>ML660216.1:4858551-5078158 GCA_007570785.1 Antilocapra americana
CACACACACACACACACACACACACACACACACACACACACACACACCACGCCCATCATACATCCTTTCATCTTCCCTAAATACAGCAGCAATACTTTAATTTTTAATTAGATCAGTGTTTACATGATTATAGTTATATAAGCACTATTTACAGGTGAGCCATGTGTGTACTATGATTGCAGATTTCTACACAATATTTTTCCTGGTGTTAATAATGATTTAGCTTCTCCCCCACCCTCCTTGCTTAGTTTTCTTTGTATTTATTACTAATTCATTATCATTCTCCTAACTGATAAATCAGCTCAAACACATAGGTAGTCCATCTACCAGTTTCATCTTCTTGAGGACATCTCTTGTTTTTTTTTAATTAAAGTATATCTGATTTATAACATTTTATTAGTTTCTCATGCACAGCATAGCAATTCAGTTGTTTTACAGATTATACTTTGTTAGAAGTTATGACAAGATAATGGCTATAATTCCCAATGCTATACAATATATCTTTGTTGCTTATTTATTTTAGACATAGTAGCTTGTACCTGTTAATCCCACACTCCTAATTTGCCCCTTCCCCCTTCCATCCCCCCTTTGGTAAGCAATGGTTTGTCTTTTTTATCAGGTCTGTTTCTGTAGAAAATCGCTTCTGACTTGCTCCAGTTTGGAGAAGTTGGTTGTTAGCCGTCTTGATGTATAGTTGTCATCCTGAGATTCTGCTTTACTATCATCCTGGCCATTTCCTTCACTGCTTCTCATGGTGGATTTCTGTTAGCTGACTCCTTTGTCTTTTGTTCCTTTGGTTTACTCTCTGAGTTCTGATGGAGGACATCTTCTGAAGCTTCCTGAGAAAGAAAGCAAGGTAGGAAAATTTTCAACACCTTGCACATCTGAAGTGACTTATTTTACCCTCACTCTTGACTGACAGTTTCTTGGTATAGAATTCTAGATTGAAATTGTTTTACCTGGGAAGTTTGAAGGCATTGCCCCAAAACCTTCTGAGATCCCATGTTGTTGAAAAGTATCATCCCATTGAGATTTTTGATTATTTGCACAAATTTGTTTTCTTTTTTCTCTCATTGGAAGTTTCATAGAAGCTTTCTTTGAACCTACTGTTTTGAAATTTCACAATGATGTCATCTACAGTCAGTCTATTTTCATTCATTGTTCTGGTATTTAATGGAACCTCTGAGTCCAGAGACAAATGTCTTTCAAATCGAGAAAATTATATCAAATTATTAATATAGTCAATTATTTTCTCCCTCTATGCTCTATAATTATTCAGATGTTGGATTCACTGGACTGGCCTTCTAATCTAAAAATCAAATTTCCCTACTACTTTCTTTTTTTGCTCTAGTCTAAGCTTGCTAAATTTTTTTCAAGCTTATTTTCTACCCTTTTTATGTTGTTTTTTAAAAAGTTTCTATCTTAATCTTGATTTCTAAGTGTCTCTTTTTTGTTCCCTAAATGCTGGTTTTTAAAAATAGCATACCACTCTTATTTGATACATGCAATGTTAACGAGGATATTAAAATAGTTGTTTTATGGAAGTCTTCTTCGCATCTTTCCCTGTCTGTTCAATATAAGCAACTCTGTTTCTTCCAAGTTTTCTTTTTGGTCTTGGTTTTTCCTTTGGGCTCTAACTTGAATGCTGCAAGCTTTCCTAGAATGGTTGATGATCCTAGATTGTGTGTTCCTATTTAAGAGAGGTGCGCAAAGAATCTGACTGAAGCTCTGAGCCGATGGACAGCGCTTGTCAACTGGGGGCTGCAATGTAAAGCTGTCTGGGTTTCCTCTGCAGGACCTTTGGGTCTGTTCTCTTGGACGAAACAGATTCTCCAGAGGGCACTTTCTATCTTCTACCTGGAGGGATCAGCCTGATGACTATATTTTGAGCCAAGAGAAGGATGAGGGTTGGGGACCTGTGTCTCAACATTCACAAGACTTATTTTCACTTTATTCCCCTTTTTCTTTTTTTCTTCTCTCGGTATGGAGCCCCTCCCCTTCTAGGAAGAAGTCTCTCATGTTATTTCAGGGTGGGAAAGGGGCAGCCAGGCAGTCTTGTGGAGTGGAGGAGCATCTATCCAATTCGAAATAAACTTTTAAGCCATCCTGTTATTTTTCAGTCCCACTTTTACCTCTACTTCCAGAGATACTTAATGTTACCATTTCCTGAGCCATTGAGAGGTTCTGTGATTGTATTAACACATCACTTTGGTTCTTATTTTACCTTGGCATTCAGCTTTCTTATGTCAGTCATATCAGTTATGGCCTTTACAGCTGCTTTCCAGTTCTCAAATTTTTATTGCTGTCTCTTAATGTTTTTGTACCATTTGGGTTTGTACTTTAAAAAAAAAAAATCCCTCTACTGTAATTTTAGTGACATCTGGGAAGGGAATGTCCAGAATTTGCCAAATTTTGGAAGAAGGTGTCCTCCAACTCTATTTCTTCAACTCAATTCCAATTGAGTTTCCGTTTTATAGATTTTTTTTGTGTGTCCTTGCTGATTAAACTTCATTCGTAAAAGAACTTAACAAATGTATTCACCCTGAGGAAGTGTAATGAAATAGAGTTTAATGTATTATCTCTTCCCAAAGTATTTTAATTTGAGCAGGGACTAAATTTCTTATTTGCCTTAAGTCAAAGGAATAAAGAAATAAGAGTTCTAACTTTATTCTGTTTTTTTTTTTTTTTTTTTGTTCTTGGTTCCGTTGTAGTGTGCAGGCTTTTCTAGTTGCCATGCCAGCTTAGTTGCCCTGCAGCATGTGGGATCTTAGTTCCTTGACCAGGGATGTAACCCCTGTCCCCTGCATTGGAGGGCAGGATTCTTAACCACTGGGCCACCAGAGAAGTCCCTAAAGTTCTAACTGAGTAATTTCAGGCACCCATATCTAAGTGTTTTGGAGAACCAGAGAAGCCTTTGGTATGCTTTCTTAAATCATAAGCGCCACTGTTGAGGTAGGTCCAATTCAGCCCATGAATAAAGGCTTGTGATAATGTTAGTGTCATTCTAGGATAAGAATAAGTAAGAGTAGCTGCTCAGTTATAATTCTATCTGGGACTTGCATGTTGTGGAAACTACATATCGAATAGATGAATCGTCATCATAAATACTGATATTAATCTAGAGCAAAACATACATTTTATTGTCTTTCAATAAGTATACAGAGACAGGCATCTTCAAATACAAACAACTCTAAGTAGGCCTGCTTTAAATAGACCTCTTCATACAATTAGTGATTCTGAGGTATTATGAAAATACAAAATATCATATAAATATATGACAATTAGGTCAGGAAAATAATTATAGTTAATAGTATAACTAACCATCTTAAACTGTTGAGTAATAATAATAATAATAAACATGTACTCTTGGTTGAAGAAGACACAATTAGCTAGAATTTGATACGGAGCATGTTGTGATTTTCAGTGAATGACAGAATTTGCCTTCGGCATTCTGGAGGCTACTGTACAGGGAATTAAGGTCAAATTTACCTGATATCCAAGGACGGAGGTAACAAAAGCAGGGGAGAAAAGAAGATTAGACTAGTAAAAGTCTCCTTAAATCTTGATTTCTGGCCCTATTATTTTGTTAAATACTACTATTACCAATAGTGAAAAAGAGTGAAAAATTTGGCTTAAAACTCAACATTCAGAAAACTAAGATCATGGCATCCGGTCCTATCACTTCATGGCAAATAGATGGGCAAACAGTGGAAACAGTGACAGACTTTATTTTGGGGGGCTCTAAAATCACTGCAGATAGTGACCTCAGCCATAAAATTAGAAGACACTCCTTGGAAGGAAAGTTATGACCAACCTAGACAGCATACTAAAAAGCAGAGACATTACTTTGCCAACTAAGGTCCATCTAGTCAAGGCTATGGTTTTTCCAGTAGTCATGTATGGATGTGAGAATTGGACTATAAAGAAAGCTGAGTGCAGAAGAATTGATGCTTTTGAATCAACTGTGGTATTAGAGAAGACTTTTGAGAGTCCCTCGGACTACAAAGAGATCCATCCAGTCCATCCTAAAGGAGATCAGCCCTGAGTGTTCATTGGAAGGACTGATGTTGAAGCGGAAACTCCAATACTTTGGCCACCTGATGCAAAGAACTGACTCATTTGAAAAGACCCTGATGCTGGAAAGATTGGAGGTGGGAGGAGAAGGGGACGACAGAGGATGAGATGGTTGGAAAGCATCACCGACTCAATGGACATGAGTTTGAGTAAACTCCGGGAGCTGGTGATGGACAGGGAGGCCTGGCATGCTGCAGTCCATGGGGTCGCAAAGAGTCGGACATGACTGAGCAACTGAACTGAACTATTTACTACTAACAACAACAATAATAACAAATGTTTGTGCATTGCTTACTGTAGACTGGGCATGTTAAACTACTTTACATATATTAAGAAATTTTCATACAGTCTTATGAAGGTAGGTATTACCACACCCCCTCGCCCTCCAGCTGGAATTTTACAGATGAGTAAACCAAAGCACAAAGCGGTTAAACAACTTGCCCCAGTGAGTGGCAGAACTGAGCTTATAAATTAGGCTACCCAGTTCCAGAGACTGGCCCTGCACACCATTCTGCATTGCTGCTATCTTTTCTGCCTTTCCCGTGCTCAACTAATTCAATTACAAAGACGTATTTTCAGCATGGGCTGTCCAACACTGACTCCACCCTCATCAAGAATGTCATGGTCCTTTTGATAAAATGCCAATCCTAGCAAAAACAAAGGTCTCCAGGATATGAACATTTTCATAATTTGTATCAACCCAACCTAAACTTTACTAGCCCGAGTGGTATTTCTTCAAGGTTTGCTGAATATACTGTTGCATACTATTTTAAAGAAGCCTCCATCCAAGTGCTTACATTGGAGCTCCACTTATCTGTCCTATGCACTTCCTAGAATCCCTTTCATTTCTTTTCCCTCACTGATGTTTCCCAGAATCAACTGATGAGCTGAACAGAAAATGCCGTACTGAATGCATTTTCTAGCAAGTGTTCCAAACTAGTAACAGAATCATCTTACCACTGGTCAATCTGCGGCTTCCTGTTGTAATGTTGAATAAAAAAAATAATAACAGCAATAATAATAAAGTTTTATGGTTAGGAAAGCCATTTCATCTGCTTTCGTTGATTTAATTCTTCGCATCTAAACCCACCATTCCTGTTTGCCTTAGGAATACTGTGCTTTTTCTTGCTGGTCTTGCAAATCTGCCCTTAAAAGACGAACCTCTGGATTTCATATACATATATGGCTTCGTTTTCCTACAAAATCGGCATTTACTTCCACTGGAGAAACAAGCCGCAGTGGGAACGGCTGTATTTTTTAAACGTGAGCATGACAGTGTGTCGGCGGGGGCCGGTGGCGGCAGCGCCCAGGCCCCACTCCGGGCCCAGGCGGGCCGCGGCCTCCGGGCGCTTCTCCCGCCCCCGCGGCGCCCGGGCGTCCGGCCGCCCAGCCGCAGGGTCGGCCTGGCCCGGCGGGGCCCTCCCCGGGCCGCGGCGGCGCCCCCTGCAGGCCGCGGCGGGCAGAGCGGGCGGAAGGAACCCGAGCCGAGCTGCCACCGTGTCCGAGCCGGAGTCGGGGCCGGAGCCGCGGCCACCGGAGCGTCGCGGGGCCCGGAGTCCGCGCGGAACGCCCTCCTCGCCGCCCGCCACGTCGCCGCGCCCGCCGGAGCCGCCGCGCCGCCCGCGCACACCCGAAGCGGCCGGGCCGGGCCCGCCTCGGCCCTCTGCTCGTCCTGCCCGCCCCGCACCGGCCTTCACTCTGGAGCGGCCCCGGCAGCCGCAGCAGGGGCGGCGGCGGCGGATCGAGGAGCTCTCCAGGTCGTCCCGGGAGAAGCTGCTGCAGTCCCGGGACAGGATGTTCTCCAAGTTCACCTCCATCCTGCAGCACGCCGTGGAGGCGGTAAGGCCGCGGGGCTGCGGGCGCACGACAGGCCGGGGACGGCGGCGGCCTACGGTCCCCGCCGCCGGCCCCGGGCAGAGAGAGCCCTGCGGCCCTCGGCGGCCCCGGCCCCGCGGAGGGGCGAGGCCCGGGGCGGGCGCTGCGGGGTCGTCGGGGCGCCGGGGGCCCCGGGCCTGGCTCTGAGCGGACCCCCTGCTCCCCTTCCTGCTCCGGGCCGGCGTGGAGCCCTGTCTCCCGCTCTAAGAGCGCAGGCGGCAGTCCCCGGGAGGACCGACCGCCCCCGGCCCCGATCGGGGGTCGTCCGATTCCTCTGATGGGGCCAGGGGAGTCGGGGAGCCCCGGCAGGGTCTTGGGGAGCTCCCCCGGACTTCCTGACCGTTAACCTTCTCCGCACAAAAGTGGTCGGCGTTGACCGAGACAAAAGAAACGGACTAACACTGTTTGGGTTTGTTTTGTTTTGTTTTGGGGGGGAGGGCAGGACGGGGTGCTCTTGCTGGGGGGCGCGGCTCTGGCTGGGAGGCAGCCCACCCGACCAGGTTTCGTAATCCAGCCGGCTTTTGCTCGCGCAGGCCCGGCGGCCGAACTCAGCTGGACCTCCTTGATCGGTGTGAAATGCATTTGAAAGGTCTGATCGTGTGCTTTAGACAGTTTCCAAGCCCTCACCCAACACCAGGACCATCTGTTTCCATTCTTCTCGTCCTTTCCTGGACGCTCTTCGTCTTTCCTGCAGTTGTAGCCCCCTTTGAGGATTTCAGACACCAGCATAGGGAGACCGCACTCACATCTCCGAACACTACTAAAAGAGAAGTAACTCATAAGAACATGTCTTCCTGCTGATTCAGTGATAAGGGGTCGCGTTGCTTTACTTCGGTTGTTTTACTTTAGGCTGGCAGAATTGCCCGAAACGAAAAATGCACCCTGTAAAGTTCATAACAAGTGCAGTTTTGCTAGACGTGCTTCTTGACTAGTTTTACAAATGTCATTCTCTTTCTGTGTTCAGTTTTTGGGTGACATAGCACATTCACATCTACATAACTTTAAGGGGAGAAAACACACACTTGCAATAGAACTGTTTTTATGGCCAGATAAAAATAAAATGGATTTTTAAAACTCAGTAATGGGAGACTTTTGTACAGTTCTAAAGTGCTGGGTGGGAAATATTTAAGAGTCATTTAGATCTGCTGTAGGTTCTTGAGAAAAGGAATATATCAAATCAGGCAAGACAGGGTTTTTCATGTATGAAGAGGAGTATTACTCTTGAGGGAGATGATAGTCTTAGACTCTAAGGCAACTTTTAATTTTTCTTTCTTGCTTATACACCAGCTACAGCACCTTACTTTTAGAATTCAATTAAAATTCATAAAAAACAGTGAGATTTACATTTTATATTATCCCTTAAAATATCAAGAATCATTTACTTTTTTGACACTGAATACAGCTTCATACTGAGATAATTGGGAATAAGAATTTATTATATCATTTATATTCTATATTAATTCAGGCTGATGTTTACAGAAATAAGTACTTAGAAAAAGAAAGATGGCTTTCAGTGCTCTCCCAGTAAAGACTCATTTTTATCCTGAGGCCTGTGTTTTCTGTCTGCATTATCTTCTTATAATTGTGTATGTTAGCATCTCCCAAATTATCCATGTAAATTGTCTGATTCTGCCCCTGTAATATCCAGTTGTCTGCTTTGCTGAGGTTAGTAAGAAAAAGAGTGGATTATATTCACCTGCCCCTGGGAGTTAATGCACTGCATTTAGAAAAGTAATGTTTTTATTAGCATTAATGTTTTCAATTGTGATACCAGTTTACCTTGATAGGCAGTTAAATGTGATGAAAATTTTTTGGTGTACTTTTTTTTCTTTTCCCTTTTACCAGTCTCTTGGAAATGAACCCATATGTAATGCTGAATAAGCCATCTTTGTGTTATTTGAAGAGTATCTTTTTTTTCCCTAGCCCAAGATTGGTTTCCATTTATTCAGTTCCATTCCTTTATTTGCTTAACTATTTATCTATGGCTTAATCTTACCATTCCTCAGTTCATTTCATTAGCTTTTCTCTATTCTCCTTTTAATTTGTGTGCCCAATCAGTATTTTCTGATACGGTATTGCAGTTATGATTATCAGGGTTCTACAGAGAAGGGAGATAATCCTGTAGACAGATGCTGACATGACCTTTTTTTCAATTGTGTAATTGTATGAATCTCATAATGTTTTCTCAACCATTTCAATATTATTATTTCGTAGGTTTTTTGATTCAATTGGATCCACCTTTAAATGTGTTTTTTAGGGTCAACCAGATACATATTCATTTAAATAGGATTTAGGTGTAGAGTTTTCCTTATTGTCTAATTAATGGTTTTTTCTCACTTCCTGTTAACTACTTAAAAGGATGAAATACAACTAAGACATTTTCAAAGATCGTACTTGAAGATGTGTTATTAATCTGATAGGCCACATTCTGAGTTTAGGAGAGAAATTCACACCTTGAGCAAAAACAAAAACTGTAATGTAACTCTTGCCTCCTTTTTCAGAAATGACAGTTTTCCTTCAGTATAGAAATGATTGGCTAGTAAGGGTCAGGAAATTAGCTAGTTGCGCAAGTCTGAAATCGGGCCTCTTATGTAGTTAGTTCTGAGGTGGATCATTTTAGCCCAGCTTCTCCAAAGCATAAATAAAACACCTTCCATTAGTACAGCTCAGTATTTGTTGAGGGCCTTAGTCACTGTGAGGTAGTCTGCCAGGGACTAATATCTTGTAATTCCAGTCAGTTCCATCCTTGAAGATGGATTTATTCCAGGAGGATAAAAGGGCAGTTTCAGGAAAGAATATTTTATCTGTCTTAAGTAGTTAATTCAAGGTAAGTCATCTTTCAGAATTTGGATGCATTATTATTTTCTTGTAAAATTATAGTTAAGATTTAATGATTGTTGAGACTAGCAATTCCTTAAAAAGCTACTCTGCACTGGGAATTGAAATGTCAAATGAAACATAGGTAGCGTTTTCTTAAGCGTATTCTTATCCAACAAGTGCTCTTTAACTGTCATCCTTTAGTTACCCAGCATACATTTTAGGAGCCCATCAAGAAGGCACAGTGTGAGGTCACAGTGAGTCTGCACTAGTAGACAAAACAGCTGCTCAGGTTGAAGTATAAGCCGTGCACAAGCTTGTGGCCTGGCCCCTAGAGCCAGAGGGAGCAGGATTCTAGGCTTGCCTCTGCCCCTACTTCTTCCCTGGACAACTTAGTCTTTGTGTGTTTCAGTTCCTCCTTTTTGTTGTTCAGTCAGTGAGTCGAGTCCTACTCTTTGACCCCATGGGCTGCAGCACAGCTGGCTTCCCTCATAATGAAATGGAGGTAATCAGACCTAGCTGATAGAATTGTGAAAATTAGAATGACAAGTACTTAATGCAGTGCCTGGCACATAGTAAGTGCTTAATAAATGTTAATCATTTTTGTTATTATTTGGATAACTGTTCTGTTAGTGAGTTCTGAAGGAGGAGGGGAGCAAGCACTTAGGATTGGAAGGCTCCCTGGAGGAAGTGAGACTCAGCTGGACTTAAGAGGCAGAGGAGGTGGGGGGTGGTCAGAAAATTGCCTGGAGGAAGAAGCAGTTTAAAAGAGCTGGGAATGGAATGTTGATGACACCTGTGAGGCTGCAGGTGTGGCTCGGAGAACACTAGTTCTCATCTGAGTTATCAGTTAGGTAGGTCCTTTTGTGGGATAGGTATTTTGGGGAAAGACCCAGGTTTTTAATTACCAGTAGTGTTGCCTTTGGCAAGTCAGTGAATGCTCTAAGTCTTGACAAGAGTTTGTTTAAGAGAAGTCTGAGTTTATTGTGAAAATTTAAGACCACATATAAGTATAGACTTTGGCACTGTGCCTGGCATATAAAAGTGAAGTCACTAGTTGTGTCCGACTCTTTGCGACCCCGTAGGACTGTAGCCTACCAAGCTTCTCCGTCCACGGAATTTTCCAGGCAAGAGTACTGGAGTGGGTTGCCATGTCCTTCTCCAGGGGATCTTCCCGACTCAGGGATCAAACCCAGGTCTCCTGCATTGCAGGCAGACACTTTATCGTCTGAGCCACCAGGGAAGCCCTGGCACATAACTCCTCACTAAACGGCAGCAGCTGCCCTGTATTCACTCAGTAAACGTTACTCAGTGCTTACTATGCGCCATCACTGACTTGGAAACTGGGGATTCGGTGATGAACAAGATGATATAATCTTGGTAAACTCACTGAGTTCACAGTCTAGTGGAGGAGATGGATAACTCAACAGTCACCAACATGGGCTCAGGGCTGGGAGAGAGGGAGCCGCAAGCCTGTGCGGAAAGGACTGTGCCCTCCGCAGGAAGTCTGGCCAGATTTCCCGGGGAAAGTGATATACCCTGGAAATTCCCTTGGAAAAATTAAACAAAGCATAATATTTACACTTAAGAAACTCAGTACATTTTTTGAAGCACCAAATTTCATTTGGGTTTGTCCCAATTGTTAATACAGAATTAATTAATTAATAACACTTGTTAATACTGCATAAAGCTGGTGTGTTAAAAGGTCTGTAACACAAGAGAAATTCTATGTGTTTTGAGGAAGATTCTAAAAATAAGTAGCTGATTAAAACTGACTTTTTAATCTAAAAGTTTCAGGAAAATCATTTTCCCAAATTCTTTCTTTCCTATTTCTCTAATTTTTTTCTCAATCTCCCACGAGTTTTCTCTCTCCATGTTCCTGAAGTATAGTAACCCCAAATATTTTTAATTCCATTGTTAAAGATCTTAAAGTCTTTAAATTTTTTTCATAGCATTCTATTTGGAAATGAGATGAATATTTACATTCTCTTAATGCAGTGCTATTCAGAGTGGTGAGATAGGCACGTATGAAAAAGCTGGCAGAAAGATGTTGATGATTGCAGAAAATTTTTCAGGTCCATTTGTTTCCTGATTACGTTTCATCTTCTGGATTGAAACCCTTAGGATATCAGGACCAATGTTTATAATTTACTCAGTAGTTTGGAAATTGTTTTGAAAGGTTTTGAACTTTGAGGTCTTTACAGGGGAACCAATCAAAATGGAACAAGTAGAAGTTCAGAAGTAACATGACCTCTTGGTCATCTGTTTAGATGAATGTGTGAAAATGGAAGATTATGCTGCCACAGTTAAAGTTCCCAAAATGGAAACCTATTTGCTATTATGAAAACTGGGTCAGCTGTACTTTCTGACGAAAATTTATTGACAGTGCTAGGACTGGGCGAGCATTCTCGCTCTGTCACTCATTTTAAAGAAAAGAAAATATTGTATAGGTGCATCCAAATCTTTTCTATCCATTTAATACCCATTTAAAATACTCGTAGGTTTGTGATGAGATGGTTGAAGGGATATAATTTTGGTCTTAAAACTTCTGAAGTAAATTTCAAAATCAAAATGCGAAACATTTTTGACTTTGTGGAATTTAAATTGGTAGTGTCTTGTTCATGTGGTCATTTTGCTAAAAATATGCACTGCCTATTCTAGGCTTAAAAAGAAAAGATTTACTTCTGTATGTCATTGAAAATAGAGAACAGTTTTAATCTGATTACAGGGTTGACTTTGGTATATGTTTTAGTAGTGGTGATGTGTAACTAGTTACATAGCAGCTTTTTACTGTTTTGCATTTCAGAGTCCTAGGTACAAAGATCCCTGTTTATCAATAATTTCATTTTACTGATACTTTAGTAATAGAGTATTGTGTGTTTTCATTTAATTCTGTTACTTTTGAAGTCATATATAATAACTACTTTCAGGGAAGGAGAAAAAAAACCCCAATACTATAATTACTAATAACACTGATAAATGTGGTTTTCCTCTTTCTTAATAAATCATTTTACTTTCTCAGATTTGACATTGTTTTTGTTTCTCCTTGATATTTGACATACAGAATCAAATTAAAGCTCATTCCTTATTTATATGCTGCTTTTGTATTATTAGTAGGAAAATACAGTTACACTTAATAGGAAACTTTTAATACTATTTTCTTGATTGTTGTGGTTTCTTTGTGTTTGTGTAGCTTGCGCCTTCTCTTCCTTTACAAGAAGATTTTGTTTACCACTGGAAGGCGATTACACATTACTATATAGAGACTTCAGGTAAGAATCCATGCTGATATTAATTAAACAGAAAATTTATGAACTATTAAAATACATACAAACTATTCTTCAAAGTTATTTTGCATGAAACTTAAAAGCAATTTCTTTTAATGCCTCTCATTCAGAAATACATCTGTTGAACATCTACTCTGTGTAAATGTTGTTCTGGGCACTGGGAGGTATGCCACTCAAAGAGACAAAAATATGTGTCCTAACAGAGCTTATATATTGATGATTGTTGTTTAGTTGCTGAATTGTGTTTGACTCTTTGCAGCTCCATGGACTATAGCCTGCCAGGCTCCACTGTCCATGAAATTTTCTAGGCAAGAATACTGGAGTGGGTTGCCGTCTCCTTCTCCAGGGGATCTTCCCGACCCAGGGATGGAACCCTGCGTCTCCGGCATTGGCAGGCTGACTCTACCAGTGAGCCTCTCGGGAAGCCCAGATATGTCGATTGTATCAATCACTCTGTCATGTCCGACTCTTGTGACCCCATGGGCTGTAGCCTGGCAGGCTCCTCTGTCCATGGGATTCTGCAGACGAGAATACTGGAGTGGGTTGCCATGCCCTTCTCCAAGATATACTGCTTAGGAGGAAGCAAACAATAGACAAGCACACACAGTGTGTCAGATGGGAAGTGCTAAGATGAAAATGAAGCAGGCTGAAAGCGATGGAAGTGTCTGGGGGGTGGGGACAGAGCCCTCGGAGACCGACGGCTCTGTAAGGTTGGAGAAATCCTCGTTACCCCAGGCGACTCCTGAGCGGAATCTGAAGGAAGGAGGAGGCAAGCCTGGAGGTGTCTAGGGGAAAAGGTCCAGGAGAGGACGCAGTGCACAAACCCTGAGGCTGCAGGGTGCAGCACTTGGCCTGCACTAGGAGCCACAGGAAGTGTGGCTGGAGCAAAATGAACAAGGAGAGAAATGGGAGGAGATGACATCAGCAGGGGAGGGGGGCAGGTTCACCCAAGGCCTCGTAAGCCATTGCAAGGGCTTTGGCTTTTACTCTTAAGGTGGGGAGCCTTTAAAGGGTTTTGAGCAGAGGTGTAACAGAATCGGCTTTAAAGAGATCACTTTGGCTTCTGCAAGAAACTTAGATTGCAAGTGTGCAGAGGTGAAGTTGGCAGAACAGTTAGGGGACTGTTGAAATGGTCTGAGCAATGTTGGTGGCTCAGACCAGGGTGGGCCTGGTAAGAAGTGATTGTACTCTGGGTATATTTTGAAGAAAGTTGTTGATGGATTGAATATTGGGTATGAAAGAATAAGAATCAAGGATAACGCCAAATGTTGGGGCTTAGGCAGTTGGAATAATAGAAGGAGCACTCACTGAGAATGGGATGAGGAGATTACAGGAGGAGCAGGTTTGTGGGAGCATTTTGGACTTGTTTAGTTTGAGGCACCCATTATACGTGCAGCTGGATATGGTCAAGCAGGCAGTAAGAAAGAGGGATCTGGGATTTAGGGTGGAGCCGTAAACTGGACGTGGAATTGAGAGTCATCAGCATGTAAGTGGGGTTTAAAGCCATGAGCCTGGCTAAGATTACCCAGGGATAGCTAGACAGATGGAAGAAAAAAAGTATTCAGAAACTGAGCCCTCACACCCAGTGTTTAGAGGCTGGGAAAATGAGAATGAAAGCATGCAAAGGAGATTTCGCTTTTGCCAGTGATGTGCCAGGCTGCCAGGAGAGAATGATGTCCTCGAAGCTAGAAGTTGAGAGAAGGATCAGAGTGTCTAATGATGTCAAGTTGCTGAAGACTAGGAATGGATCTTTGGATTCAGCCCTGAGGAGCTCATCTGTGGTCTTGATAAGAGCCCTTTTAATAGAAAGGAAGAGAGAGGAGACCTGATTGGAGGAAGTGTAAGAGACAATGGACAGAGAACATATTTGGATGGTGTGTGAAGACCGCTGTCTGGAGGAGTGTTAGTGGAAAGGAGAGCCGAGAGACAGATAAACAGCCACAGGGAGAAGTGGCCTTGGAGGGGAGGGTTAATTTTTTTTAAGATGGAAGGTACTACCGTTTGTACTTTGGTGAGAATGAGCTAGTAGAGAAGGAAAAGTGGGCACGAGAGTCATAGGAGATAATTTCTGAGCCATATCCTTAAGTTGGCAAATAGGTTATGGGATCCTACTGCATTACTGAAGGCTTAGCCTTCATAGGCTTGTGGACAGCTCATCCATAAAATTAAGACAGAAAGAAAAACATATGGGTGTCAATGCAGGAAAGGAGTGAGCATGGTGTGGATGTCTTTGGAAGTTATCTTCTTTGTGCTTCAGTCTTTCTTGGTGAATAGGCTGAAGAGCGAATATGGGGAAATGTGAATAAATTAGGTCAAAGTTTGGCAAAATTTTTCTGTAAAGGGTCAGACAGTAAATATCTTAGGCTTTGTAGGCCTTACAGTCTCTGTTGCAACTGTTCAATTCTGTTGTTATAAGGCAAAAGCAACCTTCCACAGTACATTAAAAAAAAAGAGCATTCCTTTGTTCCAGTACAACTTTATTAAAGCAGATGGCAAGGCTGGGTTTGTTCCATGAGCTGAAGTTTGGCAGCCTCTGAAATAGGAAACAGAGGTTTCCTTGCTCCGTAGCCCTGTGGGCTCCCTTAAGGAATATAGAGGTAAATGCTAGGGGAGGTGCAGATTGAACACACATTTTTTTTAGCTGAAAGAATATATGAAGAAGAAGAAAAGAATTGTTGATTTGGCAAGCTGGTGGGGTCATAGGTAATTCTTTAAAAGTAAGAAATTCCTCATTTTTATGTAATAAGCGATAATCAAACTATCTATATATACACCTTTAAGTGTAAAGTGTAATTTTGACCTTTGTTTGGATGTTTAGATGGCAGATCTATAGAAAAGTTTTTTGACAGGAGCAATCCTTTCAAAAAAACGACTATTCTTAGCCCTTGTATTTCACCCCTCCATAGTCTTAAGGAAATGCTTTAAAGGAAGGCCTGTAAATTTTTGCTCTAAATGATTTTTTTTGTTGTTGTTGTTTGCAATCTCGTAGCAAAAGCAAGTGTATATGTTACAGTAAAGTATGGGACAAAAAAGTGGGTCAGGCACAGAGAGAGAAGGAAGAAGGGAGAAAACTAGGAGGCAGTGTCTGACCCTGGGCTTGGAAGGATGAGCAGTAAGTTTTGAGGTAGATAAGGAGGGCAAAGGCGTTTCAGTAGAAGGAATAGCTTATGCAAAGGCACGGGGGTCTAAACATGGTTTGGGATGGTGAGAGTGGACAGCAGAAACTAGATCTTCTAGGGAGCTCAGATTTTAATCCTGTCAAGTTGAACTTATAGTTCATTTATTTCTCAAAAGAAAAAAAAAAGGTCTTTTTGACTTTTTTCTCCATAAATATGTGTAATCAAACCATGCTTACATATTTATTCTTTCCTGGGATGTTTATATAAAATCTTCAGTTAAACAGGTGAAAAAACGCTTTTAAAAAGTAAAAAGGGAATCAGGAGGGAGGTGGGAGGGGGGGTTCTGGAAGGGGAGTATATGTATACCCATGGCAGATTCATGTCAATGTATGGCAAAACCAACATGATAATGTAAAGAAAATAAATAAATAAATAAAAATAATAATAAAAAAATAAAAAGTAAGTTTCAAATGAAATTACACACCATCTTTTATTAGCCCTAGGCTACTCATTTCAGAAGCACATGAAGTGGGGCATCATAAGTTAACATTCCTCGAGTTCTTACTGTGTGCTGAAGCACTGGACTTCACACACGTCGTTTTGTTGAAATCATACAGAAGCACTTACTGGTGTTGATTAGCTGCATTTTGCAGATGTTGGTACTGAGGCTTAGTTTGCCCAGGTCACCCAGCTAAAAACAACAGAGCCAAGACTTGAATCCAGGTTGTCCAAGTCCAGGCCTCATGCTCTTAATACCTATCCCATTCTCAATCAAATTTGATATGTCCTCCTGGGAAACAAAAGTGATTCTTCTCTTTCCCTTGTTTTCTCCTTAAGGCTTTAGTATTATGGTTTAGTCTGTGTGTGCGTCTAAATATATACATACATGTGTGAGTGTGCAGACAAAGCTTTGTATCATCAGATCCATAGCACACCAGAATCGTAGTGTACAAACTATAGCAGTGCTAGGTAAGGAACAGTAGAGACATTAAAAAACACTTGTCATTCCCTAATATGCTTTATATTTAAACATTTTATAACACTTCACATTTTATTAAGAGGAATTTAACCCTTATATAATAAATTTAGGTTGATAAAACTATGTGTTTTTACTATGTTAAAAGTATTCATGAATTTTTACTTTAAAAAAAAAAAATCAGTATTTTGTAAGAATTTTCCTGAGAAGCAGCTTTTACTTTGGGCATAGATACCTGCTGATGAGAGGAGATGTCAGAAATTTTCAGTAGAGAGTTTTTCTTTGGGCTCTTCATGTTTTCAGATCTGGAGATGAATTAGGGGGCAGTTCGAGTCTTGACTTCCCAATGTTATAAAGCAGTGCTCGTGCTAAGTCGCTTCAGTCGTGTCTGACTCTTTGCAGCTCTGTGGACTGTAGCCCACTAGGCTCCTCTATCCGTGAGATCATCCAGGCAACACTACTGGAGTGGTTTGCCATGCCCTTCTCCAGGGGATCTTCCTGACCCAGGGATCAAACCTGTGTCTCTTAAGTCTCCTGCATTGGCAGGCAGGTTCTTTACCACTACCGCCACCTGGGAAGCCCACGAAGCAATGTACTAGTGATCAAAAACAAGCCTGTCCTCTCCGCATATCCAACCTTATTCAGCTTAACATTGAAGGCCAATGTAGTTTTATATAAAGAGACCTAAAGTTTAGAGGTGGCAAGAATGCACAGCAGAACTGTACAAAAAAGATCTTCATGACCCTGTTAATCACGATGGTGTGATCACTCACCTAGAGCCAGATGTCTTGGATATGAGGTCAAGTGGGCCTTAGGAAGCAACACTACAAACAAAGCTAGTGGAGGTGATGGAATTCCAGATGAGCTATTTCAAATCCTGAAAGATGATGCTGTGAAAGTGCTGCACTCAATAAGCCAGCAAATTTGGAAAACTCAGCAGTGGCCACAGGACTGGAAAAGGTCAGTTTTCATTCCAATCCCAAAGAAAGGAAATGCCAAAGAATGCTCAAACTACCGCACGATTGCACTCATCTCACACGCTAGCAAAGTAATGTTCAAGATTCTCCAAACCAGGCTTCAGCAATACGTGAACTGTGAACTTCCAGATGTTCAAGCTGATTTTAGAAAAGGCAGAGGAACCAGAGATCAAATTGCCAACATCCGCTGGATCATCGAAAAAGCACAAGAGTTCCAGAAAGACATCTATTTCTGCTTTATTGACTATGCCAAAGACTTTGACTGTGTGGATCACAATAAACTGAAAAATTCTTCAAGAAGTGGGAATACCAGATCAGCTGACCTGCCTCTTGAGAAACCTGTATGCAGGTCAGGAAGCAACAGAACTGGACATGGAACAACAGACTGGTTCCAAATAGGAAAAGCAGTACGTCAAGGCTGTATACTGTCACCCTGCTTATTTAGGTTATATGCAGAGTACATCATGAGAAATGCTGGGCTGGATGAAGCACAAGCTGGAATCAAGATTGCCGGGACAAATATCAATAACCTCAGATATGCAGAAGACACCACTCTTATGGCAGAAAGCAAAGAAGAACTAAAGAGCCTCTTGATGAAAGTGAAAGGGGAGAGTGAAAAAGTTGGCTTAAAGTTCAACTTTCAGAAAACTAAGATGATGGCATCCTGTCCCATCACTTCATGGCAAATAGATGGGGAAACAGTGGCTGCCTTTATTTTGGGGGGCTACAAAATCACTACAGATGGTGATTGCAGCCATGAAATTAAAAGACGCTTACTCCTTGGAAGGAGAGTTATGACCAACCTAGACAGCACATTAACAAGCAGAGACATTACTTTGCCAATAAAGGTCCATCTAGTCAAGGCTATGATTTTTCCATTAGTCATGTGTGGATGTGAGAGTTGGACTATAAAGAAAGCTGAGTGCCAGAGAATTGATGCCTTTGAACTGTGGTATTGGAGAAGACTTTTGAGAGTCCCTCAGACTGCAGAGATCCAACTAGTCCATCCTAAAGGAGATCAGTCCTGAGTGTTCATTGGAAGGATTTGATGTTGAAGCTGAAACTCCAGTACTTTGGCCACCTGATGTGAAGAGCTGACTCATTTGAAAAGACCCTGATGCTGGGAAACGTTGAAGGTGGGAGGAGAAGGGGACAACAAAGGATGAGATGGCTGGATGACATCACCAACTCAATGGACATGCTCTTGGGTAAACTCCGGGAATTGGTGATGGACAGGGAGGCCTGGCGTGCTGCAGTTCATGGAGTCACAAAGAGTTGGACACAACTGAGCGACTGAATTGAACTGAAAGTTTAGATCTTCTGAACTGGCTAATTGAAAAAACATTTTTTAAATTATAAATGCATGCAAAGTTCTGATGTTATTTGTGTTTTTTTTTTTCTAATCCTGTTTCCATTTCCATATCCCATAAATGGTTCCTTTTCTGAATTATTATGCATGAGTATTAGCTTTAGAATATCTTTCAGAATATAGATTGTTTTTGATAAGATATCAACCTTACCCAAGTGTGAACAGTTCAAATTTTTCTTTGTTTGAATAGGAACAGGGAAATATAAAGAGTATTTTAGGTACAAATGTATGGTTTTAAAATGTTTGAGTATTTGATGAATGTCTTTATTGTTTAGATGATAAAGCCCCGGTGACAGATACAAATATTCCATCTCATCTGGAACAGATGTTAGTTATCTTAGTACAAGAAGAAAATGAACGGGAATTTGGAGAGACGGGGCCATGTATGGAATATTTACTTCATCACAAGATCTTGGAAACATTATATACCTTAGGGAAAGCTGATGTAAGTTCCTAATCCACATGCTGTTCTTAGGCAAGTATATGTAATATATGTTTTCATGTCTTAGGGATAAAGAAGCTTCCAAGCACTAATATTAACTGTAGAGGTATATATTAAGCATGGAAGGATTCAAGACAGTACATGAGGGAAAAAAGAACATTGTATGGCCTATATGGGTATGACTTTCCATAGAGATAGCAAAGCTCCCAAATCCTCTAGACAACTGGTACTTAGGCTGCTTAGAATTACAGTGTAAACATTTATAAAAATCAACTCAAGTGCAAATGCTCAGAATCAAAGGAAATGAATAGGATCCCATGGAATACTGGGTTACAAAAATTATTTTTCATAATCCTGAAAGAAAAGGTCACTGATCATTCTGACATTTCTGATGAGTGGAACCAGTTCAAGTAAATCCCTTTGATGAATCTTCCTCCTCTTTAAAAACAAGGAGGTGATCACCAAGGGGCCTCCCCCAACTCTAAAAATTGGTGCTTCTGTGAATTTCTGTAATACTTGTGTAAATCAAACTAAAAAAAACCCCTCAAACTAACAGATGTTTAAACACCAAATAGAATTATGAAGTCATATTGAAGATGATTTCCTTTTAGTTAAGTCTGTAATTCTCCAATTCATTTTTAGGTTAGATTCATTCAGTTTATATCTTCTAGCTAAATATCTGCTCACCAGTATCCCCCAATTCATTCCCTTCCTCCCTCCTTTTTCCTGTCCTTTGTAGAGAGAGATTATGCAACATTATATTGAACAGATATTAATCAATTTCTGAGAAAATGTTAATAATTATACTACTGGGAAATTTATTTTGATATTGGTGATTATAAACAGCATGTTTTATCTGAATAATTTAAAGTATTTACTATCGTCACATATTATTGTGCTCAAGATTATTAAAGCTTATTCTATTGTGTTATTTCCATATAATGTGTCTATGGTGATGTTTTGGAAATATTTTGTGACTATTTTAAATCCGAGTCAGCATAAGCAGGTTAATTTTAGAAAGTATAACCTTGTTAACTCATACCCTCTTAATTTACAGCATGTGTAATTGTCAGGTTCATCTGCTTTTCAGCAAATATTTAAAACAATTGGCATGTTATCAAAACTTATATGTTAAATATTCATTGCCTATAATAATCATAATGTAAATAATTTTGCAACTAATTTAAAATAGCATTGTTAGAATAAATCACAGCCATTTATACATAGGATTCCTTTATTTACACACATGTGTTAGACTTTATTTACTCCTCTATATATATGATGAAAGGTTATTGATTACCTGTCATAAATGTAAGTGATAAGATGCTGCCTTTCTAATCTAGAAATATATTCTAATAATGTAGAATATTGACAGCTTGGCGTTGCCTGAACCAAACTCCAGTCTCCGTGGCACATCATCACCATGCTGTTTGTGATAATATCAGCCTGTGGTCTCACACACTGTTACAAATTTTATTTAGAGAATACCAGTCAGTAATAATTTGACTGAGAATTTTATTTAGACAAAGTCATTAACTGTCTAATTGCATTGATTTTTGAACGTGAACTATATTCACATACATTGTCTCTGATTTTTTTCAAGCTTTTGAGTAAATATGTTTGCTGGTTTTTTTCTTGTTTGTTTTTTGTTTCTTCCCTGTACACAGTGTCCTCCAGGAATGAAGCAACAAGTTTTGGTGTTCTATACCAAGCTTTTAGGGAAAATCCGGCAGCCGCTCCTTCCGCACATTAACGTGCACAGGCCGGTGCAGGTAGCTTGTTCCCTTTACATAAAATTGTTTGGTTCACTGCTTTTCGCATAGAAGTAATTTTATATGATTTTCTAAGAGTAAAAATAACATGCAAAGTAGCAAATGTTGATATTTGAGCTTTCTGAATGTATTAAATGCACTTCATGTCTCTATATTTCTCTCTTAAAATTTTATACATTAATATTACCATTTACTTATCTCCATGACATCTCAAGAAGTTTATTAAATACCTCATTAATTTTTTAGAGTAACATATTTGGAAAACTAATTACCAGCAGATTTATTTTGGTATGTAGGTGATTGCAAATAGTGCTCTTTCTGAAAAATGCAATATATTTGCATTATTTGAAAATTTTAAATATCCTGAAGGCTGTTTAGATGCTTATTAAAAAAATAGCCTAAGTTTAAAATTTTGTTTTAAATTTTTTGACAGAAGTTAATTCGGCTTTGTGGTGAAGTCCTTGCAACGCCAACAGAAAATGAAGAAATTCAGTTTCTCTGCATTGTGTGTGCAAAGCTAAAACAAGATCCCTATTTGGTTAATTTTTTCCTAGAGGTATAGTTTATTTCTTGTCAACTTTCAAAGTATGTGTATATTAAAATTATGAGAATTGAATTCTGTAAATAATATTAGAAGGAATTACATTTTGTGAGTAACAGATAGTTTGTTTTATTTCACCAGAATTCTTTTCATTTAAGAGTACTGTATTATTTTAACCTGAAATCTCCTGAGAAAAACTACTCTCACAGAATGTGATTGAACCACATGTAGGGAGCCGAACAGGGTCTGGACAAATACAAAGCTACACTTAGGAGCACAGCTCAAAGGGCCAATCTGGAAGGGAGAAGTCACGGGAATTTATAAGCTATCATATATTTAGCCAGGCTTGCTCAAGTGTGGCGTGTGGGTAACCTGACCTGGGGTAAGAATGGTGTGTGCAGATTTGGACAAGATGCAAAACATCACGAGTCACCCCCAACCCTGGTGTAGCATTGGGATTGCTCTGCTCATTGGTACTGTCTTTTCCTAGCCATAGTCACCAGATTGTGGTTTACTTAAATCAGTTAATATTTGGATTTTATTTCCAGTTTTAAATTAGAAAATAACGCTTCTGGTTTTCCTGCTTTCATTTACTTTTTGTAGCAGTAGTCATTTAGAAATATTTTAGGGAAAATGGTGGGGTTTTTCAGTTTTAAAAAAAAGGTTTTTTTAATCTTTTTTTTTTTTTAGATTGAGGTGTATTATACACAGTACAACTCAGTCTCTGATTCTGTGAGTTTGACAGACACATAGAGTTTTATAACCACCACTGTAATCAAGATACAGAGCAGCTCCATCACCTTACTTCATGTCCCTTCCTGGTCATCCTGTTTCTCCCTCTGCCCCTAGCAATCATTCATCTGTTTTCATCCCAAGTTTTCTCTTTCTCAGAAAGTCATAAAAATATAGTCAGCCTTTCGAGTCCGGTATTTCTTTATTTCACTTCCGTGCATTTGAAAGTCTTCTGTGAGTTTGGTCACAAACAGATACTACTTTATACTACTGAGTAGTATTCTGTTGTATGGATGTATCACAGTTGTTTATCCATTTACCAGTTGAAGGATTTATGGGCCAGTTTGAGATAATTACGAATGACGCCATCGTAAACATTCACAGATTTTTGTGTGGACTTAGATTTTCATTTCAGTTCGGGAAATACCCAAGAGTAGGATTTTGGGATCATGTAGTAGTGTGTATATTTGCAAAACTCTTTCCAAGTGGGTTTATCATTGTGCAGCCCAGGGACAACGTATGAGAGCTGTTGTTCCGTGTCCTTGTCAGAGTGGGTGTTGTCAAGTTTTTTGTTGTTGTTGTTTTGTTTTTAAAACTTTTAGCCATCTAGGTTCATTTTTCATTTCATTTTATTGATTAAGTAATTCAGGATATTATTCTGCACTGTTACTAGAGGTAGGTAAGCACCTACCTTACCAAGCTGCAAAATTGCATGTATTTAAATTTCTAGGTTAGTGTTAAGGACCATGAATACCTGTTTTTCATGACATATATTTTGAACATTTGCTTCAAAATGGCTGTCATAGCCTTGTGATATAAATATATCAAATATCTTGATTTGGCTCAATGTGAGATTTTTCTTCTCAAAGTTCATTTTTACTTAAGTTTTCTTAGGTAACCTAAATTGCTTTCGATGCATAGATTTTTTTCCCAAGCTTAAGCTTTAAGGAGATTTTCTCAGAATCTCTGATAATTGTTTCAGAAGTACACAGCCATAGATCAGAAACTGAAAATTTGCAGGCGTATGTATGCCTGCCTGTCTTCAGAGAAACATTGACATGTAGACCTCAGTATAAAAACCACCGTTCTGGATTAGTGTCATGTCTCTAACGACATGACATTTTTATAGCACTTACTTCTCCAGAGCCTGAGGTGGTAGGTGACTCCATTTTCTGAACTGACTGGACTATTCCTATGCTTTTAAAAATATTAACCTTAATGCTTGTAATGTCAGTTATTACAGTCTCTCTGGCATTAGAGTCATTTATGTACATTTTGTTTTCTTTTCCTAGTCAGTAAGCTCCTTGAGGACAAGGATTCTATTTTATTAATCTTTGGGTCCCCAGAGCTTCTCTGGTATTTAGCACGATGCACAATAACTGTTTAATTAACATATTGAATGAATGAATCTTTTGAGACATGCAGTTTTATTACTAGTATGATAGTAATAGAGCTTCCCTTGTGGCTCAGCTGGTAAAGAATCCGCCTGCAATGCGGGAAACCTGAGTTCAATCCCTAGGTTGGGAAGATCTCCTGGAGAAGAGAAAGGCTACACACTCCAGTATTCTGGCCTAGAGAATTCCATGGACTATATATATAGTCACGGATTGCAAAGAGTCAGGCACGACTGAGCGACTTTCACTTTTACTAGTAATAGAAGTACTTTGCAATTCTCAAGTATATATCCCTTGAAGTCTAATCTCTCTCTTCATTTACGTTGGCCAGTAGATGCATTTGCTATGAGTTAAGTGCAGATGGTAGATAAGTTAGAAACATTCTTTGCTGTAAAGGAGTTGATCGTCTGGTGATGAGGGAAGACTAATGTTCAAATACTGGAATCTGAGGTAGAGTAAGGTGAGTATCATGAGAAAGATACAGAGTAAATGCCCCTAAAACTTCACAGGATGAAGAGATTACATCTGCCTTGGTCATTAGGAGGGAGCATGGAAGAGGTTGTCCTTGAAACGAGCCTTGACAGACGTTTAGATAAGAATGGGCGAGCACAAGTAAAGGAGTGAAGATAGAAGTCCGTGGTGTGTTCACATAGTTTAATTAGGCTATGTGGTGAGACAGGGACCTGGACAGATAGATGGGAATTGTCAAAGGCTTTGAATTCCAGCTTGCTTGCAGAGCTTTTTGAAAATGCAGATCCCTTGGTTCCACCTCCAGATATTTTCATTCTGCATTTTTATCAAGCCCCACAGAAAACCATGAGCCAG
This sequence comes from Antilocapra americana, assembly GCA_007570785.1. NCBI lineage: Eukaryota > Metazoa > Chordata > Mammalia > Artiodactyla > Antilocapridae > Antilocapra > Antilocapra americana. The sequence continues at coordinate 4,882,752 of ML660216.1, forward strand.
CAGTCCTGAGTTGAGAAACACTAGTTTAGGGAGTGAGTGCTGAAAGTGAAAGTGTTAATTGCTTAGTCATGTCCGGCTCTTTGGGCCCCCAGGATTGTTCTTCCTCTTGCTATTCTTACCTGAGATGCGACTCCCAACAACAATATTAACATTTTAGGTGGAATGAAATATTTGACATTCATAAAAACTGTGCTACGCAATTGACTTCTTAGGAAATTGGGAAGTTGTTTGGAATATTCATTTAGCTCCATAGGATTATTTTCTTCTAATATATGAGCTCAATTTCTCAATAAGATTGGTCTAAACTTTACTTTTAATAGCAATAAAAGTGATTTATAATATCTGTCCTGTAATTTTGGAAGTGGAACTTTGACTTCATTCAGCATTTAATGCATTTCTCTGATGAAGCACTCTGATGGGTCCTGCAGAGAAGCTGATTTATGATGAATTCTAAATTGTGTATGTGATTTGATTTTTTTGCTCTTACGTTTAAATGGAAAGCAAGAAACCTTTGCCTGGAAACTAATGATTTGCTTCAACTTAGGTTCTTTTTGTGGTTGGCTGTGTATAATGTGGGGAGGAGATCACAATATTTCAAGCAAATCTTCGTTTTTATCCTCAAAAATACTAACAAGAATGTCCTCAGGCTATTGAGTTATATTTACAGAGCATAGGTATAAGGAAAAGCCTTAGAAAAACCATCTTAGAAACTAATTTTAGAAGAATCAGCATTAGGGATGTTTGTTTTTAGTAGGCCAGTGATGAGAAAACAATTAATGGGAACAGAAACTTCCCGAATCTTATTTCTTCCTCACTAACGTCAGTTGTTTTCAGTAGCAGCCAAATAGTTATTACTGATATTGTTCATTGTTTACAGACAGTGTAAAACGTCTTGTAGATGCTGTCCTAAAGACTACGATAAACGCCTGTGTAATTTTAAGACATCTGAAGCACAGTTTGTTTAAGTCTGAGTATTTTCATTTGTCATAACGCTTTTATCTGTTGTGACAGTGGCCGGATATTGAGTGTTAATTGCAGAAAAACACATTAAAATATGATTTCTGTTCTATAAGGGTTTTGACGTGAATCTTAACAAAACATGTATTCCTTTCCAGAACAAGTTTAAATCATTGGCTTCCCAAGGAGGCCCAAATGCAATTTCAGAAGATGTCTTAAAAGGTCAAGATTCCTTGTCAACAGATATGGGCCAGTCCTGTCAGCCAGAGGAACCGTCTGGTGCTTCTGGAACGGAGCATACCGACTTAGAAGATGAGCCGTCTCGTCAGATAGGTGACCTCTCCACGAGCTTGGAAAACCTCACTGTCGCTGCACTGCCAGAGGCCACAGTCGTTCGTCCAAACCAGGATTACAACCTAGTGAATTCTTTGTTAAATCTTACTAGAAGTCCTGTGAGTCATCGTTTCTTTCTTCCCCCCTAACATAATCACTGTTACATGCCTCAAAAAAAAATTCTATTTTTATTTTGGCATAAAACGTTCATCCGTTTAAGGGGAATTTTTCCAAACAGCCTGACGTATGTCTGAGTCAAGCACTCTAAGGGCGTGTGCTTCTCCCCTCAGGATGGCCGGATCGCCGTGAAAGCCTGCGAGGGCTTGATGCTGTTAGTGAGCCTGCCGGAGCCGGCCGCCGCCAGGTGCCTCACGCAGAGCACGTGCTTGTGCGAACTGCTCACCGACAGGCTCGCCTCGCTGTACGAGGCCCTGCCTCAGGCAGTGGACCCCTTAGACATTGAAACAGTGGAAGCCGTTAACTGGGGGTAAGAGCCGCTGCCTGTGTTTCCCTGTGAAAGTGTGACCTCTTCCGCATACACTTTTAAATCCACTTGTGTTTTGCAGTGATAGTCCTCTTAATAGGTTTGAAAAATATAACATTGCTAGTCCTCATTAAACCAGACGGTTGTTTTGAGGCTTGCTTTGAACCCTGTTATCAGGAACGAGTTGGCATGGTGACAGCCTAGGTGTTACATAGTTAAGCCATTCTTTCCCTTTGTCTCTTGTAGTGATCAGTTAATATCTTAAGATTGATAACTTTATCTGACTGTATTTTTTTAAGAACCAAAACACTTGTGTGGAACCTCACCTCCCACCTCTCTCGCCTGTTTCCCCCAGCATTAGGGCTACCCTCTTGATTCTCATATGAAAACAGGATTACTACAGAACATTTATAAATTATTAAAAGTATGAAAGTAGCTCAGTCGTGTCCCAACTCTTTGCGTCCCCGTGGACTATACAGTCCATGGAATTCTCCAGGCCAGAATTCTGGAGTGGGTCGCCTATCTCTTCCCCAGTAGATCTTCCCAACCTAGGAATCGAACCAGGGTCTCCTGGATGGCAGGTAATTCTTTACCAGCTGAGCCACGAGGGAAGGCCATTAAAAGTGTGAAGCAGCATAAATAAAATTACCTGTAACCCCACCACCTGTAAGCAGCCTAACATTTTTGACATCAGAACCCGTTACTCTTTGTCTGTGCATTTTTAAACCTTTTTTGGTTTTCACTTATTTTTTTCCACCCTGTATTCTGTCAACATCTGTAGGCCAGACCCACTTCTTAACTTCACTGCTGGGTAGTGTGTTAAGGCAGGAAGAGAAGCAGATCAGTCATTTCCTTCCACTGTCCCTCCTTTATGTTCCTTTCCTTTCATCCTGGAGGCTGAGAACTTCCAACTTTCCATTCCTGTTACTCAAGTCAAATTTATGGTGGAAACATGAGGCGGTGTCTCAGTGGTTTTTCTGCGGTAGCTCCATTCTCCACTTAATGAGTGAAAATTATTCACAACTTTTACCTAAAAGGTTTTCTCTTATCTTTGGCTTTCACGTATAAAACCCTCTTCTGATCGTCATCCAGTCTCACCCGCCTAGATGTATCGTCCCGTGTGTTCATTCACGGGCCTTCGTCTCCCCATATGCACTGAATTGGATTAATGCTTTTGAACAACCCTGTGTTCTTCTGTGTCCTATAGCTTGGACTCATACAGTCATAAAGAAGATGCTTCAGCATTTCCCGGAAAAAGAGCCTTAATTTCATTTCTCTCCTGGTTTGATTATTGTGATCAACTCATAAAGGAAGCACAAAAGGTTTGAATACTTTTGTTGTTTAATTGATAACTTAAAAATGTAAAGAACTACTGAGTGAAATTTGAATACTCAATCTATATCCCTAAATATGTCTTAATTATCTTAGGATAGATAGCATAGTTAGTAAAATAAATAAAATGAAATAGCAAACCTTCCAAAACGATATATATGTGTGTGTTTGTGCGTGTGCGTGTATTACAGCTCAGGAATAAGTCACAGTTCAAGTTCTGCCCTTATGTTTCTTTAAGTATTATAGCACAACCCTTTACAAGGTAACATTGGCCTCCCTGCATTTCTCCTCTTTGGGGAGATGTTAATACAATACGTGGTTGGGATAATATTTTTATCCTGTTTGTCTTTGTTCTTGGAAATTTAGATAACATGTAAAAGAACCAGTAGGTAGCATCTTACCTAGGTTTATATGCCATCAATGAGGCGGGCAATAGGCAAGTTTGTTTTTCTACATTAAATTAGATGGAGAGTGCAAATTGATTTAGTGGTGTTATAAATTAATCTCTCTCATTAAAAAAAATATGATACTTAATACTATATTCTAGACTGCTGCTGTTGCTCTCGCCAAAGCTGTTCATGAAAGATTTTTTATTGGTGTTATGGAACCTCAGCTAATGCAAACGTGAGTGGCCTCTTTGTTGTTTAGTTGCTAAGTCATGTCCGACTCTTTGTGATCCCATGGGCAGCAGCCTGCCAGGCTCCTCTGTCCATGGGATTGCCCAGGCAAGAATGCTACAGAGGGTTGCTATTTCCTTTTCCAGGGGATCTTCCCAATGCAGGGATCAAACCTATGTCTCCTGCACTGCAGGCAGATCCTTTACCTCTGAGCTACAAGGGAAGCCCATGAGTGGCCTCTTTACTTTTTTTAAACAATCACTGTGTTCTTACTGTTCTTGCCCCTAATTACCTGTTTGTTATGCAGCTCTGAGATGGGTATTCTGACATCAACTGCTCTGCTCCATCGCATTGTTCGGCAAGTAACCTCCGACATTTTGCTTCAAGAAATGGTGTTTTTCATCCTTGGAGAACAGAGGGAACCCGAAACTCTGGCAGAAATTAGCAGACATCCTTTAAGACATAGGTTAATTGAACACTGCGATCACATATCTGATGAGGTGAGCTATACAAGGGCTTAGAATTGGACTTGGGTTCTTTGACGTACTGACTTTGATGTACTTGCCATGTTTTGAATACAGCCTTATTTTATGTGGCTTTTTATTTTGAAAATTGAAATCATGAAAAATAGTTTAAGTATTTTTCAGTTACCTTTTATCGTTTTGGGTTTCAGATCAGCATAATGACATTAAGAATGTTTGAACATCTTTTACAAAAACCCAATGAGCACATTCTTTACAACTTGGTTCTAAGAAATCTTGAAGAAAGAAACTATACAGAATATAAACCTGTGTGCCCAGAAGATAAAGATGTAGTGGAGAATGGATTAATAGCAGGAGCAGTGTAAGTTTCTATCCAGCTCTGAATTCAGCATTTCATATTAAGTCATCATTTTCTCCCCCTATTAATTTCTCTTCTCTTCCTTCTCTTAAAGTATTTAAAAAAATACTTTTAACAGTTTAAAAGTTTTCTAAAAATTGATGTCCTGATATTATTGTCCCTTCAAATCACAAGTGGCAGTATCTGTTCATTAAACCTAACAAAGTCAATATAACCTTGAGTTTGATGTTGGTAAAAAAATGTTAATTTCTCTGTATAATATAAACCATTCATTATTCCTTAATTCTTTTATTAGCAAAATTATGAAAAGGTTTCTGAAAACATAGCAGAGAATCTTTTGGTTTAGAAAATATAATAAATTTTTTTTTATGCATCATTAAATTAAACTTAGAGATCTGGAAGAAGATCCCTTATTTACTGACATTTCACCAGATAACACTTTGTCAAATCAAGAGTGGCTTAGTTCCTCACCTCCTGCTACTCCAGACCACCCCAAAAACGATGGGAAAACTGAAGTCCACAAAATTGTAAATAGGTGAGTTGTTGTATGTATTTGACTTATATCTCTTTCACTTGTTTTTACAACGTGTAACAGCTCTGCTCTTTAATCATTATAGAGATATGTCATGAACTCAGTCTTCCCTTTTTTAAAGACTATGTCAACTTTTTGAAATGTTTATGTAGCTAGTGAGCAGCCTAGAGGCAACAATCAATACAAAAGAGGAAAAAAAAATTTTGGAGTGGTAGTGACTAATCTTCAGGGTACTCTCCTTTTTTTTTTTTTTTAATGTAAACAATTTTAAGTAATTCCCAGTTGGAACAGCATTGAGAATTTCCAGCTTGACGGACTGAACTTACTAGCCATGTACTCACATGTGCTAAGCGGAGGGCTACTTCTTTTCATCAGTTTGTGTTTTTATATATATTTTTAAGCTAAATTAATTAATTTATAGTTCTTGATTTTTGGCTGTGCTGGGTCACTGTTGCCTCGCACAGGCTCAGGCCTCCTCTGGTTGCAGAGAGCAGGGTCTGTCCTTGGTGGTGTATGGGTTTCTCGTGTTTCGGAGCACAGGCTCTAGGGGTGCGACCTCCAGTCGTTGCAGCACGTGGGCTCACTAGTGTAGCGCAGGGACTTTTTTACTCCGTGGCCTGGGCAATCTCCAGGACCAGGGATCAAACCCCTGTCCCCTGCGTTGGCAGGTGGATTCTCATCCATGCACCTCCAGGGAAGTCCTTCATAAAGGGTTTTTTCTAAATGCCTTTTCCCCAGAAATTTTCTTCTTTTTCTTCGTCTGCAATCCTATCAGTGACGCTCCAGGTGCTGCGAGGTGCCTTTAGAGAGAACTGCATGTAATGCAAGGTGCATAGTTAGGGTGCATGAGAATCTAAGGTTCTGCTACTTAAAAGCCAGTTTCCTGAGACTAACTGACATCAGGGCTCTCTGTCATTGCCCTGTAATGTAGGAAGACTCAGGTCATCTCCTGCTTGATTTCTACTTTCAGTGGAATGAGTAACTTTTAAGGAAAGCCTTTAGAATAATGACAGTATTTAATCAGTAAATTGTAGGACTGATTCAAGATAAATACTTTCCTAGTTTCCATCTGCAGTAATACTTGCTTAAGCTGAAGATACTGTCAGATATTTTAACACACATAGAGATACTGAATTGTGAGAGTCCTTGTGTTACTGATTATGGCTGTTTTTCCTTTAAGTTTTCTCTGCCTGGTCCCAGATGAAGCAAAGTCGTCCTACCATGTGGAGGGCACCGGGTACGACACCTACCTCCGAGACGCTCACAGGCAGGTGGGTGAAGCGATTTGGTGTGAGGTCTGATGATACGCACAGACGCAGCCCTCATCACATGGGCCACGGTTATTTCTCCAAAGGTGTCCCTTTCTCTGCAAGACCCGGACTCCACTCTTAACCACTTGAACTTTCTGCCAGTGACCTGCCTGCCTCTCACTGACTGTGTGTCTCTGTCCCAAGATTTCTTGGTGCTTCCTCCCCCCCCCCACCCCTTGTCTTCCTGATTTTCTATCCTTGAAGTTACTTCTCCCCTAGATCCTTCTCCCCGCTGATCTAAAGCATGACCTTTCAATGATTCCAGCATCACCCCCAGCCCACAGGCTGTTTCCTTCCCTCTTCCCCACTGCTGTCACTCATCTGTAATTCCCAAGGACTGCCTCTTCGTCCTCTGCATCCGAGCTTTCCACCTCCCTGAAACCACTTTCTCAAACGTCTCCTCTTAGTTATTAAATTTAGTGGGCTTCTCTCAAACATCTTTTCCCTCTGCAGCGTTTTGTGTGTGTACGTGCTCAGTCTCTTGAGCCCTGTGGATGGTGGTCCACCAGGCTCCTCTGTCCATGGGGTTTCCCAGGCAAGAATACTGGAATGGGTGGCCATTTCCTTCTCCAAAGGATCTTGCCTACCCAGAGACTGAACCCATGTCTCCTGCACTGCAAGCAGATTCTTTACTGCTGAGCCATCAGGGAAGCCCCCTGTAGAATTTACCAAATTCTAAAGTTTTGAAATGCCTCACATCAGAAAAAATATGCATTTAATTTTCATCTAAATCTTTTGGGTGGAAGTGTGCTCTTATTGATAATTAACTTGCATGCCCTCATAGTTAATTTATGATACTTTAAGCCTAAATTCAAGTCCCCATTACTGTGTGAATAATTAGAGTACCAGGGTAGCAAGTACAATAAAACAGAGACAATGAAAGCAACCCCAACCTCAGTAGTACTGACTGGACTATTAAACTACTGTGATTCTCTCTGAAAAGTTTCATTTTCATTTTCTGATAACAGTTAAAATTGTTTTAGGAACATTTGAAAAGAGATAGAATAGAAAAAATTTAGACTTATTTTCTAGCTCAGAAATTCAAAAATGTTAATATAAAAATGCTTTATTAAATATTGGGATGTGGTTTTATAAAGAGAATTGTCTTTTGAAAGAAATAGTTTAAAACTCACAAGATATTGAAGAAGTTGGGTTTTTAATTATTTTAAATGTTTTTCTTTTAAAAGTTGAAGCTAGTGCTTTGTAGTAAGAATGTGTTTTAATCTCTGCTAATTTGTAAACTACAGATGTCAAGTAATTTTGTTTTATTTATTAAGGAGAATGTGAAAAGGGAAAGAATATGGAATAAAACTGTGCTCCAAATTTCTTTCTTTTAATTCAAATAAATTACACATCAAGGAAGACTTTTAAATTTTCTTTTTATTATAAGAGATATACTTGTGCTTACAAAAATTCATATTGTGGTGTTCCTTACGGATAAAATGTATAGTAAGAGCCAGTTTCTACTTACTTTTAACCTGTCACGGACCAATGCTTTTGTAAAATATAAAAATGAAATACCAGAAAAATGAAAAATCACTGAATACAAGCCCCAGTTATTTTACTAGATTGAGCAGGCGTAAAATCTACTCAGTGAAATTGAAAGTTTCTAAGCTGGCTCTCCGTTTTGTCCTCATCTCCTTGCGATGGTAGTGAACAGTTTTCAGACTGTACTTGGAACAGCCCTGTCTCTTCCTGCCATCACAGAAACAGCAGCATGCCTGGGTAAACACGCAGTAGCTAAGTCAAGTTTGCCTTCTCAGATGACATGCGTCTGTTCACCTATTACACTTCGTCTATTTTGTACATTGCATGTGACATTTGAGAATAGATTGGGAAATGCGGCTAAGACTCACTTTGCTTCCTAAATACTCTAACTCTGTGATGAGAATAAGGAAAGGGTTGAAGGTCCTCCAAAGGGAAGATCATCTGCTTAGGCTTGCCCCAGCAGTGCGAGGCAAGCACTTGGCAGAGTGAGAATCCGCCTGCTTTCTCACCAGCCTGTTGGCGCTAGTGGCTGTACCCTCACCTGTGCCTCTCTGCAGTCAGGGTGTCATCTGTGCCATCTTCTCCCGTCTCCCATGGTACCTGACACTTGGCAGACACTCAGCATTCAAGTGGGTTGTCACGCTTATTCGGGGAAATTGTTTCTATTTAATCTCAATCTTTGCTCAGTTCTTCTTTAATGATCCAGCTGCTTTCTCCGCAGTTCCGGGACTACTGTGCTATCTGCCTAAGATGGGAGTGGCCTGGCTCTCCAAAAGTATTGGAAAGGTGCAATTTAGAAGCAGCTTTCTTTGAAGGTCATTTTTTGAAAGTCTTATTTGACAGGATGGGAAGAATTCTTGATCAGGTAATAAGTTTTAAAATATTAATTTTGTATCATTTTGTTACCATTCACCGTGGGTTCTGTTTACATCTTAGTTTACATCTTCAGTAGTTTTATTGTTTTCTTTTTTCCACCAGATGACTTTTTCATAAAGCTTGATTGCCAACAGTTGGTGGGTTTCTGATGCATTCATTATGTTAAAACTTTTATCTGGCCTGACAAGTGTTACAGATTTGTGTGTTTCCTCCTCATTGTGGGCCATTGTCTTATTAACAGTAGTCTTAACATCTTTTGGCAGTGATTGGAGTGCTTTCCTAGAAAGCCTTTGGGTTAGTACAGGTAGAGTGAGACTTGTTAGGTTTAATATAGAAGACGTTAAACGTCATTTCAAACCAAATCTTGAGTGCTCTGGTCTCTCTAAAATTACAGAACAGTATTAGATGAACCTGCTTCTTCAGGCAAAGAACTTGTGAATGATATTCATTTTCATAAGGGGAAATGAAATATAAAAAGTTAATTTACTTATTTCAAGGGAAGTAAAAATAACGGGCAGCTGGCATGTTGCTGTGTCTCTCTCACCAAGTGTCAGGAGAACTGAACTTGAGGTTAGAGAATCCCTCCCTCCCTCCCTCCCTCTCTCACTGACATATAGAGTGACGATAGAGTTTTGAAATGTTTTATACCTTGATATGGACACTTAATGAAACTATGTGGCATTAAACTTGCCTCAGCATGAAAACTGAGTTAGCCAATTTAGAATTAATTTGAAATCCGATATTAAAGTACTTGGTTTTTTTTAGCATTTTAGTTAAATATTTATACGAGCATAGGGAGTTACAAAAGAAATTTATTGTACAATCAGGCTGTCTTCAATAACCAGAAAGCCAAATAAAGAAATGATAATTAAGAAGTATTTCACTGGGTTGACTTCAGTCAGCACTGTTTCTGATAATAATCAATAAAGACATAGAGTCAAGTCCTTTTTTTCTTTTGAAAACAATGCTAAACACACTATATTTTTCAAAAATTAAGGCTGTGACAACACAACAGTGTCATGAATACCTGATGTTATAACTTCTCAATTATATGTGCAGATATTAGCTACTTTATTATTAATTATCCATAATAATGTTTAATCCCAGCCTGGTTAGCCTGATACTGTTAGGGATATCTATGTACTATGAACATAGAAGGAAACATCATCTTTAGCAAAAGCAGGTAGGAAAGAGAGAAAATGAAATTAAACCAAGCACATTAGACTCACCAGAACTTATGATTATCTTTGTGATCTGATTGTAATGTTCTTATCCAAAAAGGCTTGGGAAGTCAAGGTTTTTAAAGATGGAAGGCTTGAGGCTAGGCTCCACAGTTCACTCACCATTTAACATGTCAGAAAAATCTGGTTAACTTTGATTTCAGGTGAACATTCTATAAAGTACAACATAATCAAAATAATAGATGCAAACAGTTACTATTAAGAATCCCCTAAAAAGCCAGCTTGTTTTAAAGTTATTACCAATATGAAGTAAAGACCATTTCAGAGTATGATGGAACAGTTTCTATCTAGCTGAATTTTATTTTCATTTTCACAACATTAAAATATAATCTGAGTCAATCTTAAGCTTCTTAAACAACCAAAGATATAGCTTCTTGTTTCAAAATCTTAAAACCAAAGTAACACCATATAGAGAAAATTAAGTAGTAATATATCATTATTAAAAGCCAAATTTTGTCAGTTTATTTACTTAAACCACCTATAAATGGCGGAATTTAGTGACCTAACAATCTGAACTACCTGAAATGAAGTCATATACAATACTGTACTTAAGTTGTATTTTAAGTGATTTTGTCCACATTTTTTACCAAATGTATTCTTCTTAAAGATTTTTTGAAGTGTTTCCTTTGTGCCTAAAATGCAATTTCATGTGAAGTCATTGTTTTGAATTGAATCTTGGAGAAGGCTATTCTGTCGCCAATATTATCAAGTAGGAAAAGATGCCCTTCAATCTGTCCTTTAATGGGAGTTGTATCTCCTTTCATTTATCTTGCATAAGGCTAGATTTTAAATAAGAGAGATTTAGGGGAAGTTTTACTTCTTTCAGAAAATCTGTGTTCATGAATCTAGTAGTAAGCAAAAAAGACTGAAATTGGACTTTAACACAAGGACTTGAATTTTTATTCATATAACAGTATCCGTGGTATCTTCTGGCACATGCTCAAGCATTGGTCATCCTTTGAATGCCAAATATTCACTTCTTAATTGGTATTCATAATGATCAAGGGCTTAAAAGCTACTCAACGAATGAGGGTAAACCATTCTGATCGACCATTTCTGGGTAACACTGTCTTGGTTCTGAGTCACTTCTCCCCTCCTCCTGCTGCAGCGTCTGTTTCCCACTCATCCAGTCACTGAGGTTCTTTCTAGCCTTCTCACTGAAGTCAGTTTTGTTTCAGCCACTCAGTTGCCTCTGGCCACTTAGAAGAAGAAAACTGGAAGGGATGAGGGATTTCTGTTGAAAGTTCTAGGCACAATAATAGCACCTCTTTTTGCATATCGTGCGTCTTGCTTTGATTTTGACACAGACTCGGTAAAGCACCTCCAAGCTGCTTTCTATGAGGAATAAACAGATTAAGTATAAAAAACTAGTAAAATTGTAATACTGCAATACAAAACGTGTATGAGGAACTTTACATGATAAACAGTCACTGTTTGAAAGAGTTAATGCTCTTGCCCAGTAAAGGTGGTGATCCTTTCTGTAATCGTGATTTTTTTTTATCTTCTAGTTCACTATAAAGGCTTGTGGTAGTTACATCTACCCCTCAAGTACTTTTACTCTGTTGACAAGGTTCTGTGACACATATGACTTTATTGTATATATGCTTTTGATAGTTGTCGGCAATTGAATAATTTAAAACAAGGATTATCACTTCTAAAATTAGATTACTTAAAAGATTTTCAATACCTTCCCTTTTATCTTTTGTCTAATATATAACGTGTCTTCTATTCTTTGTAGTGTATAAGTCTTTTTGGGTTTTGATGACCTCTTGAACTATCTTACTAACTTAGAAAACCTGCAAAAAGCAGAGACATTCTGACAGTGTTATATGTTAATTTTTCCTATATGTTTATGTGCATGCTTTTCTGGTTGTAAGGTTTTAGGACTGTGATGTATGCACTTTGAGATGATAAGAGCTAGAGCTAATTTAGTTACAGATACTATCATTGCAGAAGAGCACATAGAGAAGGATTAAGATGGTAGATTGTCCTTTCTCGAAAAGACAAATTGAAGTGGTAAATTCAGGGCCTGGGTAGATACATAAAAATAATGTCAAATATCTTTCTCCTTTCTCCCTTTCTGTAGCCATATGATGTCAACTTACAGGTAACATCGGTGTTATCTAGACTTTCTCTCTTCCCTCATCCACACATCCATGAGTACCTCTTGGACCCTTATGTGAACCTGGCTTCTGGCTGTAGATCTCTATTCTCTGTCATTGTCAGGGTGAGTTCTCAGTTTTGTTATATTCTCCAGGATTGACCAATTAACATCTTAATAACTTTGTGTGTAACTAGTGTCATGTAATGAAAAATATCTGAAGAGCCGACTCATTAGAAAAGACTCTGATGCTGGGAAAGAGTGAAGGCAGGAGGAGAAGGGGACAACAGAGGACGAGATGGGTGGATGGCATCACCAACTTAATGGACATGAATTTGAGCAAGTTCTGGGAGATGGTGAAGGACAGGGAAGCCTGGTGTGCTGCAGTCCATGGGGTCTCAGAGGCAGACATGACTGAGCCACTAAACAATAACAATGATGAAAAATATGTATTTTCTGTTTAGAATTATTTTACTGTAGGATGTGGAGAAAAAAAGGAAGATTCATTCTCTTAAATGATACATGTAACTTTCGTATTTTAAGGGACAGCTGTGGGTCCTTTGTCAAAGATTGTTACGTGAAAAGTGACAGTCTTCATTTAGTAATAGGAAATGGAATTTTTTTTTTTATCCTGAAAATCCCCTATGGAGTTGTTCAGGAACTGAGGCCCTTTCGTCCCTGTGATGCAGGTTGTTGGAGACCTCATGGTTCGAATCCAGCGTATTCAAGACTTTACTCCCAAGCTGCTTCTAGTCAGAAAGCGATTACTCGGTCTGGAACCTGAAGGCCCTGTGTAAGTCAGTGTTTCTCGCGTTGTTTGTCTAAAGCTTTTGCCGTCGTTTGATGGTCAGCTAATGCCCTGCACTGATTGAGTGCCTGCTTCCCCCTCCCAGGATTGACCACATCACCTTGCTAGAGGGTGTGATTGTGCTGGAAGAGTTCTGTAAGGAGCTGGCTGCCATCGCCTTTGTGAAGTACCACGCAGCCTCCACTCCCTGAACAGCATCTTTCAAGTCACCAAGGGAACAGAGCTATCATGTGCATTTCATCAAAAAAGCCTCAGTTCCACCCAGCCAGGTGACAGTAAAAAGCCTTTTTAAATGAAGCATCGCTGTAAACGGGACAGAACCATTAAGAACCCCCTCAGTGACACGCTCAGTACAGTGTTGGGTGGTGCTGTTTTCACTGGCTTTGTCATAATGGTTCTGTGTGTAAAGCTGTACGTCCTTGGATCCAGGATACAATCAAAGGAACTTCAGGAAATAAGCATTTTTAATGTCTGTGTGAAAAGCTGCAAAATTTCTGATGTCATGAGTTTGATGATATTTCTGTTAACCTAATATCCTTTTAGGTAGCAAGGCCTTTTGACATTCTTTGGGACTCAAGTGCTTACATTCTTTTGGATTAACAAGTAGCAAAAAAAACCCCCAAAACCCTAATTTTATAACTTTTTAAGGTCAGAATTCTTATCAAACAAAATATTTAAAAAAACTGTAAATGAGGAAAAAATACAATTTAGGAACTATCAAATGAATTAATAATAGAAGATAAAAATATGTAGAGCACCATTAACTTTCTTCAGCTTTTCTAAGAGTAACAGTTTAATATGATAAATTCTTGATTAATATATATATATATTTTTTAAAGAGCCGTTCTTTTACTATTTTGTGCACATAGCCAGGTTAGTGATTGATTTTCATGTATGGGTCCTAGTTAATTTAAATTTTGTCATTTTTGCAACAACATTGAATTTGTGCTCACCATTGGTATTGTTTACTAAAATAATATTTTTTAAGCTGACTAACATGGATTGGGTTGAGACCCTTTTCTTTTTTTCTATCTCTCCGTCCCTCTCTGAAACTTGCTTTATAATTTGATTTTCGTATTGAAATGTGTTGTAGTATAGATGGCAGCAATCAAAATGCAGTGGCCTCCTGAATGTTTACAATTTTTTTCCTCAGTCTTTTGTTTTAAATCATTCTAAAGAGATTTAAAAGCAAGCCAACCAATCTGTCCTGTTTCCATATGACAGAACTGGGGTAACATGGCGTCTGTGTGGGCACGGGTGCAGGACCCAGTAGTGTGGGTAGCTGGCCACGCTGAGCACAGCACGCTTGGCCTTGGCGTACACAGCCATGTGTGCTGATCCGCTTTCTGTGCTTCCTTTAAGTGATGCTTATCACTCAAATATGCTTTTGAGCTTTCTTGGGTTTTTGTTTTTGTTTTTTCGGTTGATGTGTTAAGCAGCAGCACTTTGCTCCTTACCTCCCCATTTCCTGACATTTGTGGGAGCAGCAGTCCAGCAAGCCTTCCAGCCTGAAAGGAACCGAACTGCCCCTTGAGAGAACTGGTTTTGTTTCGCGTATTTGCATCTCTACATCCTACAGCATATGTGTAGAAGCATATTTTACACCTACTGCTAATTTTGTTGTATTTGTTTTTCTGATTTATTTGGTAGTTAGTTTTTGCTATTTATTAAGAACAGAATATCAAAAAAAATTATGACTATTCTTGGCTCTAGAATGCTTACCACTGTTAAGAACGACAAAAAAAGCTTAATTTCTAAATTCAATGCAAATCTTTGTTAGCTCACTCTAGGAGATTTATTAAGTGAAACAATGAAGACAGAAGTGGGAGATAGTTACTTCGTGCATGTTTTTCTTTAAATGATTTTTAACCGTGGAAAAGCATAGTATTCTTTTTGCTGTATTTATTGATGCAAGGTCAAGTCTACTTTGATGTAGGTGTATTTAAAATAAAACATTAAGAGGTATTAGATATTTCTTAATGTTTCATAGAGTTCAATAAGTGTAATGGCAATGTTACCTCGAAAGCCAAATACTATTTTATCCTTGATTTCACAATGGGACCTTTCAGCTAATCCATGAAACCAAGCTCAGAAAAGCTTTAACTCCTATTTGTGTGTGTGTGTGTGTGTGTGTGTGTGTATGTATGCTGCTTCTTAAAAGATAATTATTTTCCTAAATTATTATAATGGCTTTGATTTGTAATCAGCTAAAGCTTAAGGTATAATTTGTTTATCGTTTAAGTTGGTTTCTGTCTTTCTTTTCTTTCTCTTATTTAGTTCAGACCTAGAGCCAGCACAAGTTCTCACAGCGAGTTTGATCTGTTAGTGAAACGTTGTCCTACGGGACTAGCCATATTCACACTTTCACAGGTGGACTGTCTCTGTTCCTTAGCACATGCACAGCGGTGAGTGTCGCACCCCGAGGTGGGTGGACAGTACCGCCCTAGGGATCGCTTGCCAGAACAAGTTCCAAACTGACTTTTAGTCTTGCTTCACATTGGGGTATGGGTATAACATTCTTTTTTAAACCTTCTCTCTTAACAGTATAGTCTTTGGCTTTTTTTGTTTTTTAGTAATGAGCCACATTCTTTACTTGATAGAACTCAAGTCCTTAGCCAGCCAGTTATCATTGTAGTACTCACATTCTAACTCTGTAATGTTCTCATAATGCATCTGTCTGTGCAATATATAAGCTGTGAGTAAATTCATAGCTTTTTGGTTTAATTGTACATTATTGTATGTGTATATGTGTATATATATCTGTGTATATATCTATGAGGACCAAAATCCTTAGCTTGCTTACACTGTTGCTAGTGTAAAGATTATTACACTTAATTTTACGGGGCACAAATTACGGAATTGCTTCATAATTCATGGTAACATATTTCCATAAATTATTGCATTAATATATAATTACCATTTAATTATGAAGTTGATAAGTATTGACAGAAGTTACAGTGAATTGCTAAAACCACAATTTATATGGTAATTATACTTGGGATTGTACAAATAATCAAAATATGCATGTCATTGTGACACTTGATGTGTTAAAACATTGTAGGTAATCATATTTCTGGGCCCTGTAAAATAGTGTTACTATAATATCTGTTTTGCCTCCTGCCTTGTTTACATTAAACAAAGGATATTTGGTAAATTTTTCTATTGAACATTGTATAGATTACTGACAGTGTTATGATGGCCTGGAATTCTAGGTCAGTCATCTCTGAAGAAACTCTTCAGCTGGTGGTTGTATACCTACTATCTCTTCAGTGGAGTTGTAATCGACTTTTTGTGCTAACAATGCATGCAGGACTAAGAGGGATAATTAAAAATAAATAATGTAATTGAAACAAAATATTGTCTTAATATTTTTGTAGAATTCTAATTGGAAACATTTCATTCACTGATAAATATAAAACAATAATTCAAAATATACAAAAGGATATGACACGGAACAGTCAGTGGTTCACTATAGCACTGATTCCAGAGAGAGAAAAAAAGGAATATATCAGAATATTTGTGGAGGGAGGATGTATAGCTTAAAAAAAGAATCCCCCTGGGTGAGCTTTATATTTTCTACCCCCCTCCTTCATAATCATTTCCCTAAAGAAAGGATTGTTTATGCAGTCTAAGAAATGTAATTCATTGTAAGCATTATTTCTTAGTAGATTTATAACATATAAAAACTCTTCTCTTTAACTGACATTTAAAACCATTTGACTCTAAGCTTATTCCAGTCACTTAAGTATTTGCCAAGTCCCTTAATTGGGAACTGAAAGAAACATGTAATACATGGCCCAATGAGAAAAAAAGAGAAAAATCTAGTTATTAATCCCACCTACCCATGGTTCTTTTCAGCCAGTGTTTCTCAAAATAGTTTTATAAGGAAATAAAGAAGGTAACAGGTTTAAGGATGCGGAGGAGGTAAGGTTTAGGCATTGAAGAATTGAAGTTACCTCCTTATTATGAGCTTCTTCAAAAGACACCTGCATTTTAGGAATGCATCAGCAGATTCCTAGTCCAAAATCCCGGTTCTGAATTTTGCAGTGTTCCATCTTGAATGCTAGTTATCTCAAGGGAATTTAAAGAAATAAATGTAAAATTGTTAGGGTTGAAATTTTTGTTAGAGTAAAACCTTTCCATTAAAAGCTGTTGTCTCTTCATCTCAAAAAAAAAAAAAAATGCAAAAACACTGCATGACAGTTCGATGCTGAAGTTTCCGTGGAAGAAATAGAATAGTTTTGGTTGGTCTAAAGCCAATTAGGAAAGTTGTTGCCTGTACCCCTCGCCTCATAGGAGATTGCTTTTTAAATGTACTGAAACTAGACCCCACTACCCACATTAGGTTAAGCCTGTTTCATATAGTCTTTCAGTTTGACTGTTGTGTGCATTAGGAGTTTTTATTTGTGTTATAATAGCATTTCTAAAAATGCATCAGAAACAGGATACCTACATGTAATTTAAAACCAAACCAAAACAATAATTTGGTTTATTCAACAAATATTGGGAGCTTCCTTTGAACCAAGTTTTAAGATGGTAGTAAAACAAATAGGAAAAAGTTTTCTGCCCTCAAAAAGTCACTGTAATTACAAAAATACAGTACACACTGGAACACTGATGGAGAAACAGCACCCAAGCATTGTGAGAGCACAGGGAGAAGGAAGTGTTGCAGATCATCAAAAGGGAAAAACCTCAACCTCGAGTCTTGACTGAATTATATTAATACTTGGAAGTATAGATACGCCAGATATTCTTGAGAAGTTATAATGATAAAGTCAACTCAGCAATTAACAAACAGCTCTTCTGTATCCTGTTATGTTTACCATGACTGTTTCCTTTCACCTTCTTCATTCTGAGATTGGTATAAGGCACCGACCCAAGTAATTGTTCCTTGTGCTTTAGTCACTAAGTCGTGTCCAACTCTTTCGACTCCATGGACTCTAGTGCCCCTGGCTCCTCTGTCCATGGGATTTTCCAGGCAAGAATACTGGAATGGATGGCCATTTCCTTCTCCAGGGGATCCTCTGGACCCAGGAATTGAACCAGGACCTCCTGCATTGCAGGCAGATTTTTTTTTAACCAACTGAATTATGAAGGAAGCCCCATTTGTACTGGGGGGCCCATATTTTCTCAATTGTTGAATAGTAATTAGCAGTTCTGATTTGATTTATCTCTTTATAGAACTATTATTGATATAGAGAGAAGGCAAAAAGTCAACTGAAATACTAAAACCGAAAGATTTAAGGCTAAAAGATAATCTGAACATTTGGGGTGAAGTTTGGTTGAATAACTGCAGAACAAAAACCTTTCTCCTGGCTTGAATTCAGTGCTCCCTTGGCCACATATATTTATTCTCTGCTGGGCTGGGACACAGGTCGAAGCATATCCAGTTAAGAGAGAACCAAATGGGCTGATGTAAACAGAACAGGTGAATTCAGAAACCTCGTGCTGAATATGTGTGGAGATAGAATCTGTAAACCTTCACTAGGTTCTCATAACTCCATCTGTTCCTGAAGTTGAAGGCCAGGGTCAGTCTAGCAGGCAGGTAGACAGGCAAGGGATTATACCTGCCAGGACAAGAAGAGGAGACCTGGCTGGTACTTCCCTTCCCATTCTCAGTCTTCTTAAGGTGTGTGTACACTCAGTTGTGTCCAACTCTTTGCGACCCCACAGACTGGAGCCCGCTAGGCTCCTCTATCCAAGCAGTTTTCCAGGCAAGAATACTGGAGTGGGTTGCCATTTCATTCTCCAGAGGATCTTCCCGAACCAGGGATCAAACTCGTGTTGCTTGCATCTCCTGCATTGGCAGGTGGATTCTTTACCACTGAGCCACCAGGGAAACCCAATATTCAGGTTGGAGGATCTAAGTAAGCCAGGAATATATCCTGGGTCTAACAGATGAATCTTTTTCAAAGCACATTTTTCGGTTGAGAACTATAACAAGAATTGCAAGCTTGAAGCGCTCTCTGCAGCTCAGGAAAAAAGGAAAAGGAAAAAGAGCAAGGGACACACGCAGCCTGTGAGATTAGAGGAGACAAAGGAAAACCATCTTCAAGTCTGTTACTGCCTCAGGCCTGTAATTTATGAGAATCATAAAATCAATTTCATCATAATACAGAAAGATGAAGTGGCATGCACATTCACTATAGTCTGGATAATGTTTTATTTCAAAGCCCTGAAGATGAGGTTCATTTATGTAATAACATGAGAAATGTATGCTTCACTCCACTCACAAATAGAATAGCATGTAGGGTTTTAATTGACAAGAATTCCCAAGAGACCCATGTACAGGAGATTTCTAGAGGGAAACGAGCTAGTCATTCCTCAAATATTCTTCTGTGTTTAAAACACACTTTCCTTCTTAAATCTCTTTATCCTGTTGCTCTTATCAACAGTGTAGCAAGTTGCAGAGCATTTCATTGTTCTGTGATCTTTGTTGGCTACTTCAATTATTAGGGTGTCCTGCAATCATCATGTCAATTCCATTTTAGAGATGGTTAGCAAATAGAACAGCTTCTTGAGTCAAATTGGTGTTGGGTTCCAACAGAAATGGAAGTTGAGAAGAAAACGTCTCTTCTTAGGATATAAACATTACCCCAAGAGTCCATGTACCTTGGCCTCCTTGACAATAAATAGGTTCTGTTTTACAAAGACCTGCATTTTCCTTAAAAAGATCCAATGTGATGCAGTTTCAAGGAAGCCTTTCCCTGAAAATACTGTCAGCAAGAGCACACAACTCATCGAAATTTGGGTTCCAAACCACATCCTCAAAATAATAAAAGCTGTAAATGTGAATGTGCATAGCAATTTCCGGGTGTTTTTCTTTGGAATTTGACATTGAAATAAAATTCGCACCATTCTTAGTGATTGGAGTCTTTTCATGCACAGCTTCTAATATAATTGATATTCATTGAGTTCTGAGTATTTCAAAGAAAAAGCTGATATATATCTTGCCAAGTAGTGTTTTGCTCGTTTATTATCATTTTTATTTCAGTAGGAAGAAAAAGACCAGGGAAGTGTAATTAGTTTGACATAGATAATTCTGGGCTGAGCATTTCAATATCAACATCATTTTAAGGCCATTATGAAAAGTTCTTCATCTTCCTGATATAGCGTGCCATTTCTATACTTTCTGATACAAGACTATTGTATTCTGGCCCTTCCTCCAGGGAGCTGTGTGACCAGTCACTCAACTGAAGCCATAAGGCCTTAAACCTGAAATTGTCATTATCAGCCTTTTTTTGGATAAGAAAGACATTCAGTTCAGTTCAGTCAGCCATGTCCGACTCTCTGTGACCCCATGGACTGCATCATGCCAGGCATTGGGTAGATATAAATGCTGAGTTTTCTGCTGTTTCTGAGGTTATTTTTAGAAAGACCTTGCAAATTTCTCATATCCTGCATTCAGTTCAGTTCAGTTGCTCAGTCGTGTCCGACTCTGCGACACCATTAACTGCAGCATGCCAGGCCTCCCTGTCCATCACCAAGTCCTGCAGTCCACCCAAACCCATGTCCATTGTCTCGGTGATGCCATCCAACCATTTCATCCTCTGTCGTCCCCTTCTCCTCCTGCCCTCTATCTTTCCCAGCATCTCGGTCTTTTCAAATGAGTCATCTCTCCGCATCAAGTGGCTAGTATTGGAGTTCAGCTTCAACATCAGTTCCTCCAATGAACACCCAGGACTGATCTCTTTTAGGATGGACTGGTTGGATCTCCTTGAAGTCCAAGGGACTCTCAAGAGGCTTCTCCAACACCACAGTTCAAAAGCATCAATTCTTTGGCGCTCAGCTTTCTTTATAGTCTAACTCTTACATCCATACATGACCACTGGAAAAACCATAGCCTTGACTAGACAGACCTTTGTTGGCAAAGTAGTGTCTCTGCTTTTGAATACGCTGTCTAGGTTGGTCATAACTTTCCTTCCAAGGAGCAAGTGTCTTTTAATTTCATGGCTACAATCACAATCCACAGTGATTTTGGAGCCCAGAAAAATAAAGTCAGCCACTGTTCCCACTGTTTCCCCATCTATTTGCCATAAAGTGATGGGACCAGATGCCATGATCTTAGTTTTCTGAATGTTGAGCTTTAAGCCAACTTTTTCACTCTCCTCTTTCACTTTCATCAAGAGGCTTTAGTTCCTCTTCACTTTCTGCCATAAGAGTGGTATCATCTGCATATCTGAGGTTATCAATATTTCTCCCAGCAATCTTGATTCCAGCTTGTGTTTCCTCCAGCCCAGGATTTCTCATGATGTACTCAAGTTAAATAAGCAGAGTGATAATATATAGCCTTGGTGTACTCAATACATTTTTTAAAAAATCTGTGGACTCTTCAGAAATCCCCACATCAACATGGAAGATGAGCTGATCCCTGTCTCTTACAATGATTTTTTTTTTTAAGTAAAAGGTATTTTACAGAAGTAGTTAAGCTGCCTTCAGCATTTCTGTTCATCAAAACCACTGACATCAAGAGTCTATACCCCTTATATCAAAGGCAGGGCTCTGCTCTCCTGATGTGACTTTCCAAAATGATCCTGCTTAGAGTGGAAAGAATCTTCTAGCTAAATACATGAAATACTACAACTGAGCTCTGTGTTTGCAAATATGAAGATCTGAGGTCTAAAATGGATTGTGCTGTGTTGCAGGATTATAGTAACATTAGTGGTGATGCTCAGCCAGTATTTACTGATACCCTATCTAGCTTTCCCTGGAGAAGGAAATGGCAACCCACTCTAGTACTCTTGCCTGGAAAATCCCATGGAAGGAGGAGCCTGGCAGGCTACAGTCCATGGGGTAGCAGAGTCAGACATGACTGAGCGACTTCACTTTTGCTTTCACTTTTATCTGGCTTTGATAAAGGGAGGGGAGTCCAGGAAAGTGTGTGTCTTTGAGAGATTTGCTTTTTAAAGTAGAGGGGATGAGGTGAGTTCTGTGCAGATGACGAAGACTTGGTCCTTCAGTTTCAAATCCTCTCTTCTCTGTTTTTTAGGATCCTAAGCTGGGATTCCACAAATTATATTTTTCCTTTACTAGCTGGCTTTCTACTAGGTTTTGTCAATCAAGGGTTCAAGAAGGAGACAGGAAAACCAGAGGGGAGAAGGAACTTCTTTGAGTTTGCTTGTTGTTTCAGACATACCTGTTCAGAATTGGGTTCTCAGCAGTTTTTTTTAAAATTAATTAATTTATTTTTACCTTTAAATTATCGTATTGGTTTTGCCATACATTGACATGAATCTGCCATGGGTATACACGTGTTCCCCTTCCAGAACCCTCCTCCCACCTCCCTCCCGATTCCATCCCTCTGGGTTATCCCGGTATAACAGCCCTGAGCACCCTGTATCATGCATTAAACCTGGGCTGGCGATTCATTTCACATAGGATAATTTACATGTTTCAATGCTGTTCTCCCATATCATCCCACCCTTGCCCTCTCCCATAGAGTCTAAAAGACTGTTCTATAGTTCTGCGTCTCTTTTGCTGTCTTGCATACAGGGTTCTCGTTACCATCTTTCTAAATTCCATATACATGCGTTAGTATACTGTATTGTTGTTTTTCCTTCTGGCTTACTTCACTCTGGATAGTAGAAAAATATGGAACGCTTCACGAATTTGCGTGTCATCCTTGCGCAGGGGCCATGCTAATCTTCTCTGTATCGTTCCAATTTTAGTATATGTGCTGCCGAAGCGAGCACTCAGCAGTTGATTGTGGCCTCTCTGTTATACCGGCCCTGGAGGAGGGTATGGCAGCCTACTCCAGTATTGTTGCCTGCAGTCCCATGGACACAGTCCGTGAGGTCACGGAGCTGGACAGACTGAAGCGGCTTAGTATGCCTGCATTACTTAAGCTCTCCCAGAAACAGTTTCTTCAGGCTTCCGCAGTGTAGCAATGCCCTCTCTGAGGCCTGAGCCCTGGCTTCCCAGGGCCCAACCTGGGTTACTGCTTCTGGAGGACCACAGCAAATCACCCTTCTTCCTCACTCAGCCCTCCAACATAAGTGTGATGAATTCCCATATTAAATTCCCTCTGCTGAAATCTCTATGGTATGGTTTCTATTAGGGCTTCCCTGGTGGTTCAGATGGTAAAGAATCCACCTGCAATGCAGGAGACCCTAGTTCAGTCTCTGAGTTGGGAAGATCCCTTGGAGAAGGGAATGGCTATCCATTCCAGTATTATTGCCTGGAGAATTCCATGGTTTCTATTGTCCTAACAGGACCCGTCTCGATGGCAGTATCTTCCTGTATGAGCCTCAGCCTCAAGAGGACAGCCCCATAGACATTTCCAATGATGCAGATGCTCTCCGCATATTTCTTCATACCTAAGTGAGAACATGGCCATCTGGACCCCATCTGGAGATATGATTGGGTACTCATGGCCCACATAAATCTACATTCCTGTCTCCCTAAGCTTTTGCATGCCTTCTCTACATTGCACTAGGAAATTCTGACATCTCAGCTCATTGGATATAGGCCACCATTGAGCCAACAGGTAACTTCAAGGATGCTGAGGTGGGTTGCCATTCCCTTCTCCAGGGGATCTTCCTAAGCCAGGGATTGAACCAGGGTCTTCTGCATTGAAGGCAGATTCTATACCATCTGAGCTACCAGAGAAGCCCCACCAATGAGTACACACATCATTAAACCAACCAAGAACACTGCTACAGCCATGTCCAGCTGGGTGAGCTGACATTAAATCTAGACTCCGATAAATACACCCATACATTTGGCCTGATTTAATGATATATTTTTATCTTCCCTAGACTCCGTTCCCACAATAAAGTTACTCCCAACCTCCTTCCACGCCACTGTCTTTGGAGGTGAGTTACAATGCACAGTCTACACTTAAGAACTGGGAAGTTACATGCTATCTTGTTGAAGGTCAAGTGTCTACATAAATTATTTGCAGTTCTCCAAAGAAAATCTATGTCCCCTCCCCATTTATTTATTTATTCAATCCTGTATATTAATATATACTCATGAATATTTATTTTCTACTTCAGGTGATAAGCCAGTACTGCTTCCTTCACTTGTCTGCTCAAATTGCCCCAGTTGCCCCACTGACACTGCTATCAATGTAGGGGTTTCTTTTTGTTTGGTTTTCAAGCATTTCCTTACTTTTTGGCATTGCAAGATGCTCCAGGCTCATCTCCTGTGTTTTATGCCCTAATCCTAGAATCAGCAGTTTCTTCAAGCAGCACCAGGGCCATTAAAAAAAGAGAGAGAGAGAATTCTGCCGCAGTGTATTGACTTGACATGCAGCTTTGGGTCCAAATAGCCTAAGAAAGGCTATTGGACTAAACGCATGTTATTTATAAAGCCCTTCCAACCTGAGCATTCTTGAAACAAACTAGAGGACACTGATGTACTATCTGATTCAGAATGGATGACAGAGTGAGAAGAACAGTAGGACTTACAAACAAGAGGGTCCATGTTAACAGAAGGGAAACCTCCACAGTCACCAATATTGTTCGCTCGAACACAGCCCCACAGAAGTTTTCAATTTTAGACTTTCATGTTATTTCCAAAGGAATCATATGCTGACAGGATTGAAAGGAGTTTTTC
Source organism: Antilocapra americana (assembly GCA_007570785.1). Classification (NCBI taxonomy): domain Eukaryota; kingdom Metazoa; phylum Chordata; class Mammalia; order Artiodactyla; family Antilocapridae; genus Antilocapra; species Antilocapra americana. Next base: position 4,907,230 of record ML660216.1, read on the forward strand.
AATACACAGCTTTACACTGTGTCAATGAATTATTACTTTATGCAAATCTGATAATTAGCTGGTAACTCATTATATATTTTCTGTTAGAAATATTAACTTGCTAATGACAAGCACTGACAATCGACTAGAATTTTTAAAGCCTGATTTTGGCATTTCTTCATTCTAAAGAAGGCTGAGCACTGAAGAATTGATGCTTTTGAACTGTGGTGCTGGAGAAGACTCTTGAGAGTCCCTTGCACTGCAAGGAGATCAAATACTCATTGGAAGGACTGACGCTGAAGCTGAAGCTCCAATACTTTGGTCATCTGGTGGGAAGAGCCGACTCATTAGAGAAGACACTGATGCTGGGGAAGACTGAGGGCAGGAGGAGAAGGTGACTGCAGAGGATGAGGTGGTTGGATGGCATCACCGACTCAATGGACTTGAGTTTGAGCAAGCTCTGGGAGATGGTGAAGGACCAGGGAAGCCTGGTGTCCTGCAGTCACAAAGAGTTGGACACAACTTAGAGACTGAACAGCAACAACATTCTAAATAAACTTGGAAGACTCAAAGTGTGGAGGGGACCTAGACCTCTTTGGGCCACAGAGGCCCTTGGGTAGATACATTTTCCTCTGACAGAAGTGCTTTGCTTCAGTCTATACAGATGAGAACACAATTATTGTAACCAACCCACATGGGTAGCGTGTATTTCTGTGCACTCTGGAAAGGGCAGCATTTGTGTATCTTAACCCGTATCTTGAAAGCTTTCCTGTCTCTGAAGCTTGCTTGCATTAAACCTGAGACGCCGATAAGGGCTGTCGCCATAAGGGATTGCAGGCAGCTCTTCCCAGCCCGGAGTGATCTCACCTCAGTGGGAAGGCACCGGGGAGGAGGGCTCGGGGCCAGCGAGGATGTGCACGCTCTGGGAAGAAGGCTGGTGTGGGGTTTGATTACAGAGGGATTGGATTTTGATGTTTTTCTTTACTCAAGCAATTGATGGTTCCCCCTTGATATCCTGTGAGAAGTGTGTGACACGCTGGGAGCGCACGCTGAGGATTTCTGAGGGAAGATGAAAACCTTCCTTTCATGAGGAAAAGAAACAGGAAGAAAGAAGAACATGAGAAGATCCAGAAGGAAGAAAGAAGCTCACGGAGAAAAGACTGCAGGAGGGCGCGGGTGCAGGGAGACCCCAGCCCCGACCAGCAGCTGATCAGCGCTTGGCTCCTCACGTCCCCGCCCTCCGTGACTTCCGCAGGCCTCTGGTCTGGCTGGCCTCTGGGTCCTGCCTCCTCTTCCTCTTTCTACGGTTTCTTCCCTCCTCCCAGCATCTCTACCTCACCCCAAGCTTCCCTTCACCACCTGGCATAGATTTGGCACCATCCAAGCTCTGGGACCACAGCTGTCCTCAAGGAGACCAGAAGGTCCCCACAGAGCGTTCAGGTCTGGCATATTCTGTGTGCTCAGCCCTGTCGACTCTGTGTGACTGCACGGACCGTAGCCCGCCAGGCTTGTCTCTGTCCTTGGCATTCTCCCAGGTGAGGATACTGGAGTGGACTGCCAGGCCTTCCTCCAGAGAATCTTCCCAGCCCAGGGATTGAACCCACCTATCTTATGTCACCGGCATTGGCAGGTGGATTCTTTACCGCTAGCGCCCCCTCAGAAGCTCTGACATTTGACGTTGTGCCTAGTAATGTAGAATTTGACTTATTCTCACGACTTGTTTCTGTGAGCAGCTCTCTGCCAACTCCCTCCTACCTGGCATTGCCATCCATGGTCCATCATTGCCTGGCTGTGAGGCTTCGGGCACCCAATACAACCTCCCTGAGCCTCGGTTTCCTCATCTGTAAAATGAGAACAGCACTATTTACCTCAGAGGGTTGATGTAAGGACTGGAGGAGGGAATGATGTTATAGAACTGTGCCGGGGACCAATGGGTGCCAGGTGGAGAGCAGGCCCTTCTCTGCTTCTCAGTCCCCTCAGACTCCCGGACTGATTGAGTCAAGCTGGTAGAAGCTTACATAAGAACTTTCTGGACAAGTTTCGCAGGTGGCTTTGATGTGCAATGAAGTTTTCTTCACTGAGGTTAGTCTTGCTCCACCTGCCAGCTCCAGGACCCAGGTCTGCAGAACTGCCCGTTGTGTCCCTCACCACCCTGGGTCCTGCCTCAGACCTCTGCCCCTACACAAGGGAAAGAGTTAAACCGAATATTCTGAAGAGTTTGTTTTGCCCAATATTTACACTTTCCCTCTTTCCCTGACTATGTTGGTGGTATTTTCCACCCCTGTAAATTTACCGGAACATTCTGAGTTGGTTCAGCATTCCCATTGTCAATAAGCAACTCTGTAGCTTTTATCGGCAACTGTTGTCACTCTTGACAGCAAAGAATCAGACTGGAAACTTTGTCCCGGGTTTAGGGTTCCAAGTCCCAAGTCCGCAGCTGACATGTCAGGAAGGGGCAAGCATGTTACCAATTCAGGGCAGCTTTCAAAGGGCAGCCCCACACCCAGCCAGTGAGTGGCTGAAAGGGAGGCCAACTCCATGGGAACCTCTTCCAGGCAAGGTTCAGAGCCGACTTTGGAATTATTATTAAAGAAACAATGAGAAAAAAGAGACAATGGGAAGGAAGAGTGAACCCAGGCCCGGCTAAACAGTTACCAAGTGTTGCCACAGGAGGGCGATGTCGCCAAACAGTCTCCCTGGCCGCCAAGGATGGCAGTGCCCAGGGGATGAATTCTGGCTAGAGTTTCCAATTCCTTCAGTTAGTAGGGCATTTAAAAATTGTGATGCTCCTCCTGGAATACTAAAATATATGTATATATTAAACTCAGACAACAAAATAAATGGAAGTAGAATTTTGCATACAACCAGATATACTAGACAGGGGTCCTCAATCCTGCTTGAAGATCAGAATCACTCAAAGAGATTTAAAAACTGGAACCATCTGGGCTCCAGAAGAAGTTCTGGAAAATGGAGTCATGGTATTTGTATATTTTTAAAGCTCCCCAGTGAGTCTGATGTTCACTCTGAGAGATTCTAACTGGGGCATTGGTGGCAGGCATTAAGGGAAAATTTTAGGGAGAAAATTTTAACTTTGGAAAATTCTATCATGTTTTCTCCAACAAACTGGAAAATCTTGATATCAAAATTGATATTTTATTTATTTATTTTTCCTTTTTTTTTTATTAGTTTTGCCATACAATGACATGATATCGCCATGGGTTTACATATGCTCCCCCTCCAGAAGCCCCCTCCCTCCTCCCTCCCTCCTCCCTCCCCCCGGGAAATCTCGATGCACCAGCCCCAAGCATCAATCCTGGGCTGGCGATTGATTACACATATGATAATTAACATGTTTCAATGCCATTCTCCCATATCATCCCACCCTTGCCCTCATCCACAGAGTCCACGAGTCTGTTCTATACATCTGTGTTCCTTTTGCTGTCTCGCATGCTGGGTTCTCGTTACCGTCTTTCTGAATTCCATATATATATGTGTTAGTATACTGTATTGTTGTTTTTCCTTCTGGCTTACTTCACTCTGGATAATGGGCTCCAGTTCCGTCCACCTGAGTAGAACTGATTCAAATGAATTTTTTTTTAATGCTGATATTTTACTTTAGAGGTAGAACTGCTTACCTCTTGCAGAAGGGCTCTTCTGGAAGGGATCAATGGTTGAGAACTTCTGCATAAAATCACCTTGCCTGTGGAAGCCCATTTTCAGTAACGCCCTTCCAGAGTGCAAATTATTTTCTCCAAGATCGAAATATCTAGGATTCTGACAAAACTGAGCTCAAAGGAGCTTTAATTTTTCAAAGAAAAAGGAGAAGAAAACTTACATTGACTTTTCTTACCCCTGTATATAAACTTTTCTTGAAAAGCCAGAAAGTTATAAAAATCATCTACAATCCCTCTTTTGTTATTGACACTAATGTATTTCCAGTATTTTATGGTTCTATGTATATTTTTAATCTGTGAGATCTACATAATTCTGTTTCATCCTTTTTACCCTAATATTATGGTATGTACATTTTCCATGCTTTAAAAAAATTCTCTGGAAGTCTTATGAATAGCTAAATCACACCATATGAATACCCTTCAAATTATGAAGTGACAGAAAGACGTGAGAATAGATGTTTTACGCCCACACCCCAATGTTGTTGTTGTTTAGTCGCTAAGTCAGGTCCGACTCTTTGTGACTCTATGGACAGGAGCCCTCCAGACTCCTCTATCCATGGGATTTCCCAGGCAAGGATAGTGGAGCAAGTTACCATTTCCTTCTCCAGAGGATCTTCCTGACCCAGGGACTGAATCTACGTCTCCTGCTAGACAGGCAGATTCTTTACTGCAGAGCCACCTGGGAAGCTCTATACCCCACTGCAGGCCTTGGCATTATGCTTCTAGTAGAAAGTAGCTGCATGTTGTTAGAGGTTTACATAGTCTCTTTCTAAGGGGCCTGGGGACACCAGCTGGAATCTCGGACCCAATAACATTCCCTGGAAAGGGACTCATTAGCCAAGCTTGGGTTGGGAGTCCTCAGCTAGTCCAATCAACTGTGGCATAGGATGATTGAGGTGAGTTCACACTGTGAGAGACATGGCTGGGAGTTCACAGACGTAACCCTGCAGGTGGTGGGTCAGGATCAGCCTAGGGGAGCGGAGGCTGGGCTGGTGGCCCATGGGTGTTTTCCACAATCTGTCCTTCCTCAGCTCTCTCTATGAGAGGAGCTGTGTGGCAGTCAAAGGACTGTACTCAAAGGAGCTCAGAATCCAAATGAGGAAATATAGTGTGCATAAAACAAGAAGTAAAACAACAGTAACACTTGCTTCTTTTTACTGAGCAGATACTTTGTGCCATCTTGTATACATCAGTTATTACATCATATATGCTTCAGAATCATTCAAATCTATAGGCTAGAAGAGATAAGGCTTCCCCGGTGGCTCAAGAGTAAAGAATCCACAACACAGGAGATGCAGAGATGCAGGTTTGATCCGTGGGTCAGGAAGATCCCCTGGAGAAGGGAATGGTGATCCAGTCCAGTATTCTTGCCCATCCCATGGACAGAGGAGGCTGGCGGGCTACAGTTCATGGCATAGCAAGAGCCGATCCAAGACTGAATGACGACCAAAAAAAAAATAAATCAGGCTGGAAGGGATAAGGTAATGGTTATTAAAGGTAGGCCAGAATTTGAACTCAGCTAGCCAAAGCCTTCACTAGTGCCACAATGCCAAGCAATCTTGGACAGCCCATAATTATGACCTGACCTTAATGTAGGATCAAACTACTGAAAGACTCTTATAAAGTTGGATATTGTCTTAAGAAGTCTCAAAAAGCTCTCCAGCAAACCCCTTAATCCCGATTTTACCTCCTTCGCTGGGGACTTGGCTTAGGCAAGCCCCAAAACTGGAATAGAGAAAGGAACTGATCTCATATATGAAATGTAGAGTTATACCAGAGTCAGACTGAAGCGTGTGTGAGTAAATCCGTACGGAATGCTAACAGACACACACACAGACACACACAGGGCACTTCTTTTTTCTTTTTTTTTTTCAAGAAAGGCAGTGATTCTGTGGCAGTTCCCAAAGACCTATGTGTATTCTCACTATATCAGAATCGCTAGAGGTACTTGTTTAAAATACAAGTATTTGGGCCCTGCACAAGATTTACTGAATCTCTGAAAAGGGACCTTTCCCCTCCCGCCAATAGCAACAGATGGCTACTCAGCTACCTTACAAGGAGAAGTGGGCATGGTTCACTGCAAGATTTTAGGTTTTCCTAGTAAACTTTTATCTGTTTACTGAAAACAATTTTCTTAAGAAGCAATTCACATACCATGCAATTTACCCATTTAAAGTGTACAGTTCAGTGGCTTTCATCTGAGCTGTGTTTCCCTCTCCCTAATCAATGCAAGAACATTTTTGTTAACTCTCAAAGAACCCCACCTTCCCATAGCCATCACCCCGACTGCCGCACCCCTACTCCCAGCCTTAGACAACCACAAATCTGCTTTCTGGCTCTATGGATTTGTCTACTCTGGACGTTTTGTGTAAGTGCACTCACACAGCCATGGTAACTAAGCAACACTGGCAAGTTTGGGGCCAGAGCAGTTTCGCTGCAGGCAGCGGAGGAGTCTTCCCCACTTACTACGTGTGTCTCTCCTCCAGATAGGTGTTGTGCTCATGCTCAGTCGCTCGGTCAAGTCTGACTCTTTTCAACCCATTTGGACTGTAGTCCGCTAGGCTCCTCGGTCCATGAGGCTATCCAAGCAAGAATACTGGAGTGGGTTGCCATTTCCTGCTCCAAGGGATTTTCCTGGCTCAGTGATTGAACACACGTCTCCTGCATTGCAGGTGGATTCTTTACTGCTGAGCCATCAGGGAAGCCCAAATAGGTGTTGAGTATATATTTAAAGAACATTTGCTTGAAGGAGGTCAAACAATCTGTCTTCCCAGGACCCCTGCAGGTGCAGCCCTGGATCAGAAGCATTCACCAGGGCCCTATATGCACTGAACATGGAGGGAAAGCTCCCGTGCACTCTCCCAGGACCAGCTGGGCAACTGAATCACCTGAAGAGTTTGTTTAAAACACAGAATCCTGGGTCCTTTCTCTGGGATTCAAGTATCTGTAGGAGCTTTCCAGGTGGCACTAGTGGTAAAGAATTCGTCTGCCAGTGCAGGAGACCTAAGAGACACAGGTTTGATCCCTGGGTTGGGAAGATCCCCTGGAGGAGGGCATGGCAACCCATTCCAGTTTTCTTGCCTGGAGAATCCCATGGACTGAGGAGCCTGGCAGGTCCATAGAGCCCAAAAAGTTGGACATGACTGAAATGACTTAGCACGCATGCACACCAGGTGTCTATAATTTGAGAAAGCACTCTGGTGATTCTGAGTGAATAGCATGAGGCAAGAATTCAGGAAACACTAGAAAAGGCTCTGCTTCAGAGACAAGATAAAAGCCTCCTCTTCTTCCTTTCTTTGCTGAAGCTGCAACAGGGGCTTGGCTTTTGCAGAAGGCCAGCTCCATTATTATAGGGAAATTCCATTCTTCCAGAGATGGGGAGAAACTTTCAAGTGTAAAAATAACAGAAATGCCCGGAAACAATTTTAAACTGCTGAGAGGCCAGACATCACTGATCTGAAGGAGAATGGCTCAGGGACTTCGGACAATCACGGTGCCCTAAACGATGCGGGTGTTTAGTGAGGCAAACACGCCTGCAAGCTCTCTTCAGCCTCCCAGCTCTCCCTCCTGGATCTGAAACTCATTTTCTCAGTGAGCAGAAATACTTCTGTAGCCCAGTCTCTTTTTAAAACCTTGATTTACAGAAGCCTCCCTGCAAATAAATGTGGGTTGATTACAAGGTCACAGCCTCTGGAGAGCTTTCCAAAAGCCTTCCAAGGTAAGGCAGAGAAACTGGAACAACACTTGGGAAAGAAATTTCTGCTGGGACTTCCTTGGTGATCTAGTGGTTAAGATCTCGACTTCCAACGCAGGGGTGCAGGTTCGATCCTGGTCGGGGAACAGAATCTTAGTTCCTCTACTAAGAAGCCAAAAAAATAAATAAATAAACCATAAAACAGAAGCAATATTATAACAACTTCAATAAAGAATAAAAATGGTCCACATATAAAAAATTTCAGAAAACAAAAAGAAGCTTTGTTGCTTGCCTATAATAATTTGCGCATGAGCTGACATGCTGTTTTGTATGTGTCTCCTCAACATCACCCTGTAAGGTACACAGGGATTTTTAAGCTTGTTTTTGCAGATAAAGAGAGGAGATTCAGAGAAGTTGAGAGATTTGCCCAAGATTACCCTGCAGGCTTTGTTCTGGGCCTTTGCCCTAGATCTCCAAGCTCCTGGGCTTACCATGATGCCTCCCCCAATAAATATTTTACAGAAGCCTGCCAGGATGTAAGAGACTTCAGAGACTTTTGTCCCTGCTGTTTAGCCACAGAGGCTGGGTTTACAGAGCCACTAATTCAGCCTGACAGGTTGGTCCTCATTGTCTGCCGAGCCTCAGAAATGAGGAAGAGCTGCACGTTTCAAGGATGGGTAGCCCAGTGGTTCTCCCTGAATGCCCATTCTAGGGCATCTCAGAGCTCTGCTACACACACACCACACACACACACACACACACACACACACACACACGCAGAGTTCTCTCTTCCTCTCCCTCCCCCCTGGGAAAACCAAACATGACCTGGTTTATTTGTAGGTTTACTTAGCCCAGGTGGCCAATCTATTTCAAAGACAGTCAAGACCTAGTTATTAAATCATACTTGTGAGCATGTGCATGGGCATGTGTGTGTGTGTGTCTGTGTATGTAATTTGCTTGCTTGTCATCTCTTTGCTTTAACGAGGCCGCATGCGGTCCTTCCTGTTTGGCCTGACATGAGCAGAGAGCTTGGGCTCCCTGACCCAAATCAGCACCGTATGTGGCCGTGTGCACATGTCAGCTCACCAGGGAGCCTAACAGATGCTCACAGGCTTTCTCTGAGCAGCCTTGGCTGGGCGGCCACTACTCACCACCTTCCGGGAGCCTGAAAACCTCCAGCAGGAACCTCAGTGAGGCACCTCTAGGTGAAGGAGGAGGCATTTCAGTTCCTTTCACAGGAAAAGAGGAGCTCTCCTGGTTGAAGAATCTAGTCTGTGCCACAGGCTTCGCTGGCATTATCTCCATCCTCCTACAACCCCACATGGTGCATACTCCATCATGCAGATGGGGACACAGGCCCGGAGGAGACAGATATTAAATAAACTCTTACAAATACACTTGTGGTTGTTCAGTCACTAAGTCGTATCTGACTCTTTGCAACCCATGAACTGCAGCACACCAGGCTTCCCTGTCCTTCACCATTTCCTGGAGCTTGCTCAAATAATTCATGTCCATTGAGTCAGTGATGCTGTCCAACCATCTCATCCTCTGTCTCCCCCTTCTCCTCTTGCCCTCACTCTTTCCCAGCATCTGGATCTTTTCCAGTGAGTCAGCTCTATGCATCGGGTAACCAAAGTATTGAAGCTTCAGCTTCCATCCAGTCCTTGCAATGAATATTCAGGGTTGATTTTCTTTAGGATTGACTGGTTTGATCTCCTTGCAGTCCAAGAGACTCTCAAGAGTCTTCTCCAGCACCATAGTTTGAAAGCATCAGTTCTTCAGTGCTCAGAACTAATGGTCCAACTCTCACATCTGAACATGACTTTGGGAAAAACCACAGCTTTGACTAAATGGAGCTTGTTGGCAAAGGGATGTGTCTGCTTTTTAATATGCTGTCTAGGTGTGTCATAGCTTCTCTTCTAAGGAACAAGTAAGGATCACAAAAGACATGCCAGGAGGAGCTGTGGTGGTGTTAGTGTTTAAAAGGAAGATTTGGTCTGCAGGTCAGGAGACACCTCCTGAGTAAGTCATGTTGAAGCTGGAGCCAGAACGATACAGGGACACAGGGGTCGTGAAGGTGCAAGTCAGGGATGGGGAGAAAACTGCAGTCCAGGAGAAGGACCAGGCAGTGTGAAAGTCTTGCAGCAGTGTGGAGCATTGGAGACCCTTAAAAAGGTCAGGGTCACGTGACTGGGGACGAAGTAAGGAGAGTTGAGACATTAGGAAGGAAAGCAGGAGCCAGACTGGGGAAGGTCTTGGAGGCTAAAAATTTTGGGCCCTTTTGTGATATGACAGGGATGATATGATATGATCATTTCTATGGATGACACCTAGAACCGTGGGGCGTTCTATCACATTCTTCCTATGGGGAAATATTCCAAGTTGCACAAATCAAGTATCTAAGGGACTTCTGGAATACAACCAACTAACTGATAAGATATGTGGGGCTCTACCAATTGCTTGAATCCTCATTTTTTCATATCTTTGTATCTTCTCATCTACATCATAAATTCCTTGAATTCAAAGATATCATGCATTTTAGAACACTGCCCCCAACACATTCCTTTATGGCCCTAATCATTTGCTATTAGAAGAAACAACTTTTGCTTATGCCTTTATTTGAGAGTAAAAAAGATAAGGCATCTGACTGGTTTGTACTGAAGGAATATAAATGCAATATTCCATTCCAATTTAAAATGATACACAAGAGATTTTCTTATATCACAGATTAAATTATGCTCTCCTCAGAAAAGGTGTGATTAGATAGACAAGAGTCCAGTTTCCATCCTTCACACACAAAGATTCATTTGATTTTGGATGCATAATATTCATTTGATGGATGCATAATACATCCATCTCACTATGTGATCTTCCAAAAATGAATTAGTGTTCTGCCACATTCTTGAGATTGCAGTGGGGATTGAATTGGATACATCAGGTTGCAAGCATCAGAAACTCAACTTGAATTAGCTTAAGAAAATGGCTGACTGATGGGAAGGTTCATGAAACAATGAGGAGGGCCAAGGAATAGAACTTGAGTAAAGATGGTGCCTTCCACTCGGTTGGGATGGTCCTGTCCCAAGAGAAAGGAGAGATTCCCTGGACAAAATGTTAATGGTAGACACCTACTGTTTAAACTCTGAAACTTGTTCAATAATGCCATAAGCATACAGTTATCATGATAAAAAAAAAAAGGAGACTATGGCTTTTGAGGGTCAGGAATTGAACCACTAATCTGCAGCTGATTAGTGTTGAGACATTAGCAAAGAGCATAACTCTCTAAACCTGTTTCTCTTCAGCTGAAAAAAATGATCACTTAAGCATTTAATGAGGATGTGTATAAAAGAACACAGTACAGCGCCAGACACTTACTAAGCCCTTAGATGTTAGCCCATTCTCTCTTCATTCATTAGGGAACAATGATTAATTAAGCACCTGCATTAAATGACTCAGCATCTGTAAAGTACAAGGACAGAACCTGATGCATAGCAAGAACTCAGTAAATGTAGCTGCAATTATCATCATTTGGATGACGGTTTCCATTTCACCGTGAGAATATCCTTAAATGAATGGTTTCCCATCCTGCTTTACCTTCCTGGGGAAACAAACATGAAAAGATGGTGACTTTTTTCTCTATACTCTTTTTATCTTAATGCTAGGAATTATTCCTGCTCTGCCATACCCAACAGACCTTGGACACTTAGTCAATATTAATTCATGATGTTGGTGTTCGGTGTGCCAGCTCTTTGACACAAAGAATTTTTGTGCCAACAAAGCAAGGTAGAATTAAGCAGCTGTGCTGTAAGCTTGTCTCAGATGTAATCACCGTTTGCTTTGTTCATATTCCCCACGCTGTTTACGCTGCTCAGTTACTCCAGTTTCACTCTCTTTACTGACTGTATTAATGCAGCCTCAAGTCCCTTCAGGGATAAACCTTCTCCTCCCTTCTGTATAGGTGTCTTGTAGTAACAAGACCAGCTTGCGTGCGTGCTAAGTTGCTTCAGTTGTGCCTGACTCTTCGCAACTCCCTGGACTGTAGCCCACCAGGCTCCTCTGTCCATAGGATTCTAGAGGCAAGAATACTGGAGGGGGTTGCCATGCCCTCCTTCAGGGAATCGTTCTGACCCAGGGATCGAACCACATCTCTTCTGTCTCCTGCATTGGCAGGTGGGTTCTTTACCACTCACGCCACCTGGGAAGCCCCAGCAAGACCAGTCTCTCCCTCAGCTGGGGCCCGAATACAACCTGCAGCAAAGAGAGTAGAGCGGAAGCACCAGGCTTTCCTATCATTCTGCATTAGCTATCCTGGGGCTTCATCTGTCCTTACGGGCTTTGAAGAAAACCTTCCTAGCAACATAAAAGGATGGCATGGATGTGGTTCCATAAAATAGGCTTCTTGAATTGAAGACTACAATCTTTTTAATGGCATTGCATTTTATAAAGCATCTTAGCACCTCTTTCAATGATCAAATACTAATAACAACTGTAACAGGAAGAATGGCCAACACTTAGTGCTTGCAGGTACGAGACACTATTCTAAGCAGGTGTGTAGAATAATGTCTCTCAATTATTTAATTTTAATTAATTATGATTATTAATTCATTATTTAATTTTGTTCTCATTTATTTAATTTTCAAAACTACTCCAAGGGATGGTTACTATCATTAGTCTCATTTTACCGACGAGGAAACTGAACACCAAGAGTCTAAGTAACTCACTGACGGTCAGCCAGCTATTACTGGGGTGGTCCTGGCTTGTTAACCTCAGCCAGATGCTTCAGAGTTGATAGTAAATGCTCAGTAAACACTTACTAGCTGCTTTTTAATTTTGTTTTTATTTGTAGAGTGTCCTTTTAAGTGTTCTCTTAAAAAAAAAGAAATATTTATTGAATGTCTACAGTAGTCCAAACAAAGCACTGCTGCTGCTGCTAAGTGTCCAACTCTGTGCGACCCCATAGACGGCAGCCCACCAGGCTCCGCCATCCCTGGGATTCTCCAGGCAGGAACACTGGAGTGGGTTGCCATTGCCTTCTCCAGTGCATGAAAGGGAAAAGTGAAAGTGAAGTTGCTCAGTCGTGTCCGACTCTTAGCGACCCCATGGACTGCAGCCCACCAGGCTCCCCCATCCATGGGATTTTCCAGGCAAAAGTACTGGAGTGGGGTGCCAGTGCCTTCTCTGAAACAAAGCATTAGGTGTTAGCATATGCATTACCTCATTTAATTCTCGAATAACCCTATGAAGTAGATGTTGTTTTCTCTGTTTTTACACATGGGGACTCCAAGGATGAGAGAAGTAAGAATTGTCTCTAAGACTGTACAGCTAGTAAGTAGAAAGATGGGATTTGAATCTTCATAAATCTGTTTGACCTGAGGGCCATAATTCCACGCATTTCCTATAGCTGCCAGCTTTCTACCACAGATGGAAACCACAGAGTCGTTTTCTGTTCTTTTGAGGTATATTTACCAGATGAAGTAGATACTTTAATATATGTGCACATTGGCCATGATTGCTATATGGTATGAATATTGACCAAAACAGCCACGGGCACCACAATACTCAAAAAGCAGCTCCTTTCCAAGTTGGAGCACAACTGTAACCATAAATAACAAGACCAATAATTGCAATATTTTTCATTTTTACATTATAATTTCATTGAGAATAGGCACCTTACAATTTTATGATGCTTACTACGTGCCTGATATTGTTCCAAGCATTTCACATGCATTAAATCATTGACTCCTCACTCAAAACCTATGAAGCAGGTCTGATATTATTTCTGTTTTATATTGGGAAACTGAGGCATAGAAAGTCAAGCACCTAGCCCAGAGTCGTCCTGTCAGGAAGTGATGGAACCAGACCTAGACCTGGGTAGTGGGGCTCCAAAGTCTGGGCTCTCGGCTATGCCTAGGCTCTGAGTTGCCTCTCACAAATTATTGCAGAAATGGTATCAGTAGTTCTATCCTTCTCCTCATACTTGAAGCACTGAGGTTAATAGGAGAATTAATCATGTGTATTGCATGACCTAATGTGTGTATTTAATTTTCTAAATATATATTTATCAAGCATTTACATATATGTAATATAGTACGGAGGATGTAGCACCTGACTTGGAAGAGCTGAAATAAGCAAATCAGCAAATGTATCAACGCACCAAGTGATAAAGGACTGCAATAGAACTACGGCAGCTGTTGCCACTTACCTTCTCTTTGCCACCCGACTCTAAGTCAAACCTGATGCCCAGGAGACTGACATGGGCTTTCTTGCCCTCTGATTTCTGCTTGGCTATAATACCTCTGGGCAGATCCTGGAGCGAGTGAGGAGACAGAGAGAAGTTAGGGTATTATTCACTAGCGCCTCAGCCTTGCTGAGCCTCAGTTCTAGCAGAGATTATGATTCTTCCAGGGCTTTAATTTCTGTTGGTGACTCCTTTTCTGCAGCCCCAGCTCTCACAAGGATGTCCTATTCCCTCCCTTTGCTTTTTTAGGTTCTGGGGCGGGAGTGGCTCCCAGATGCTTCATCATCCCTTGTGGGTTCTCTTGATTCTTTAGTGTATGTCTGTTTCCTGCAGGGACCCTGACTGACATGTGTAAGCAGAGGAGGTTGTGAGAGAGGGTCAGGAAGGATGTCTCACCTAGACTTGGGCAGACAGGGGAGGTTGCTGAAAGGAAGTGAAATCTAAGATGACTGCCAAAGGATGAACAGGAATTATCCTGACTGGGAAAGGAGAACGGGCCAGGGAATGCTCAGAGGAAACCAAAGCAGCTAGTTCTCAAACGCTATAAAGGAACGCTTGTTCCACGCCGGTACTTGCATTGTGCATGCTCAGTCACTCAGCTGTGTCTGACTCTGCAACCCCATGGACTGTAGCCCGCCTTCTTAGCAAAATACACTGCAATTAGTGGCAAATACTTAAAAAAAAAAAATAACATTCAGTACTGATGAGGAGCCTTGAGATAGGCACTTTCTTATCCTGTGCCTCTATTCCTGTTCTTTGGTGGTCATAGATCTTAAGTACCACCTTTGCTGGCTTCTTGTCCATTTTGAACCAAAGAATGTCATTCTCTACTGGTTATCTCCATAACTCCTTGTGGGTCAAGCCCCCTTGACTGCCCCTTCTATAGAGTTAGTCTTTACAGTTATCATGGCCTGGCTTCTGGTGGGTAAACACTACTACCTAGTCTAAGTTAATCTGCGGCCCGTCATTCCTATGGATATTAACAAGCCCAACTTCGAGGCCATCTTTTCGATCATCAGAGAAGTGCCATCACCGAACTTGCTGGAATTCTGGCTCCTCTCACCAGCACATTCCTAAAGACCTTTAGTAAATGGCATATCACTGGGCTCTCTGAGGATCAGAATGTTCTGATGGGTCTTCCAGCCTCGTATTAAATATCGATTTCAGCATGCTTACTCCCCTTAGCTAGCAATCTTTCTCCAGCATCTGTCAGGGCATCTCAGGCATTTCCACTTTCCTGAGACTTGGCCATTGCTTTTGCCAGGCTCCAAAGAGTTTGGAAGAGCACTGAATTTTCTTCCAATGCTTTTGAACTCAAAAGCACTGAGTTCAGAGAGCTTCCAGTTTATAGATTTATGGTTTTGACTTCCTGGACAATGTCATGTAAACTGAAAAATGAATGCTTTATATTCTAAACACTTTCTGGGGTGAAAATCTTCAAACTTAACTTTGAGACTTAGTTCTCTTTAGGCCAGAGATTTGTCTATTCTAGGAATGAAGGACCTAAGAAACATTCCCCTGATGTCCCAGACCTCTCCATAATTTTCTGATTCTCTTGATTGCTTGTATTCTTGCAATTATTTGTGCAGCTGGATCCTGGGTAAGACCTTTGATTGTGAGTCTAACTTCACAATCCAGTGCTTACATGATACATAGTCATGTAAACTATGAATACTGACTGGATATTTTGCAACATTAATTATTGTAGCACTTTTTGATGTGGTATTGTAGTATTTTTTTGATGTGGTACTGTTATGCTTTAAAATATATACATATACAGCAATATTTACAGACAAAATTGTTTTATGTCTCAGATTCATTTCAAAATAATCAGGAGTGTAAGAGGATACAAAAGTATAGAAAACATAAAATGGGTCATGATAATCATTGAAATGAACTAGAGAGTGCACAGAAGTTCCTTACACTATTCTTTCTAGTATTGAATACAGAATATGAAAAACATGAACTTTTCCATAAAAGAGATTCTTTTAAACACAAAAAACAAAATTTAAAGGAAATCATAAGATACCTGAAATGCAACAATTGTGGCTATGTTTCATGTAAAGATTTCTAACAACCATATATGAAAATGCAAGCCTCACTGCAGGAAAAGAGCACAATTTATGAACAAAAATGTTCATGGAAGAAAAAAATCAAAATTTTAATAAGAATTTAAATAGCTTTTAACCTCTTGTCAGTGAAATACAAATTAGTATAATATTAGTTATTTCAATTAATTGCCAAAGAGCAGGAAAAAAATATCAAAACATAGTACTTCTGGGAATTCCCTGGTGGTCCAGTGGTTAGTACTCTGAGCTTTCAGTGCCTGAGTTGGATCCCTGGTCAGGGATCTAAGAGCCCACAAGCCGGGAGGTGTAGCCAAAAAAGGGAAGTACTTCCGAAGGTACAGAAAAACAGACATGTATGGTGTTGGAGAAGATTCTTGAGAGTCCCTTGGACTGCAAGGAGATCCAACCAGTCCATCCTAAAGGAGATCAGTCCTGGGTGTTCACTGGAAGGACTGATGTTGAAGCTGAAACTCCAACATTTAGGTACAGGTATATGCAATGTCATTGCTTATAATAGCATTTAAAATAATGTAATAATAATTATAACAAAATAATAAAAGGAAAAAGAAAGCAGGTGCATAAGCAGGCTGGACAGAAAGAAAGAGGAAAGGAGATTTGAGGATTCAACAACAGAAAAAAGTTAAATAAATTGTATTATGTACAGATATAGATACACACATTATTACTCACCTATTAAAAGAGGCTGTATGATGACAAGGAAACATATAACTAATAAGGTGAAGAAAGCAAACTGAAAAAAGTGCTATCAGAATTTATTTGTAATTTTTGTGTAGATCTAAAGAAACAGAAAATGGACTAGAAAGATAAGCACTAAACATTAAACAGCAATTATATGGTGGGTAGGAGGGTGGCTTATAGATGGTTTTAATTTTCTTTTTTTAATGCATCTATATTTCCTATATGTTCTTTAATGAACCTTATTATTATCACAAAATTTTTCTTTTAACTCTTCTATTGTATCAACAATCATTCTAGGAATCTTTCCTAAGAAAATACCCAGAGATATGCTCAAAGAGTGTTGAGGATGGTCACTGCAGCATTAATTATAATAGTCGTAAAATTGTAAATAATCCAGTTACCCCACAGGGCTTCCCTGATAGCTCAGTTGATAAAGAATCCACCTGCAATGCAGGAGACCCTGGTTGAACTCCTGGGTGGGGAAGATCTGCTGGAGAAGGGACAGGCTACTCACTCCAGTATTCTTGCACTTCCCTTGTGCCTCATCTGGTAAAGAATCCACCTGCAATGAGGGATACCTGGGTTTGATCCCTGGGTTGGGAAGATCCTCTGGAAAAGAAAAAGGCTACCCAGTCCAGTTCTGGCCTGGGGAGTAGTCCACAGGGTCGCAAAGAGTTGGACATGACTGGGTGACTTTCACTTCCACTTTAGAGAATGATTAAATAAATGATGGTAAATTGAAATAAAAAATTTTCATATTCCTAGGAAAATACAGATTGTTCTGTAATCCTGGTAACAAGTACCACCACAACTGGTATTTAAACCTTTTCTATCCACTGGCTTGCTTTGGTGAACATGCTTTGGCAAATCAACACAATAAGAGACAGTCTCTTACATCCCCAAAGTCAGCCAATCAAGAACGAAGTTAGTCCAATATGCTTTTGAATGCCAGCCAATCAGCAGAAGTCTCACTAGAACAATCACTTTTCTTGAGCAGAGGTCAATCTACTTTTATCCTTGAAAAACTGCCAATCCCTGAATGCCATACTCCTCAAAGCCCTGCATGTGATGATCAGTGTGTTCTGCTTGCTGAGACTAGGTTGACCAGCATACTCTCCCTTACTACAGTCAGCAATATATTCAGCTTTTGGGGTAAGCAGTAGTGTGTGTGTGTGTGTGTGTGTGTGTGTGTGTGTGTGTGTGTGTGTGTATTTGTGTACATACCTAGGGACATGCATAAATATATATATACACAAATCTATTATGAGATATCATGTTCATTTTCAAAGACTATATAATAGCAAGATGTTTAAAATACGTAATATGAGAAAGCTGAATACTGAACTATTCAGTATTATATAATCCTAATCAGAAATAACTGAATATTAATTGTAAGGACTGAAGCTGAAGCTCCTGATGTGAAGAGTGGACTCATTGGAAAAGACCCTGATGCTGGGAAAGATTGAAGGCAGGAGGAGAAGGGGGCGACAGAGGATGAGATGGTTGGACAGCATCACCGACTCAATGGACATGAGTTTGAGAAAGCTCTGGGAGTTGGTGAAGGACAGGGAAGCCTGGTGTGCTGCAGTCTTCTGTGACCATGGGGTCACAAAGAGTCAGATGCGACTGAGTGACTGAGCAACAAGAACAAATCAGAGAGACAGAGGGATAGAGGGAGGAAGGGGGGGTGTTGAGAGAGAGAGAGAGAGAAACTGGGAAGAAAATGCACAAAAATGTTAAAAGTAGTTCCATCTGACTTTTGAGACTATGGATGATTTTTATCTTTTTATTTATTTATATTCAAAAAGAAAAACCCTGTAATAACAATTTATCACTTTGATAATGAGGCAGGAAGACTGTTTCTAAGAAAAATCTTGCTTTAGCATTAACCAGTTATTTTAAATGCCAGCTGAGATCCCCTGTGAGTCTTCTTACAATCGTCTTTCATTGACTCTAAAGACTGACATTCAATAATACATGTTTATTGTGAACCAGAGACCAGGTTAGGCTCTCAGATGGTATAAGAGAGTGGTCCCACTTTAGTGATGTAACAATTCCTGAAAAACAGGTGGAAAGGACACTTTCATCAGCTGCACTGAGCTTCTGAAATTGTGCTTTTCCCTTCAGACATGTTCAAGTGCTTATTATTAGTGAGTACCATCAGTGTAAGAAGTAAAAGGCAAGTAGCATATTATAGGGAACTCCTTATGGTCCAGTGGCTAAGACTTATGCTCCCAAAGCAGGAGGCCCACGTTCAATCCCTGGTCAGGAAACTAGATTCCACAGGCCAAAACTAAGAGTTCATATTCGGCAACTAAAGATTCTGCATGCCGTGATTAAGACCAGAAACAGCCAAATAAATAAGTAAAAATAAACATAAATAAATAAAATTTTAAAAGAAATCACGCCGTGGTATCTAAAAATATGCAGGAGTACTGAGAATAAGCAAGAGAAAGAAGCTGGGGTAACATATGTGGCAACTAAGACCCAGAACAGACAAATAATTTTTTTTTTTTAAAGCAAAGTACAGGTGTTTGTGGCAGGACTCTAAATAATGATCTATGAAATGTGAGACAACAGAAAAATAGGAGCAGCCAGGACTGGATATTAGAGAGCAGGAAATAAGTTTTAAATCTCCTACTACCTTTTCCCTTATTTGGGGGAGAGAGAAGCTTTAAGTTGTGCCACTGTTTTAATTGCATTTAATTAAGCCATATTTCTAGTGCTGAGGATGTGGAAAGATGGCCTGGGGCCTGCTGGGTCTCCACTTCCTAATTCTGTGCAGCAGCTCTTAAATGGGAAAGAAATGATGATTGAATATTGTGAACCAGCACAATAGTTAATCTTGTACGAACAGGCAGTGGGAGGGGAATGTGTTTGTCTTGGGTTCCTTAGAAAGATTTCATGATCAAACACTGAATGAGGATTTTCCCCATTTTCTGCCTGCTGACAATGCAACACTGATAGTTTGACTTAATGAGGTTCTTAGATTTAATAAAATAGAAAAAGGCAGTGAGCCATTTCCCAAAATGGCTTGAAAGAAATATTTGGCAAAAATAATTGAGATTCAGAGATTACTGTCAGTTTCTTCCACCAGACTATGCTTACTTGCTCTGTATTCTCTGCTGATTTTAGAATTTACCCCATTTGCTGCCCAAGGTAGCAGCAAGTCCCCTTAACAGAGACCATTCTTCATAAACTACAAGGTGCTAAGGAATTAATCAGAATTTTCAGTGGGTAAGCAGTAAATGGAGAATTGTACAATCCTTAATAATGATACCTTTGTGATATCTGCCAAGTTTACACAGTGCTTTCATAGACTGTTAGTTAACTCATTCAATTCTCATTCTAATCCTGTGAATTGGGAACTATCACCCCAGCTTCACAGCTGAGAAAACTGAGGCTTAGAACAGTTAGGTGAGTTGCCCCAGGTCTCAACAGTGAGTAAATGCTAGAGTTCAGATGCAGGTCTGGGGGTTGATCCAGTCTAGCTGAACCACCACATTTAAAAAAGCAGAAAAGAGTATTCGAATCTGAGGTTTGAGGATCAGGAACATTGCTTCTTGTTAGTAGGTGCCATGAGACACACCAGTCAACCTCCCTAAACCATGGTTTTCTCACTGGAAAAACAGATAATTATGCCAGTGATCAATGTATTATTATCTCTCAGCTTCAAATCCACCCTTCTGTGCCATGCTCTGTGATACTGCAGTTTACCGGAATATGGGACTGCCATCTGGCCATTTTGGGATCCTTATGCCAGTGAGTCGATAGGCAGATAATGCTGTGACTCTAATAGCCAGAATGACTGATCCGAATCACCCAGGGGAAGTAGTTGCTGCTTCACAACAGAGGTAAGAAAGACTGTGTCTGGAACACAGAGGACTCTCTAGAGTTCCTCTTAGTACTGTCATGCCCATAGTAAAGGTTAATAGGAAACTTAGAGAAGCAAAAAAATAAAGCAGGATGATGGAGGACTCAGACTGTTGGGGAATGAAAACTTAGGTCATTTCAGCAAGGGTAAGCAGGGCGGCATGACTTCTGGAAGCTCTAGGGGAGAATCTGCTTCCTGGCCTTTTCCAATTACTAAAAACTATGAGAATTTGTTGACTCGGGATTCCCAGGTGATGCTAGTGGTAAAGAACCCACTTGCCAATACAGGAGAAATGAGATGTGGGTTCGATCCCTGGGTTGGACAGGTCCCCTGGACAAGGGCCTGGCAACCCACTCCACTATTCTTTCCTGGAAATCCCATGGACAGAGGAGCCTGGTGAGCTACAGTCCATAGTGTCGCAAAAAATAGGACTGAAGCAATTTACACACACACACACACTCATTGACTCATGGCCCTCTTCTAGAAATGTCATCACTCTAACCTCTGCTTTCCTCATCTATTATCGTTTTAGACTCTGGCTTTCCTTTTACAAAGACCTTTGTAATGACATTGGTCTCACCCAGATTATCCAAGCTAATCTTCTCATCTCAAACTCCTTAGTATAATCACATCTGCAAAATCCCTTGGCCATGCAAGGTGGCAAATTCAGATTCCAAGGTTTAGGACATAAACATCTTTACGGAAGCCATGACTTAGCATACTGTTGAACCAGTGTGTTCATTCATTAAAACAAACAAACCTGTGGTGCCTGCCCAAATAATATGGTAATAATAATAATGGGAATTTTGAAGTCACCAATTTAAAGGAAATGATTGTCTTCTAACCAAAAGTATCTCTCATTCAGGTGTTTTTCATCCTTTATCTTGGATGACGAACACTGGGATTTCAAGAACACTTGCTTCTTCTGCAGAAATGAAATTGTTCATCGTTTTCTTAAAACATACTCATTTTAAGTTTTACACTGCCCACATGTGGAAAGTAAAATAAAGATAAGAAAAAGAAAAGATAGAAAAGTTTGAGCAAGATGCAGTGTAGAAGATAGGTAAAAATTCAGAAGCCGCTTCTTAGCATAACTTCAGAAAGGGAGAAAAATGAAAGAAAGAAAAAAGCGAACCATATAAAAAATATTTGCCATTCTCATAAAATGGAACTCAACTGAGAGGAAGGTGTAAACTCTGACTCAAAGGATACTGAAGGCCAGGGAAGGCGTCTTTCATTTAACCATATTTCAAAACAATGCAAACCAAAGCAAGGGAATGTCTCTTGGAGTAAATGGCAGAGGGATTGATTTTAACATTACTTTTAAATTATAACATCTCACAATTGTAAAGCATTTTGGGTACTCATCCGGTAGTATACCAGGAACTTTGTTGGAGAAAAAATCCAGGAAAACACTTAATGAGAAGCACTAATAAATTCATGTCTCTGTTGTATTGAAGCTGTCTATCCTCCTTACTAATTGAGTTTTCATCCTAGGAAAGAATTATTTATGAAAGGTGAGCATTTGAACAGTCAATCCTGAAAGTCTAGCAAAAAATATGACATTTTATAAGTTTAATAAAAGCCAGA
This sequence comes from Antilocapra americana, assembly GCA_007570785.1. NCBI lineage: Eukaryota > Metazoa > Chordata > Mammalia > Artiodactyla > Antilocapridae > Antilocapra > Antilocapra americana. The sequence goes on from ML660216.1 coordinate 4,929,044, forward strand.
TGTAAAGAGATGCCTGCCTGGGAGTGGGCTAAAAGATTTTCTGCAACTTTGATGATTATGATCTTTAAAAACTACCAATTTATTTCTCTAGGCAGGTTGTGTTTCTCTCAAAAGGTAGAGGCTCAAGTTCAATATACATTTTCCACATTATGTCAGTGTTCTTTATTCTCTAATGGAAATTGAATCACTTCTGAGTGAATTATCTGAAAATCAATTTGCCTAATGTCCGTCTACAGAAATTCAATTCATCCAATGATGATTTACCAAATGAACAAATCTCCTAATTTACTGAATTTACTTATTTATTAAAAAACAGTTTCTAAAAATTATTTCAATATTATTCTTGACTTTTCAAACAATAAAGAGTACCCCAAACAGAAGAAAAGTAGATTACACAAACCTGCCATGTATTAAATGCTAAAAATTTTATTTCTCACCAGGAGACTTTTCCAGTAGTCATGTATGGATGTGAGAGTTGGACCATAAAGAAGGCTGAGTGCTGAAAAATTGATGCTTTTGAACTGTGGTGTTAGAGAAGACTCTTGAGAGTCCCTTGGACTTCAAGGAGATCAAACCAGTCAATCTGAAAGGAAATCAGTCCTGAACATTCATTAGAAGGACTGATGATGAAGCTGAAGCTCCAATAATTTGGCCACCTAATGTGATGAGCCAAATCATTGGAAAAGACCCTGATGCTGGAAAAGATTGAAGGCAGAAAAGATTGAACTAAAATTCTTGATAAAAGACAGGTGGTATTTGCAATTAGGATATGAGTTATAATATCCTCAGACATTATTAGAGACAGTCCAAAACAAAAAGTTTAAAACAGAGAGCCCTTTTGGAAGTCTTTTTTTTTTTTCTTTACTTTATTGTGTTGGCTTTGCCATACAATGACATGAAACCGCCATGGGTTTACATATGCTCCCCCTCCAGAACTCCCCTCCCTCCTCCCTCCCGATTCCCTCCCCCTGGGTCATCTCCCAAGCATCAGCCCTGGGCTGGCGATTGATTTCACATATGATAATTAACATGTTTCAATGCCATTCTCCCATAACATCCCACCCTTGCCCTCTTCCACAGAAGTCTTAAAGGTTGAAAGCTCTTAAAGGGTTTCAACAAAGGGACAACAGAGGATCAGATGCTTGGATGGCATCACTGACTCAATGGACATGAGTCTGAGCAAAGTCTGGGAGATGGTGAAGGACAGGGAAGTCTGACACGCTGTAGTCCAGGGGTCTCAAACGGTTGGACACAACTGAGTGCCTGAACAACAACTACAACAAACCAGAAGATATACTATATACTGATTCTGTAGCAGTTTGCAGAAAGACTCAATGTGAAAAGGGGAAATTATTTAGCTGAGTGGAAAGAATGCCTGGAAGGGGCTAGTATAATGTACTATAGGATTAATACTTCAAACTTAGGTTGCCTTAACCATAAACATGAAATTGTAAAGGAAGATTTTTTTTTTAAAAAAAGGTTTAAAAATTAAAAGTCTAAGTCAAGAAATGAACGAAAAAGTGACAAAGGCAATCATGTCACATAAGAAATTCAAGCTACAAATAGCTGAAAATAACAAACATTGATTTGTTACTTAGAAAGATAAAGTGTCTTAAAAGTGCTAAAATATTAGAAAAGCACAGGTAATTCCCTGGCGATCCAGTGGTTAGGACTCTGTCCTTTCACTGTTGAGGTCTGAGGTCAGAGAACTAAGGCAAAACAATAAAGGCACAGCCAAAAAATAAAAATATTAGGAAAACAGAAAATTCTACTCTTGAAATGACATTTGAAAGAGTCAGAAATCAGTGCAAACATAAAAATTCCTAAGTAAAATGTTAAGGTGTCAGTTACAGTTGATATTTGATATAAAATATATTCATAGGAGACTAAACCACTCTATAATCCAGAGTGGCTGGCTATCTGATCATTCCTAAATGTGCTGCTATGGAGACAAAAGAGAAAACCAGGCAACTAAAACTTCACAGGAATCTTCAGATACTGGTAAAACAGCTACATTCAATTTGAGGTGCTTCAAAACGGGGCTGGTAAAATCCACTATGCTCTAATGATTGTACATGACTATAAAAACAAGGTTTTTGTCAATGGGTAAATTTATTGAACAGGTCACCTTTCAGTTGGACCATATGACTCACATGATTGATATCCCAGTGGCTCCTCATTGCCTTAGAAAAATCCAGACTCTTAACTTGAATGTACAAGATCTGTCACAGTAAAGCTCCTGCCTACTTCTCTGTTCTCACCTAACTTTCATCAGGCATGCTGGCTGCTTCTGTTCTAAAATTCTACTTCTCTTATTTCTGACTTCATGATCTTTGCTCTCAATAATCCCTCTGCCTAAAAGACGCTACAGTAGGTAGAAAGTAAATATTTGTTGAATTAAACAGAGGATTTGTTAAATTAAATTTAATAGATAAATTTATTTATTTTATCTTTTAAGACAGACCTCTTTTTAATTAAAAAAAATCACCTGACTGGGTCTTTTAGCAATGTGAAAATAGAGCAAAGAACTTCTTTTGGAATGAAGATATTTGAGACAATGATTCTTCTGCCAGTTAGCCTTACCCCACATCCGAATGAATGGAAGGCTCCCTTTCCGCTTGAGGAACATTTCTCCACCAGTAAGAGAGTGCTTGACTCCAGAATGTATTGACTGTAAAGAATGAAGGATCTGAAAGGTGGTCTATGAAGAGTCCATGTAAGAATGACTCATCTCGTAAGCACTGTCATCGAAGACAAACCCGTGAAAGTGTAGATAGATGCACGAATCAGCATAAATCAACCAGTGGCAGATATGGGAATTTGTATCTGCTTGTATATTTCAACACCTTCTTTGGGAAGTTTGGCTCCAAAGCAAGCTTTAAAGACAACAATATTAATTTATGGCATTGCTTCAGAGGAAGAGATGAAAGAGTTCCATTACTTCTGCAACTTGTGTACCCCAGGCAACCTCTGTGACTTTTCCCTTCCAGCTGAACTCTTGTTATTGAAAAAAAGCTGATTAGAAGTCAGAAGATGTTAGAGTTCCCCCAAAGACAGACTTTCAAACAAAAAATTAGGGAAAGTTTTCCAACCTTGACAATAAGAAGAGTTTTGATAGCTATTAAGGTGACCTCAAGTTCACCTTCAAGCAAAATTTTGAGGAAACTGGTATAAGCCTCAATCTATTTTTACTAAACGAAGTGAAGGAAAAAGGGAAAGACTCTAGACATTGTCTTGCCCATTCTGGGTAAATCAATAAGAAGGCTGCTCTATTTTGAAGGCCTGTGTGGACTTAATGATCATCAAACCCTGAGTTCAGAATTCAAAATTTATACGTATGTAATTGTTGCAAATCTCACTCTGAAGCACTAGTTCAAAATAAAAGATTCAATGGAAACGCATGTGGAATGCCGCCTACAAATTATCATACGTATTATCATCATCTATTCAAATATTTATCTTTTCTGGGGACTCTATGCCTGTGGGGATTGGTAATGAGATACTGAGCCTTTTGCCGTTAATATTCTGTTTCAAATTGAGCCCAGCTTTACAAGGGAAAAAAAAGCGTTGTCGTCTCAGTTTTCACTGGCTTCTCTCTGTAGAGAGGATACGGTCTGAACTGACTCTGGAGCAAAATTGCAAGTCGGGGTTGCCTTCCACTCTCATTTCCTCAGGGTCTTCCTTCTATCGCGCCCCCTGCCCCTCCCTGCTGCCCCTCATCTGACCATGCCTGAGTGTTCACAGAGCACTCTCCTAACAAGGGAGCCCTTGCCAGGACCCCCAGCTTCCTTGTCTCCCTCTTTCCATCAGAATATGCTCTCTCTGTTATTGTTTTATTTTGTTTTTTGAATAATGCTTAACCAAAGAAATCAAGACCTAGCAATGAGTGCCAGGCCACCTCTTGGCACAAGACTTGTAATACCAGGCCACCTGGATGTCAGGAGTTCCTAGCCAGCTACCATATATTTTTGTATAGTTCTATCTACATCTACATATGTATTATTATTATTATTTATGAATATATAAAGTCTTAGATATTTATGTATACATATATATAATCTTATACATGTATGTGTGTATGTGCATTTTTTGGTATCTACTTCTATATGATACATGAGGTAGCTATGAAATGGGTATAAATATGGTAAGGCTATATAATAAATAGATAGACACAAAGTACCAGTGATTCCTGACTGGGAGTGATTCTGCTCCCACTCTCCCCCTGGCCAGGGATGCTGCTAAATATCCCATAAGGCATATAATACATTTACACAACAAAGAGTTAGCTGGTCCAAAAATGTCAATGTCTGTTCTTTTTGAAGCCAAGAAACAGGAAAAACAAAATCTCTTCCCTCTGGGACCTCCCTCCCACCACCCCCATCTCACTCATCTAGGTCATCACAGAGCAATGAGCTGAACTCCCTGTGCTATACAGCAGCTTCCCTTTAGCTTCCCTAATAGATATTAGCTACTTAATACACTACACATGATAGTGTATTTACAAAGTTCTTAATATCTGTCTATTTTCCCTTTGTAACTAGCAGTAAAATCCTTCAGAACTACAGAAGTAGCAAGAAAGTAGGAGGGGCTATGGTCTTGAGAGTTCGGTAACTAGAAGGGCTACTGAGTCCTGTAGCCCGGTTTGACGGGAAGAATTCCAAAGAAAGAGATCATTTGAGATAGGAAGGGAATATTAGGTACCGGTCTCACAGTCAGCCCCTCGGTTGACTTCCTTAGCAGGGCATCATGGAAAACTATGCAACAATCACCACTTCATTTGCCTCATAGGCAATCTTTCCCTAACTTCACAGATCTTACAGATCTTACAGATCTCTAAGTTGTGTGACTCCTCGCTCTGTCTCTGAGAAATCTAGGAATCGTCCTTGATTCCTCCCTGTCCTTCACTCTCTCATCCCCATTTCTCATGAAATCCCAGAGTTTACCTCCAAGTACGTTTCCTTTACTTATCGCCTATCCTTTAATCAATAGCTCCACAACCCCGCTTTTGTCTGATTTGTAATATTATTTGCCTGAACACCACAATGACCTTGTCCCCATTTCTACCCTTTCCCTTCTAACTCTGCACACAACAGCAAAAGTGATCTGCTTAAAACAAAAATCTGATTATATAATTCCCCTGCTTAAAACCATCCATGTCATTAAGAATAAAAATCCCAATTTTTCACAAAGGTTTACAAAGCCTTTTACTATTGAAGCAGGCATCTCCCACCACTGTTCCCTTGGTTCTAAATGTCCTGTTCTTTTTTCAGTTTCTTCACCTGAAAGTCTTTTCCAGCTCAAGGCCTTTGCACATGCAATGTGCAGAATGTTCTCCCTGTGGTAACATGGCTAGCTACTACATGTCCTCAGTTTTAGCTTAAATGACTCCTTGGAGAGGCCTTCCTTGGTGATCATTCATGTCTGTTAATCTTTATCTCAGCACCCTATTTGCTTCTTTATAGTAGGTATTGTAACTTGCAATTACTTCCTCTTTCTCTCTCTCAAAAAATGTAAACTCCTAAAATTAGGGATTACGATTGTTTTGTCCATCAGTGTATTTCTGTCATCTAGCTCAGGACTGTAGTAGGTACTCAATAACTCTGGTAGGTGAGGGAGGTGGAGAATGGTCAGAACCATTCTCTGGGAAGAGGATAAATTATAATGTGCATATGGTAACTAATTTTATGTGTCAACTTCACTGGGTCAGAGAATGTGCAGATATCTGTTTGAACATTATTTCTGGGTGCATCTATGAGAGTGTTTCTGGATGAGACTAGCATTTGAATCAATAGACTGATTCAAGTAGATGACCCTCCCCAGTGTGGCTGGGATTGTCCATCCTACCGGTTGAAGACCTGAATAGAATAAAAGTTGGAGGAAGGCAGAATTTGTCTCTTTTTTCAGCCTCATTGCTTGAGCTAGAATTGCTCATTTTCTTCTACCCATCAGCTCCCCTGTTTCTCAAGACTTCAGACTCAGATTGAATTACACCACTGGCTTTCCTGGGCCCAGCTTGAAGCTGGCGGATCCTGGGACTTTTTAGCCTCCATAATTGCATGAACCAATTACTCTTAATAAATTTTCTTTACATCCTATTGGTTTTGTGCCTCTAGGGAACCCAGGCTAATAAAGTACATGAAGTGTAATTTTGCTCAGTATGACAATAGCTATATTTGTAATCCAAAATTCTGTGAAAAAAATATTATACCAAAATATATTCATTGAGGCATTACTTGTAATAGCAAAATGTTAAATAGTCTCTTGGCTACAATGTAGAAAAGGGCATATTTACTAATAGTCACCATATAGGACTTTGAATACTGTCAAAGGCGATATATAGAAGCATATTTCAGTGTGATCTTTATTTATGATACTAATTTGTCAAATAAAAGGTCAAGTTTTGTGGGGGTTTTATATAGCTTAATAGAATAACATTTGACTTTGGTCAACAAAAATATTGTACATTTATCCTGATGAAACCTAAAGAATGGACATGTCTTTTACAAAGAATACAAGTGGACTCAGAAGTTTTCAAAGGATATTAAAGTGGCCCAAAGATGCTGCAATTGATTTATTAATATAAAAGGGAGAGCCTCGTGGCTCTTTCTAAGATAGCCTTAAGCAGAGATTCTCAACAGCAAAAAGAGTAAATTGTTAGGCCCCCTTTCACACAAAAACTCTAGGTGGGGGAGGTCAGTAACCTGGGTTTTAACATTTCCTCTGATTCATTCTGATGCATGCTAAAATGTGTGCACCTGCGGTAAAGCATCAGGCCAACAACCAGTTTTCTGTTTACTGAGATCTGACAGAGCAGTGAAATTCTGGTCTTGAGCAAAGAACAGACCGGCTTCCCTGTGCATCCTGAATGAGTAGAGCAACTTCACACGCCCTTCTTCACCTTGAGCAGACCCCGAATTCACCAAGAGTGGGGAAATTCTCTGCCTTCTAAACCTCATCTTTCAGCCAGGGATCCTCTCCCTTCTTCCTCACCAGGTCTTAGAAGGATGATTGGCAGCAATACAACCAGCAGTGCTTTCTCCTTGTTCTGTGACCACACCTATATTTGGATTAAATTGAACAAAATCAGCTCTAGAGTTCCCCAGAGCTGAGAGAGAAACCTAACATACTCCCACTGTGCTTTGTAACAAAGGAGGGCTCAGAGATCCAGAGAGCTTACGTCTCTGAGATCACAGAGTTTGTAAGAGAGAGACCTCAGGCCAACTCCTGCGGTTTCTGCTTGTAACTCCAGATATTTGTGGCTCTACTCAGTCTAGTTCTCCTTCTGTTTCCAGACTTACCTTTGGGTTTACTTTCTTTCCACATCTGTGGAGTGGGACTTTAGAAGCAGAGCGACTATGAATACTCATACAGTTCTGTACTGATCCAAAAAGGCCCTGCTGAGGGCTAGGAAGCAGAGCACAACTGGATCCAAACCCTACTCCTGGCTGGGGGCTGCATCCACCTAGTAAAGACCCTTTACACAGTTGGAGATTTCTTCAAATACTAATGTCTGAGCTACACCTTGGACCAGTTAGATGAAAACTTCTGGAAACGAGGACTGTCACATATGCACTATTTAAAAACTTATCAGGGGACTGTAATGTGCAGCCAGAGCTAAGAACCACTGCTCAAAATTATCTCCAGGCTTCCTTTGCATGTGCGCTGTGCTAAGTCACTTCAGCCATGTCCGAGTCTTTGCGACGCTATGGACTGTAACCCGCCAGGCTCCTCTGTCCATGGGATTCTCTAGACAAGAATATTGGAATGGGTTGCCATGCCTTCCTCCAGAGGATTTTCCTGAGCTTGGGGTAGAACTTGTGTCTCTTATGTCTACTGCATTGGCAGGCGGCTTCTTTCACCACTTGCGCCACCTGGGAAACCCCAATCTAGCTTTATTGGCAATAAATTCATATTTTGATCATCATTTGACTTCTGAGTCTGCTTCTGAACTAATTCAGCAAAAGGATGTGACTAATAACCCCCCTTGAATCCTAGCAGTTTCATCTACATTACCAAAACGACCTGTTTGACTCTGATTTTTTGCTTTTCTGCAAAAGCCTTGCTGTGAAGTGGCACTACAAAGCACTTGTGGTAGGTTTATTACTCCAGCTTGCAGTCAAGCTGGTTGGTTATGGCCGAGAGAAATGATGGTGGATTACTAGAGACTAGGAAGAATCGGTCATCCGCATTGTACTGCTGTGTTGATGATCTGAGGTTGATTAATTCAGTGGAATGCTTCCTTTGTAATTTTTGTAATGATTCTAGACTGAACACATGAACACAGCCTGAATTGATTAATAGCTCCCGCGAATTGACAGAATTAGTTTGCTGTTTTGGGGGTGTTTTGGCATGGGGTAGACAGGACTGGTATAGTCAGGAATATATAGGAGCCTTCATAACCTTTGTGGTCTGACTTTCATTATTATTCTTGCTCTGTTGGAAAGAAATGGTTGCTACCATTCTTAGAAAAGGGCTAGGATACAGAAGTTTTAGGTTTATTGACTAAAATAACTATTTCAACCTTTTTTGTGCTGGATGTTTGCAATTATAAAATGAATTTTTATTGGCCAAGTAACCTTATAATCATGGCTACCATGGGACTTAAATTACTCATAGATGCAAAATTAGTAGAATATTAATAAAACTTTGTTCCCCAAATTCAAAGGAATTTTAAAACAATGTATAATACACTTAGATGCTCTAGGTACAGAAATAGATTGAAGATACTACCTGGACTCTAGAGAAACCATAAATTAATATTCAAAATAACAATTCACTTTCATTTTTAAGAAACTGATATGATTTGTGATTATAATGTTTCTAAATGGTAGTAGGCTCAAGTTTAAATCTTACAGTGAAATTCAATTTCTCAGATTTTGATTTCTGAGGATTTCATTCTGGAGAAAATTGGATGTTTTCAGCCACAATAATTGATCAAAAGAAATTTCTGGGAAGAGAATATATTATAGAAATTATGTAGCCAAAGATTTGAGTAAATTAATGGGCAAAAGACTCTTTAATGTCCCCAGCCTACATGATTAATAATTGAGAGTCAAATTTAGGGCACTCCACCCGGAAAGAATTACATTATCCAATTTCTGTTCTATTATCCTGAAGTGTAAGCAGCAAACTCATTAAAAATTAATGATGTAATCAGACGAATTCTATGACTATGCGTGAGCTTCTCATTAATGTTTCACTAGACAGCATTAAGAAAGACTAAATAGACTGCACTAGATTTAGAAATAATAAATGGACTTCAAAAGCAAAGCAACTTAACGACCTTCCAGTAAACACAGACTTGAAACAGAAAGGATGAAGGATTTTAGCAACCTATCAGCTTCTCTTTTTGGCGGCATCCACAATGGAAAAGGGGAAATAGAGCATGATAAATTACCTGCTTAATTTGATGAATCAAGAGGCCAGGTTTAAATATTACTCTGGAGCCTAAGTAACCGACTGGACTATCATTAACCATTTAAAGTGCCCAATTTCCCCTTCACTAAGCACCGTTGGACTCGAGCACAGTTTCTCAACAGCAGCGCAATTGACATTTCGGCTCGGATAATTCCTTGTTGGGGAGACCTGTCCTGTGCATTGCCGGGTGTTTAGCAGCAGACCAGCATCTATCCACTAGATGCCAATAACAACACCCAGTTGTGATCATCAAAAATGTCTCCAGACATTGCCAAACATCCCCTGAAGACATTTGTGCTCCATGCTTAGTAAAGGGAGTCAAGCCTGCTAGCTAGAGGCTGAAAGCTCTGAGAATACTAACGGCATGTTTCCAATCCGAGTGGGAGGATCTACACAGCATTCAATGAAAGGATTAACTTGCAATTATTTGGTCAATTTGGATTTCGCAGACAATTAAACTAGTTAATTCAGATCAAAATTTCTTCTTCAGAGTCTGACTTATCAGGATTGGCACCTACATTAATTTAATTAGTGGACCAGTGGTTAGGCATATTTTTTTTATTTGAGCTTCGGATTTCAAGCTCAGAAATCCTTTTGAGTGCAACAATCAGGGCTAAAAAGCAAATGGAACAGTACTCATCATTTTGACGTTATTTCCTGGGCCTTGTGACTGCATACACATACACACATACCTCTCCAAGGGTTCTTCCCCCCAACTTCTGGCTACCTGGTTCTTGGTCTGGTATTTGCACAGTCTCTCCCCCACCCAACTGCTTCCTAACCTTAACTATCCTAGCTTGATTTACCAGATAGCACGATACTTAAAAGTATGTGGTTTACAGACAGACAAAACTGGGTTTGAATTCTGGTTCCATGATTCATCAGTCCCTCATCATGTAAAAAATTGGGACTGGGGACCTCCCTGGAGGTCCGGTGGTTGGGATGTCGCTTTCCAAGGCAGGTGTGGGTTCTATCCTTGATCAGGGAGCTAGGATGCCACATGCCTCGAAGCCAAAAAAATCAAAACATGAAACAGAAGCGATATTGTAACAAATTCAATAATGAGTTTAAAAATGGCTCACATAAAAAAATCTTTAAAAAAATGGGATCAGTCATAGTAATACTTCCAAGGTTGTTGTGACAGTAACACAAATTGATTAGGAGATTAATACTTCTGCCAATAAGAAACCTGAACCACTTAATTTGTCATGTCGAATTCCCATGGAGGCAGCCTGAACTGGTATTGATGCCCTAGGAAGTCACTAGGAACCAAGTCTCTTTCTGTATTTCTTCCCCTTTTTTGGGAAAAAAAATTACTTTTGTGTATATATCTATTTTATTTTTGGTTGCACTGGGTCTTCATTGCTGGGCGCAGGCTTTCTCTAGTTGTGGCGAGTGGGGGCTACTCCGTCTTGCAGTACATGGGCTTCTCGTCCTGATGGTTTCTCTTGCTGTGGAGCACAGGCTCTAGCCGTGCAGGCTTCAGTAGTTGCAACACACGACTTTCTGTAGGTGCAGCGCATGGGTCCCGTAGTGGTGGCCTCGGGCTCTAACCAACAGGCTCAGAAGTTGTGGCTCATGGGCATGGTTGCTCCTTGGCATGGGAATCCTCCTGGACCAAGGATCGAACCCATGTCCCCTGCATCGGCAGGCAGCCTTCCATCAGCTGTGCCACCAGAAAAGCCCAACTTCCTGTGTTTCTGCACAGCAATCTTTAGTAACCTTCTGGGTTAAAAGATGGTTGTTGGATTTTCAGATGTCGTTCCTGGAAGGAAGAACGAAAAGGCCTAGAACAAAGGAAATTTTTCAAAAGTGTTTCTCAGCTTCTTTTTGTTCTCATCAGCCATACACATGTGAGAAAGATCAGGTAATGTATTTTTTTCAGGCCAGCTACAATTGCCTTCAATAACATAGTTTTGCTAGTGAGAAAGAATGAATATTAGATAGACACAATCCTACTCCCTCCCTCTCTTCATTGGATCATAAGAATCCAAGAATGTACTTGACTCTGGGAAAACAAGAAGGGCCCTGATTTTATAATAATTGCCATCTTTCCTGAGGCTTCTTTAACTACATGCTCTGCTACCAAGCAACAGTGGGTGGGATCCAAGATGCTGCCACAGAAATCCATTGGCTGGAGGCGGCTCTCCAGACTACAGTGTTGGAGATCCAGTCTCCATCGGGGCAGCCATCAGGTGATGAGTCACTCCCAGAGTGCTGGGTGGGAGTGGATCCCACACCTTGTAGAAGTTGCAATCCCGTCCCACCACCCTACTCAGTCTGATGGAATTTAACCTACCTCCCAGGTAGGGTCACTTGTCTCTCCCTGAACCCCCAGAAACCTCTCTTTCCCCAATCCAGGATAATCTAAGTCTGAAATCCTTATCAGCTTAGATTTTGAGAATTCAGGTCAAACAGTTCTTCTTGAAGCTAAGGAAATTAAAACCTCCAACACAGGAGGCTGAGTTGCTTAATTTGAGATGAGAGGAGTGATGCTTACAACAGAGCACACAAATGTTATGATTGGGGGGAAATTAAAGGGTAATTTTACATTGACCTGTTCATGTCCTTAGCAGTTTAAATGGAATATTCAATGAAAATATACCTTCATCTATGTGGGAGAAATACACATTATTTTATGATCACTTGAATTTTAGAATAATTGGGATTTTTGATCCTTTTCCTCAACACCATTGTAATGCTAAATGCCTAACACTTAGAGAATACTGATACAATCCTTTTATTTTCTATAACTGTTAGATATAGAATGAGATGGTTATATAGCATCACCAACTTGAGGACATAAATTTGTGCAAACTCCTGAAGACAGAGGAGGACAGAGGAGTCTGGCATGCCTCAGTCCGTGGGATCACCAGGAATCAGACATGACTTAACAAATGAACAACAACAAATAGAAGCAGAATGTGTCTCTGTGTTAATGCTTAATGATTCATTATCCAATCTTAGGCTTGTCTTTTGCCCTTTAGAAAGAAAAATGCTATTTAAGTAATGAGTCAGATATCGTGGAATTTCATAAGTTTTCACTACTCAGGAAAGCAGTTGTAAATCACTGTATTTCATAAAACAGAAAAAGGATGGCAGATGCAAACCTTTATCTATCCAATAGCCATTTTCCCACTGCCCGACTACCTCCTTTTTTCCTTAGTAAGAGAACCCCAGTCTTGTAGAATTACCTTCCCACACACTCAGCCCCAGAAGAGAATCACTTTAAACTACTTGTTGTAATTCCATCACTCTTGCTAATGATTGATTTAAGCATGTACATGTGACACCACATGAGTCATCTAGGTGGTTTCTACCCTGAAGGGACACAAATGAGAATTTACCCTTCCAATGTTTGGATGTTGTAATATGAAGTCATGAAGCAGCCATCTTTCGAAGATAAAGGAAGATGTCCGCTCAGTTGCAACTCTTTTCTGACCCCATGGACTGTAGCCCACCAGGCTCCTCTGTCCATGGAATGTTCCAGCAAGAATACTGTAGTGGGTTGCCATTTCCTACTCCAAGGGATCTTCCCGACCCAGGGATTGAACCCATGTTTCTTGTGTCCTCTGCATTGGCAGGCAAATTCTTTTACCACTTTGCCACCTGGGAAGCCCTAAAGAAAGATACTGTTGATATATTATGAATGGCATAGCAGAATGATGGAAGGTGTTTGGGCTTTGACAGCATCCATGAGCTTCTCAACCAGCTTGACTTAGTTTTTAAGCCAAAATTTACTGTTTAAGCCACTCCAGTTCAGTCACTCAGTGGTGTCCGACTCTTTGCAACCCTATGGACTGCAGCACACCAGGCTGTTAAGCCACTTATTGTTAGATATTTTGTTATTCGTAGCCAAAAACATAATCGATAAATGGCATAAAAGGCTATGTCGTGGAAGGGAGACTGCTAGCTGCCCGTATGGTATCTGTTGTCAATTTTTGTTTCATATGAACAGAACCCAGATTATATTCTCAGTAACAATTTCACACATTTCCCAGCTTCTCTTGAGGCTAGGGCTTCACTGAGAAGAAAACAAATGGATGGGTGTGTCTTCTGAGATTACTCCTTAAAGAGCACTAACTCGGCCAAGATGCTCTCTTTTCCCTTTCCGGCTCTTCACTCTTTACTTGCCTGGAATATGCATGTAAATTGTACCCCAACAGCCAGTTTTGACTGTGAGGAGACTTTAAAGATGGAAGTGACTCACAAAGATGGTAGAGCAAAAGGAAAGAAGGAGTTTAGTCTCCGACTGACCACGGAACCACCACGCCAGCGCTGAACTGTCTGTCCCTTTACTTTTTCTTGTTTAAACCGCCATCGTTTGCCGTTACTGATGTATGCAACCAAATCCAGTTGTGACTGTTGCAGCTGCTGAAAGGCATTAAAAGTGATACTTTTTGGAAGAAAACTAAGTTAGCAGAAGAAGCCTTGTTTCTTAGGAGACAGTTCAGTTCAGTCGCTCAGTCACGTCTGACTCTTTGTGACCCCGTGAACCACAGCACGCCAGGCCTCCCTGTCTATCACCAGCTCCAAGAGTTTATCCAAACTCATGTCCATTGAGTCGGTGATGCCATCCAACCATTTCACCCTCTGTCCTCCCCTTCTCCTCCTGCCCTCAATCTTTCCCACCATCAGTTCTTTTCCAATGAGTCAGCTCTTCACATCAGGTGGTCAAAGTATTGGAGTTTCAGCTTCAACATCAGTCCTTCCAATGAACACCCAGGACTGATCTCCTTTAGGATGGACTGGTTGGATCTCCTTGCAGTCCAAGGGACTCTCAAGAGTCTTCTCCAACACCACACTTCAAAAGCATCAATTCTTCGGCACTCAACTTTCTTAGGAGACAGATTCTTTTCAAATTTAAATGTCGCTGTTGAGTTATTTTGAAAGAGCTAAGAGCTATTCAAATTGTATTTAATAATTCTATTTTGTATTTTTTGCACAATCATCCTAAAATATGATTATCTTTTGAAGTTGATTGAGAAGGCAAGAAATAGAAATTATTATTATTTGTCACTCTCTTTCTGTGAAAGCCTAGAAAGGAATCCAAAACTGGGCCTCTGAATTCATTTAGTCTGCATGTATTTATTGAGTAAATAAAATATTAGAGGTGCTATATATTAGGCACTATATGTATATGTGTGTGTGTGTCTGTGTTTGTGAAAGAGAGGGAGAAAGAGAATATTATGTATAGATCCTACGTTCATCAAACAGACTGTTTTCTGGCAGGAAACAATGTGAAAAAGATAAGGCCAATTTTGTAAAAAGCAAAAATTTAAAAAATACCAATAGTTGCCTAAAGAATAGAAAGATATAAGACAAAATGTTGAGTTTATGTCTTATGAACATAGTTTATTTTCCCCTTTATATAGTCTTCACATTTCCTATAAAGGATATGCAGTTTTTAGTCATAAAAAAGTTTATTAAAATTTTTATTGTTAAAAAAAAAAGATGTAGTTGTTACAGGCAAAGAATTTAGAGCCAAACTCCTCCACCCATTTTGTCCTGGGAATTCTTGGCTTTTTGCGGTTCACTTCCACAGCTGCTTAAAATTCTTCAGTTGATCATAGTGACTTTAGTCGCCAGTTTGAACCAATTAAAGGGCAGATACAAGGGAAGGCCAATATTTCTTAATCAAGAATGTTTATGGGCTTTTGCAAAATAAAAACTCCTGGTTCGCATTCCTAATGATTCTGACTCACTAAGACTGGAATAGACCCAAATCATGTGAAACTTTACTCCCCATGGGATTCTGACATGCACTCTGGTATGAGGACTATTATTTTAGGTCGTGATCAGTTATTTGAACCTTAGTATAAATGAGACTCCAAAGAAAAGTTTGAGAGGGGGTGAGGGGGCATAAAAGCATGGCAGCAGATGTGAGGCAGTCAGCTTTGGGGAGAAGCACGAAAGCCTGCAACCTCACCATTCTCCCAGGACCCTGTATGCAGAGACTACAAAGGAACATGTATGAAAATAAACCCTTATGGTATTGCAGCTTATTGGAACAATGGAACAGCCAGGCTCAGAGAGGCAGAGTACAATAAAGAGAAAGAGAGAAATAGTTTGGATCTTCGGATGAAAAATGTGAAATCATCTCAATTGTGTCTCAATTTTGAAAGCTTTAATCAGGACCAAAGGCCAGGAGAGGGTCACTGGAGACACATCCAGAAGGTGTGATCTGGGTGTCTCTAGATATCACTAAAAGCTTGGGAGATGATGTTAAACATAGGACACAGCTTCCTAGGCAATTTAGGGGACTCAGCTGGGCTTCATTACAGTTTCAGTGTGGAGCCAAATTCTGCTCCAAGCTTTTCATAAATGACTTTTGCCATGACTGGTGTGTTCACATGCCAGGATGGGTCCTAATCTTTGTCTTTATCACTGACAGAGGATGAAAACTAGAGAAATAATTTTTCTCTCATGTCTTGCCAGAACAAAAGAAGATCCATCATCAACCCTAAATAACCAGTTGTTTATACTGATTATTTTTTGAAAGCTCTTAAAGTTTAACATTCCACTGTGTTATAGTCATTTCTTCCTCAACCATTAATTAGAGTATTCCTGCTTGAAAAACGAGAATATTTTTATTGCAAGTAGAATGATCATAAATCTTATAAATTTAAACCAGGAATAAAAGCCCCATTGAGTTAGGAGGAAATCAAAGGACTGTAAAATATATTTCATTCATTTTCCCCTGGGTGGCCTGATTCTTCCAATGTCAGGATCTGCCTGCTATCTTGTCATAATATGAAGAATTGTGCTGATATTCAAGATGAGATATTACACTGTACATTACTAATTATACACATAGACTCCTAATGATCACAAATGTTTAATGCATTGAAAGGGAAGAGACTTTATTAAAGACATTGTTGTTCATCCACTTTTAGAACTTATCTTTTGGAGTTTAGCTTGGAAGGACTTATACAATTAAAGAATTGTTTTCTTTTTTAAATAAAGGAAACTAAAGAACTTGGCAAATTCCACATAATGAAAATGAGAATTCCTTGTAGGAATGGAGACTGATTCCTTAGTGCCCTGGTAAGCCTACACATTTTCCTTTATACATCCCTAGAAATAAAAGAGTATCATTTCGGAAAAAAAGCAGTCATTATCCATTCTATCCAGAGAAGTAATTGCCACAGTGAGTATTCTCACAGCATTGAGCATTGCAGTATTGCTGATGGGTGAATATTTTATTTTAGCCTCAGTAAAAACTAAAATCTTCCTCTTACCAGAAGTACCAGACCAAGTACTTAAGACAATCACAGAAAAGCTTGTCTTGTAAGTGCAAGAAAAAGAACATTGTGTTATAGATTTCTAGGCAATTCTGAAAATGGTGATTCTTTCTCCGGAAGAACAAAATGTAGTTTCTCCAGTGACAGCTCTTCCCTGCAAAATAAGGGCGAGGCAAAGGCTGTAGTCTTAAAATGAATCATTGACCACTAATACCCAATTACAGGTTTTATTACTGTAATTGCAAAAGGCCAAAGACCAAGATCATTTCCTATCACAGCTGAAGCCAGTTAACAACCTTTTAGAAAAGAACACACACCAAAATAATTGACGTCATCTGCGAAAAGGACTCGTGCTCCGGAGCTTCCATCAGCAGTGCTGAAGCTGCGGCAGGTTATAAATAACCCCACTCAGCCTACACTGCCACTTTTGTCTGTGAAGCAAACTTGGCTCCACTAGGTCGACCTTCTGAATAATGATACCCAACTTCACTTACATGTTAGAAACCATTGACACACTTTAATTGTCCATCAGAAACTGCTAAGTATGTTTCTTTTTGGAGCTATGGACAATTTCTAATTTTCAAGGTGATATTGAATTATGGAATTGTGTCCCCCTCTTCCCCAATTAAATAGGTGTGTCCCAAGGTCACCCAACCTCATGCTCTATATGCCTAGCAGAGTGCTGGGTACCTTGGTCAGTAAATACCACTGACTGATGGATTGTTCCATGACAGCATGTGGAGTAACCCGAGTGGATGTCTAATGCCAGATGAAAGATAGTGACCCTGCTTTGAACCCTCATTGGCAGCTCACCAAGGAATTTCCGTTTCATCCATTCTGATTTCTGCGAGTTATAATGAAGCACTTTCTGAAACTCATTAAAGGGAGGAAATCCTTGATGTACCATGGCTAGTAATCTCTTCCTCCTTTGCTTTCTTTCTTCCCTTCCTTCTTTTGCACTCCCTTCCCTTCCCTTTCCCTTTCTATTTACACCCAGAAGCATTTATTGCTGGCTACTGAGCTAGGAGCTGAGAGACATTCCAAGAGATGCGCTTTTTCCTCCGACCTGCTTCAGAGGAGCTCCCTGTTTAGTGGGCTATGTTATTGCACGTCTGCTTCATTTCAGATGCATTTTATCCATTGTTATGTTTAACCTTTGTAACAATCTTGAGAGAAAGTCATTTGCCCACCACATTTTACAGATAAGGGAGAAGCATAGAGTGGTTAATTACCTTGCCAAAGGTCACACAGCTAGTAAAAGACAGATTCGGGATTCAAATCCTGATTTATGTGGACCCAAAGTCAATGTTTATTCCATGATAATATTCTGTTCCTAGAAAGGGAAAGATAAGCTCCCAGTTGGAGGATATTTACCACCACATTGAAGAGGGATTTCTCCTCTCCTGAGGTTTCTCTGAAAATGTTTACATGTCAGTTTGATTATAATCCATAAAGGCACATGTTTAAAACACATAAGGCATTTAAAGCACAAAGGCTATGACTTAGGTCAGTGCTACTTTAAGCCTGATTTACAGACCAGTGGTGATGCTGGGAAAAGACTGAAGGCAGAAGGAGAAGCGGGCAACAGAGGATGAGATAGGTAAATAGCATCACCGGCTCAATAGACATGAATTTGAACAGACTCCAGGAGACAGTGAAAGACCGAGGACCGGACAGGCTGCAGTCCATGGGGTCACAGAGAGTCAGACACGACTTAATGACTGAACAACAACACAAACAGACCTGTGCTAGGTGACCTGTGTCTTTCGGCCTTTGATGAGCTAACCGCAGAAACTGAAAGTAAGCATTTAGGAACTTTTATAGCAGTTTGACAGAGTAATAATAATTTTATAATAATACAACATAATAAATCACATAACATATTTAGTGGATGTTTTAAATTTACTTTTTCTTGTGGTTCATTTTTTAAAAATATTTTACGAAAGTATCAGTCCACATGAACTGTGTGTGTGCTTAGTCCCTCAGTCATGTCCAACTGTTTGTGACCCCATGGACCACAGCCCCCACCAGGCTCCTCTGTCCATGGGATTCTCTAGGTAAGAATACTGGAGTGGGTAACCATTTTCTTCTCCAGGGAATTTTCCCATTCCAGGGATAGAACCCATGTCTCCTGCATTGCAGGCAGGTTATTTACCATCTGAGCCACCAGGGAAGCCCCCAGTATGATTTTTCTGTAAGCACCACTGGGACACCCAGAAATAGATCTTTTCTCCTTGCTGTACTGATAGACCGCTAACCAATTCCTGGGTCTGTTTCTGAGGGATTTGGGAGCACTAGGCCACTCCAGGGAGCACGTATGCCGCCAGGCCCCTCTGGCCTGACGCCTGGAACAAAGGGAGTTGCAGGAAGTGCTTGATGATTGTTAAATGGAACAATTAGTGACCAGTGACCCATGAGGTAACGTTGCTTCTGAGTTTTAATTCATGGGGCTTGGTGAAAAAAGAATGAAGTGTGGACATATCAGTGAACCTTCCAGTCATTTTGATCATGGGCCTTAGTGACAGATGTTGAGGATGCTTTTAAGTGGTGCGATTTACACACTGTGCTGATTGAGAGCGGTGCTCTTTACCCTGCCTTGCTGGAGCATTCCAGTGAATAATGCAAGGCTGTAAGATAAGCTCAGGGCTCTTCTGTGGGCAGAAGATAGACATATAATCTGGTACTTGGAAGAGACATCCTGGACAATTTATGTACCCAGGAATCAGAACTGGCTTATTCATGACTTCCAAGGGAAGACGTGCATTTAAGGAGTTATTGCAACTGGTGATAAAATGCTGCTGCTGGCAGAAAAATGTTATTTTATGAATGCTTTTAAAAGAAATCTTTCCCCCATACCCTGAAGGATAATGTATTTAAGATTTCAATGGCACGTGTCATTTCCTTATTTTCAGAGCTGTGTCCAGGCCATGAAAACATCTTCTGCTTATAGTGACACCTTAACTGACGTTGATAGGGTTGATTTTCTGCTAGTTGGTGACAAGCATGAATCCTTCGTGGAAAAATCGCAGGGATCGAGCTGTGTGGCTGGCTCTGCCCCCAGAGACCCGCTGCATGAGCACAAGACTGCTCTTTTATCTGTGACCGAAGAAGCTAACAGGATGATTCGGAGGCCAGGGGAAAACATGCTCTAGGGATTTCTCCTTTCAGACTCTAAAACAGGAGGAAGATTAATGGCTGGCAAAGTCACACTGCAGATTATAATTCTCTTCAGGCAGGTTATAAAGGTGCCCTGACACCCTCTGTGAGGTGGGGGAGATGAGGAAGGGGAGGGCCACACAGCTGCTTTCAAAGCCATTTATCAGCAAAGAATGTATCTCTCAGTAAAATGACACCATGTCTAAAAATCCTTGCCTGGCATCCCTATCTGTTTTATGTTGGAGTGTGAACTAAATATGTCTTCATGGTAATCAGAAAATAGAATGTATGCATGTGAAATACTTAAATATTAGACACATATGTTTAATAAAACAAGCTGGCTTGTTCTAAACTCTGAAAGGAATCAAGGTTAAAATTTCATATGGGGGTTTGCTCATCTATTTGATGAATTACACAGACTGGCAGCTTTATGAATATCATAAGTACCCCAGCTTTCTGATAAAATATGGAATATTTATTTTGTTAGATGGCAGGATCTCAATATTATTTTAAAAACTATATAGATTAGAGAGAAAGAGACTGAGAGAGAGGTGTTCCCCTGGAAGAGGTATTTATTAACAAAGATACCTTTATTAGTTGGTTATAATGGGGCTCAGGATATGCTACTCCAAAATTTGTCACCTTGGTATGTTGAATATCTTAAGCTGAAGGAAAGTGAGAGAAGGGCAGAAGCAGGAAGGTCACTCTGACCTTACCCCCTCGTTTTTCTTCCCTGAAAGCAGGAGATAAATCTCCCATGTGAAAGGTACCTTCTCTGTGCCAGGAGGAAAGAAGGCTTTCTTATCACACTAGAGCCAAGAATTTGAGGCCTAGAAATCTGTACAAAACAAACCTTGTTAAACTATCCCTTACTAGTTATTTCTTCACCATTTACCACCCCAATCCCAAAATCCTTTGCTTTGTCAATTATTCATTGCTTCTTTGTTTAGCAGGAGTCCTCAGCCTTCAGGATCTAATGCCTGATGCTCTGAGGTGGAGCTGATGTAATAAAAATAGAAATAAAGTGCACAATAAATTTAATGTGCTTGAATCATCCCCAAACCACCCCTCCCCCCAGTCCACTGAAAAATTGTTTCCCATGAAACTGGTCTCCGGTGCCAAAAAGGTTGGACAACGCTTGTCTGAAAGGTATAAAAGCCTCCTATTCTGGTCACTTTTGGGGGTTCTTCATTGTTTTATGAAGTCTCCCACATATATATAAAAATTCAGTAAAATGTATATGCTTTTCTCCCATTAATCTGCCAGCTTAATTTTCTGACCCTGTGAGGGAACCTAAGGGGGTGAAGGAAAACGTTTTCCTCCCCTACAGGTGGGATATAACCTTTAGCAGGATAGTTTGACCATTAGCTGAGCTGGCACGATTCATTCACAAACCAAATATAAACTTGAAGTTCCCATCTTATAGCTTAAGAAAGAAACAGATCAATGCCCAGTAACACTGAGTTTGGGAATGATCTTCACGAAACAGAGAAAATTGCTTTCTTTCCTTCTGTTACTGACTCTCAAGAGTCAGCCCCCTGCTGCGGCTCTGCGGCTCACTGTCGTTCGGTTCAGTAGGAAAAGATCGAATAGTGTTCAGAAGCAAAGGAAAGCTTTAGTCTTTTTGATTTAACAAAAAAAAAAAAACAAAACAACAGAGAGATGCCAGCCATAGTTCCAGAGCACACACTCTCCGGACAGGCCATGGGTGGGGCTACTTTACGGAGATCTCATCTGTGTGGGGAGGGATGAAGGTCTTGTGGGCCGGGCAGGCGCAGGTGTGTTGCTCGGGGCTCCCGATTGCCCTGCCAGGTGCAGCATCTCTGCACACTGCTCCCTGTTGCCATGGTGACTGAAGTGTCAGGTGCATCGCCTCTGCACTGTCACGTGCCAGGTCACGTGCCAGGTCATGTGCCAGGTGCATCAACTCTGCACTGAGAATGCTGACCCCACGTGTTAGGCGCAAGGTTACTGCGGGGGCTGCATGTAGGCTGGTGAAACTAGACTAAGCACAAAAGAAGAGGTTAGCCCTTATCTTATCTCCTCATCCCTATGCCAGTGGGCTTTGCCAATGACACTTTCAGAAACTCTGTGAAGTTGACCTAAATTTTATTTCTGGGGGGAATGACTAGTGTGTTCATAGTGAGTTAGTGCTTATTCAAACTGGGAGAGTCAAATATAAAAAACAAAAAAAAAGAAAAATTATTATGGCCGCTGTTGCTGCTAAGTTGCTTCAGTCATGTCCCACTCTGTGCCACCCCATAGACGGCAGCCCACCAGGCTTCCTCCTCCCTGGGATTCTCCAGGCAAGAACACTGGAGTGGGTTGCCATTTCCTTCTCCAATGCGTGAAA
Source organism: Antilocapra americana (assembly GCA_007570785.1). Classification (NCBI taxonomy): domain Eukaryota; kingdom Metazoa; phylum Chordata; class Mammalia; order Artiodactyla; family Antilocapridae; genus Antilocapra; species Antilocapra americana. The sequence continues at coordinate 4,951,214 of ML660216.1, forward strand.
GTGGAAAGTGAAAGTGAAGTCGCTCAGTCGTGTCCGACTCTTAGCGACCCCATGGACTGCAGCCCACCAGGCTCCTCTGTCCATGGGATTTTCCAGGCAAGAGTACTGGAGTGGGGTGCCATTGCCCTCTCCAAATTACTATGGACTAAGGTCTTATTCTTGAGATTCCTATTATGAAGTCTATAGGGTAATGTCAAAAAAAAATCAATTGATCCAAGAAACAAACAGAAAAAAATTTTTAGGAGTGTAAGTTTTTCCAGTTTTACTGAGAAATAATCAACTTACATCACTGTATAACTTCAGGGCATACAGTACAATGGTTTGATTTACATACATTGTGAGATGATTATCACAATAGGTTCAGCTAACATCTATCTTCTCATATCAGTTCAGTTCAGTCGCTCAGTCGTGTCCGACTTTTTGCAGCCCCATGAACTGCAGCACGCCAGGCCTCCCTATCCATCATCAACTGCCGGAGTCTACCCAACCATCTCATCCTCTGTCGTCCCCTTCTCCTCTTGCCCTCAATCTTTGTCAGCATCAGAGTCTTTTCAAATGAGGCAGCTCTTCACATCAGGTGTCCAAAGTATTGGTGCTTCAGCTTCAGCGTCAGTCCTTCCAATGAACACCCAGGACTGATCTCCTTTAGGATGGACTGGCTGGATCTCCTTGCAGTCCCAGGGACTCTCAAGAGTCTTCTCCAATAGATTCTAATTAAGAAAGAAGAGAAGAATAAGGACTTTCCTGGTGGTCCAGTACTAAGATTCTGAGTTCCCAATGCTAGGGGCCCGGGCTTGATTCCTAGTCGGGGACTAGATCCAACATGTCACAACTAAGACTGGGCACAGCCAAATAAATATTTTTTTAAAAAAAGAAGAAAAGAATAAAGAAAAAAGTTTGCTCCTGTGAGAAGAACTCTTAGGATTTACTCTGTTGTTTATTTACTTTTTGAAGCATAGTTGATTTTACAATGTTGTCTTAGTTTCAGGGGTACAGCAAAGTGATTCAAATATACAAATATATATTTCAGATTCTTTTCCCATATAAGTGATTATAAAATATTGAGTATATTTCCCTGTGATTTACAGTAGGTCCTTGTTGGTTATCTATTTTATGTATAATACTGTATATATGTGTATTCTATATAACACTGTATATATGTTACTCCAAAATTCCTAATTTATCCCTCCCCTCACCTTCCCTCTTTGGTAACCTTAAATTTGTTGCTATGTCTGTGAGTCTCTATTTTGTAAATAAGTTCATGAAATGGAAAGTATTATTTGAGCCAAATTGAGGATTGTAACCTGGAAACAGCCACTCAGAAAGGTCTAAGAACTGTTTCTCAGAACCTAAGAACAGGTTTGGGGCCAAGGAACAGTTGTATAAGGTTTTGAGACAGAGAGCTGTACATTAAGTAATGTATTATTGACAGTTTATACAGTCTAGAGAGTAGTGGTTCATTGGGGCCTCTTACACGATCAAGAAGAAATGTTATCTTTTAAGGAGCTGTCTTACTAATAATGGAGAAGGGAAAGGCTACCCACTCCAGTGTTCTGGCTTGAAGAATTCCATGGACTGTGTAGTCCATGGGGTCACAAAAAGTCACACATGACTTACTAATAACTGGCCTGGGAAATCCTATGGACAGGGGACTTTGGCAGGCTATGGTCCATGGGGTCACAAAGAATTGGATATGACTGAGCAGCTGAGCATGCACGCACATGCTTGCTGATACTAGGAGAATGTTGCTCTTTATGTTGAGCAGGTATTTCTGCTGATGGGGAGGTTTGGTGAATACCTAATATAGATACACAGTGCACAGTAGCAGGGAGAAAGGAGGTCAAAAAGAAGAGAAAATTGTTTCATGTTTAAGTCTTTAGGGCCTTCCCTGGTGGCTCAGTGGCTCTATGCTCCCGATGCAGGGGGCCCAGGCTCAATCCCCGATTAGGGAACTAGATCCCGCATGCTGCCTGCCACTAAGGGCGCGCGTTCTGCAACTATAGCGCTGACAAAGTGAAACACATGTTTTTTGAAGTTGATAGTCTTTTAAAAAATTTGTTTCTTGTTGACATAAAATACCAATTTCATTTCATAGTAATAAATGTATAACATGCTATATGTTATCCAATGTTTAGTAGTAAGAAGTAATTTTGGGATTTCATACTCAAGCTTTGCTTTTTTTGAAATAGTTTTCTATACTTCAGGCTAACCTCAAAAATCAAGAACTTTTTGGAGCCAAGGTATATCTACATAATCAAGAAACTTAAGCAGTTGTGCTTTGGCTCCAAAATATGAGAACATACTTTTATTTTCCAACTTAACCAAAACATTATAATGTCTTAGAATTGTGGAATAGATAGCAAATTAGAAGGAACATATCCAAACCTTTTCCAGGCCAAAAAAAAAATTCAATTTTACATGTAAAAATATGTAAAATATTTAAAAGGAAGAAATCATAATTTTCTAAATTCAATTAAGTAGTAAAAGAAAAGGTTGAAGCTTTCAGGAGTTTTGAGATAACAAATGACTGGGCAAAGCTTTCTTGTTCAGCTAGCCTCTAGGCATAGTCCATGCTAAATAAGAGGCTTTTCATTCAACCTGGTAATGGGAATCATCCATCACCTTTGTCTCTGAGTCCAGCCTTAAACCCTTCCTCTAGTGGAGAACATTATTAAACGTTTAAAGAAAACTTAAGTCATAGAGCGACATTTCCCCAGCTTATGATAGCATCGTTAATCAATGAAGACAATTTGTACATTATCTTTAGAATGTGAATATAGAATGGGTTTAAATATTTCAAATCCTCAGAGCCTACTTAAAAACAAATACTGATAACACTTTCTCCAAGCTGTTTATAAATGACTTTTTTTGTAGCAGTGGTCAATATGAAAGTTATTTCACATGCCTATCACAGAGCAAGTGCATAATAAACATTTGTTGTACAAATAAATGTTAAATAACATACAATCAGATTTGCTGTGTCACTTCTGCAGCATTAAAGACAACATTTAACCAACCCCAGAGTAATCCGTTCTTTTGTATTTGTGATTTGTTTAATATAAAAGTGAAAGTGAAAGGGCTTCCCTTGTGGCTCAGCTAGTAAAGAATCCACCTGCAATGCGGGAAACCTGGGTTCAGTTCTGGGTTGGGAAGATCCCCTGGAGAAGGAACAGGCTACCCACTCCAGTATTCTGGCCTGGAGAATTTCATGAACTGCATAGTCCATGAAAGAGTCGGACACGACTGAGCGACTTTCACTTTCACATTAATATATATATAAAATCACATATGTTTAGTTTACATTAAACTATCAACTTTATATTATTCATACCATTTAATAAAATTTAATATTTACAGTTGTGAATATTGATTTAATTTGAGAGTTTGTTAAATGTCTTTAATGTACCTTGATAATATTGTATGTACATTATAGGGAATCAGTTGTGCCTTTTGAATGAAAATTCTTGAGAGCTCAGAAGTAGTTACAATCATCTTTTTAGACCTAAAAACATAACACATTAACTACTCTTATTTTGTACATTGTAAGATATCTGTATCATCCCAGGTCTTTCTGCATTGTCTCCTCTTTTCCATTCATTTGCCCTTTACATTTTTCACATTTGTTTAAACTGAACTACTACACTGGGCAAGAAAGGGCATATTGCTCCTTCTTGCTTATTACTGTGAAAACATGCCTTTTTTGATAGAGAGGTCATATGAGCCAGCTAATGCACTGGCATGTGAACTAGCTTTTACTGCCAAATGAGTCAGCTGAGATAGGAACATTAATTTATTTGAATGGACATGAGTTGACAGGGCCATAAAGAGATATTGGTATAACTTAATGGAACAAACTGTCAAGAAAACATTGGTTGGGTATGGTGTACTTTGGCAAGCATCAGAATGTTTCCAAGTTCACAAGTATCTGCATTTCTTGATTTGAAATGTTGTCTCATGGATTTCTACACTAAAATGCAAATACCCCTAGAGAAATGACACATTAAATTATTATTAGGTGTTTATATCAGACTGAAATTGTTGATATTCAAACATTTTGACCTACATAGGTAGTACTTGTATCTGATTCAGCACCATACCTTCATAGGAATAGTTTATCAGATTGCCTTGTTGTTGAACTAAAACTAAGGAAGGAGAAGGCAGAGATCTTTGCTAAAGGGAAAGGTCTGGAGTATGAAGCACTACCTAGAGTCAGCCATATTTTCAGGGCCTGATAATACCTCCGTCATTCCAGACATATTAATTCTGTTATTGCTTCCAAGATTACATTAGTTGTTCTGGCAGTTATTTAATATTCATATAAAGTTTATAATGTACTTCTATAAGGCTCACTGTAGATAGAACCCTCCAACTTTTTCATTTAGGTTGATTCCATATCATGATTTCTATGACTTGCCCTTGATAATTGATTTTTGGCATCTATATTCTAGGACTTAATGTTCATCTCTGTAAAAATTCATTTGAATTCAGCTATCCATTCTGATTACCCGTCACTGGGAACTGGTTAAGATTATGGATTCTGGAGTCATGCAAACCTGAATTCTACTAAATCTAACTGCCTTTTATTAGCTGTTGGAACTTCAACAAGTTGCTTAATCTTTTTGAGCCTCAGTATCTCATCTTTACCTTGCAATAAGGTAAAGGAAATGAGTTACATGTGGGTCAGATGAGTTATTGTGCTAATTCTGCACATTCAAAGGAAAGACTAGCCCTTGTTAAGCTACTGGGAGCCCTTGGTGTATCTTGCCTGACAAGGATGCTTCCCTGTACCTGAGACCTTAGGCTACACTGAATCAGTCTGACCTCTGGAATGCCAGAGACTGAGCCCCTAACGTTAGTCATACAGTCACTGCGTGTGTCCATTAGTTGCTCAGTCGTGTCCAACTCTTTGCAACACCAGAGACTGTAGCCCACCGGGCTCTTCTGTCCATGGGATTCTCCAGGAAAGAATACTGGAGTGGGTTTCCATTCCCTTCTCCAGGGGACCTTCTTGACCCAGGGATTGAATCCAGGTCTCCTGCCTTGCAGGCAGGCTCTTAATCGTCTGAGCTGTTAAGGGCTCTTAACTGAATTCTTAACCAGGGAAGCCCACAGGCACTGTATCCCTACGTAATGGCTCCCCAATTAAACTCTGGTACAAAGTCTCAGATGAGCTTCCCTGATGGGCAACACTTGACACATACTGTCACATTTCACTGATGGGAGAGTTAAGAGCTGTCCTTGGGAGTGCACTAGGCAAGGACGTCTGGAAGCTCGCACCCGCTTTCTCCTGGTGCCTTCATCCCTTGCGCCTCTTCTTTTCGCTTATTATTTTTTTTCTTTACTTTATTGTGTTGGTTTTGCCATACAATGACCTGAATCCACCATGGGTTTACATATGCTCCCCCTCCAGAACCCCCCTCCCCCCTCCCTCCCGATTCCCTCTCCCTGGGTCATCCCCGTGCACCAGCCCCAAGCATCAAACCTGGGCTGGCGATTGATTTCACATATGATAATTAACATGTTTCAATGCCATTCTCCCATATCATCCCACCCCTGCCCTCTTCCACAGAGTCCACGAGACTGTTCTATATATCTGCGTTTCTTTTGCTGTCTCGCATGCAGGGTTCTCCTTACCATCTTTCTAAATTCCATATATATGCGTTAGTACTTTTCACTTATTTTAATCTGTATCCTTTTGCTATAATAAACCATAATCATGAGCATTATAGCTCTTCTGAATTCTGCTGGTCCTTCAAGCAAATCCAGTCTAAGATTGGTCTTGGGGACCCCTGGCACTTTATGCAAGCTATATACCCTCAGGTGAAATTATCTAACCTCATTTAGTTTCACTTTCCTTATCTGTAAAATAATAATAATAATAATATCTGCTTTGCAGTGAAATTCTGGCAGCCAGCCTACACTGTGTTTCCCTTGCAAGCATAACTTGAAAAGCTACAACAGAAACTCCAGGAAAATGTCAAGTATCTGCACAGAGCATAGGTATTCAAAAAAAGTTAGTTCTCTTAAGCAATCTTGTTTGTGAGTTCTTATATTTCCCCTCTCTCCCCACCCCTAGAGAGATTATCTGGACTAGGAGATTTAACTTCAATGAGTACAGTGATGTCCTCTTCCAACCTTTCTCACCCCATGGACATCCTCCTCCTCCTATCAACTGGTTACTCTTTATTTTCATCCAAAAATCATTCTCCTCGATGGACAAGACAGGCAAAGCAGAAGCTGTGCTTGACCTTCATTATTTATTGGCCTCAAGCAGTAAATATATCTCTTTCTTGATCTTTTTTGAAAGTTCCATTTTATCTTCCTGTCTCTGGTATTTTCTTCCTGTTTCCAATAAAACTTTTCTGGCCTTACTCCTACATATTTGTGGTACTCTCTCATATTCATCTTTTATTATCTACCCTTTTATAAAAAAATCTCTGCTTAATTAAAAAAATACTTTATTGCTACATGTTTTTTCTAATTATAAAGAAATGAATAGTCAAAATTAAAACAATTAAAATGCTTATTTAAACTTTCTTAGAAGTTCTGCTCTAAAGAAATCACAATGTATTTCTTTTATCTTCTTCAGCTCACAGTAGAGATCCTTGTGCTACTGTTTTAATTATCTTACCATATTCCTCCCTATTAAGATAATTCTCAATGCAATAAACAGAAGGGAAGGGTTTCTTTTTGGAGAGTTTCCAGCTCTCTCAAATTTCATGCAATGAAACATATCCATCCTTTCTCTAAACTTTAAAAATCTAGGCTTTAGTCAAGTCCATGGTATAGATTTGAGCTTTCTCTTTTGGGTATCAGGAGCACATTTATGGATGAAAGACTCAGGTCATAGTCTATGTGAGTCCTCACCAAGTACTATTTTCTATGATTCTATCTCTATAGAAAGTGGCACAGATGACTAATAACAGGAGAAGCTTTTGTAAAGAATAGCTCTCTCAGGCATTTGTGCCTATAGCAAGAGCCAGAGAAATGCTCCAGCGACGCAACCACAGCAGAGCCAGGGACAGATTGGGAATAAACCCTGAAAGTCTTGTCAATATTTCATTCCTGTTAATTAACAATCCTTCGAGACACATGGGTAGGTGAGGACAGCATGGAAGCTTGTCTAGAAAGCGGAAGTTTTACATAGCATTAGGAAATCTTATTTTTTCTTTGCTTCAGTTCCACACATATAAAATGGAGATTTAAAAATTGAAGCCACATGAGATAAGCTGCAGTGGGAATATACATATTTTTTGTGTCCAGCACTCTACTTTTCTGGGAACTGGTGCTAATTCTCCTCTATCTACACGGTTTCTGCTGAAGCTGTCATGTTTATTCATTCCTTTCTTCAACTACTATTTATTGAGTGCTGCATCTGACACTAACTCGGGTCCTGGGGATACAGCAATGAATAAAACATACAAACATTTCTCACGGAGCTTACATTCTGATGGAGGAAATAAGAAAGTAAGCAAAATAAGTAAATATTTGGTATGTTAGATCAAACATGCTATGGAGAAATAGCAAGCAGGAAAAGAAGCAAGGAGAGTGCTGTAGTTGAGGAATGAAACTAGTGAAGTGCTATGTTTGGTAGCAAACAAAATCACTGCAGATGGTGATTGCAGCCACGAAATTAAAAGATGCTTATTCCTTGGAAGGAAAGTTATGACCAACCTAGATAGTATATTTAAAAGCAGGGACATTACTTTGCCAACAAAGGTCCGTCTAGTCAAGGCTATGGTTTTTTCAGTTGTCATGTATGTGGGGGATATGTGGGGAGAGAGGGACAAAAAGAACCTCCGAGGTTCTGCATGATAGCCTGTACACTGCCGATAAACTTGTCCAAAATAGATCCTGCTGATAGATTCCAAGCTGAAATGAGTCAGTTTTGGTCACTCTCAACCAAAGAATCCTAACTCACGCATATATTAAGATGACTTATAAATGCAATGCTCACCCAAAGTGGGAGATGCTGGTTACTTCAGAAAATTAGGAGTTGGTGCTTCTGATGACAAAAATGATGTGATACAGACTTGAATTAATTCTCCTGTTCCCTGCATATGCAAAGTCACTTCAGTCGTGTCTAACTCTGTGCGACCCCATGGACTGTAGCCTGCCAGGCTCCTCTGTCAGGGGATTCTCCAGGCAAAAATACTGGAGTGGGTTGCCATGCCCTTCTCCAGGGGATCTTCCTGACCCAGGGATGGAACCTGCGTCTCTTAGGACTCTGGCACTGATAGGCAGGTTCTTTACCACTAGTGCCACCTGGGAAGCCCTCTCCTGTTCCCTAGCATCCAGAAAATAAAATGTACAATAAATACTTATTTCTTTGTTTTCTTTGAATCAAATTACCTCTGATCCTGCACTGGGCCTGTGGAAAATTCAAGTGAAAGTGTTATTTTTCACCCCCAGTTATGCCCTCTCTCCACTCCCCCAACCCTAGAGTCATAACATAATTAGAGAAGCTTACTGATGTCTAGACAACTGGTATAGGCTCTCTAATCTCCACATCATCATTGTACAAGCCTGTTTTATATTTTCTCTTAAACTCTCTGGCTTTCTGCTTCTTCACCAAGAAGAGAGCACAGAAACCTTCCAAAGGTCAAAGGATGCTTTGCTCCCTAGTGTGTAGCCATCCCATTTGAAATCAAGCCATCTTTCTGAAAAAGGGAAAATCCTGAAGGAGGCTCAGATGTTCAGTAATTATGGGAACTGTCAATCTCAGTTTCTCTCTTCTGATTTTCAAAACAATTCTCTTCTCTTCTGGCGTCCAAGGTAGACTGCATACAATGTTTTCATTTAGCTTAGGTTTATATAGTAGACCACAGGAGTAAGTAAATTTCTTCTAGAAATTTCAGCTTTCTACCCTACAAAAACTCTCCGTCTTTCTCTGCTCCTCCTCAGATACTGGGTTTTTTTCCTCCTTTCTTTTTCTGGTATAATATATATCATAAAACCTCCCATTTAACCATTTAAAAGGGTAAGTTGTGTGGCATTAATTACGTTTTGTTGGGCACCCCAAAGATTTCATGAGGGTCTGGTGATCTGATTGAAGCAGGGGGGGTTGGAAATATAGGAAGAAATAACTATTGTATTGAAAACATCATTTTTTTTTTCCTGTTCTTGAAGGAATGGGGCAAGTTCAAATGGGATCCCATAATGGGTGATTCTGAGCAGCTAAGAGGCATCATTAGGATTCTAGACACTAATGGGAAAAAAGATGACACAGAGAAAGGGTGATTGTAAGGAATTTTCTAAGAACAGTGAACACAAACTTGATCTGTCTCACAATACTCATACCACTTAATGTGTCTGGGGAAGTAAAATGAAGAATTTTTCTTTTGCCTTCTACCAAGATCAGAACAGTGTTCCTGAATCTTGTTTGGGAGTGAATAGCTTCCAGAGAGGTCTCAAATCAAAAGGAAAGTATAATTTTATGAACTGTAATAATGCCTAAGCAACATGTTACTAAAGAATGCAATCCACAGAAGGATTACTATTAAATGTCTTAGAATTCTTAAGAATTGCATGTGAGTTGTGGGATTTGAGGGATGGAAAGGCCTGAAGGAAGGGCATCAAAATAGGCCCACGAGATTTAGCATTGGCTTGACCTAGAGGTTTCTTTTAGGAATTTGAAGACTTCGTATCCATTTATGTGTTCCCAAATATTTAAGTGCCTACTGTGTGTGAGGCACCAAAATACAGCAGTGAACTAGGTAAAACAGATTATTTGCTCTAATAGAGCTTACGTTTAGCTGTATTTTAATTCTGAATCATGAATCCAAGAGCACAATACATTGAATAAAGCAGTCAACCACGGGAACCATAGTTCTTCACAAGCTGCAGCAGAAGTCAGCATTTTATTAGTAAATTTTCTATTCTTGGATGCTGGGTCTTAATTCTTAAAAGGGATTGGGGAGAGATGTGAAGATATTTCTTGCCAAAAATCTACACAGGCTTGGTGTTTGGCTTCGGAAACTGTGAATTACACCTGCAGCACCGAATTAACCCTACTTAACAAACGTTTTCATTCCAATCCCAAAGAAAGGCAATGCCAAAGAATGCTCAAACTACCACACAATTGCACTCATCTCACACGCTAGTAAAGTAATGCTTAAAATTCTCCTAGCCAGGCTTCAGCAATATTGGAACCATGAACTTCCAGATGTTCAGGCTGGTTTTAGAAAAGGCAGAGGAACCAGAGATCAAATTGCCAACATCTGATGGATCATTGAAAAAGCAAGAGAGTTCCAGAAATACATCTATTTCTGCTTTATTGACTATGCCAAAGCCTTTGGCTGTGTGGATCACAATAAACTGTGGAAAATTCTGAAAGAGATGGGCATATCAGATCACCTGACCTGCCTCTTGAAAAACCTGTATGCAGGTCAGGAAGCAACAGTTAAAACTGGACATGGAACAACAGACTGGTTCCAAATAGGAAAAGGAGTACGTCAAGGCTGGATATTGTCACCCTGCTTATTTCACTTATATGCAGAGTACATCATGAGAAACGCTGGGCTGGAGGAAGCACAAGCTGGAATCAAGGTTGCTGGTAGAAATACCAATAACCTCAGATATGCAGATGACACTACCCTTATAGCAGAAAGTGAGGAAGAACTAAAGAGCCTCTTGATGAAAGTGAAAGAGGAGAGTGAACAAGTTGGCTTAAAGCTCAACATTTAGAAAACTAAGATCATGGCATCTGGTCCCATCACTTCATGGCAAATAGACAGGGGAACAATGGAAACAGTGGTTGACTTTATTTTTCTGGGCTCCAAAATCACTGCAGATGGTAATTGCAGAAATGAAATCAAAAGACGCTTACTCCTTGGAAGGAAAGTTATGACTAATCTAGACAGCATATTAAAAAGCATAGACATTACTTTGCAAACAAAGGTCCGTCTAGTCAAGGCTATGGTTTTTTCACTTGTCATGTATGGATATGAGAGTTGGATGGTAAAGAAAGCTGAGTGCCGAAGAATTGAGGCTTTTGAACTGTGGTGTTGGAGAAGATTCTTGAGAGTCCCTTGGACTGCAAGGAGATCCAACCAGTCCATCCTAAAGGAGATCAGTCCTGGGTGTTCATTGGAGGGACTGATGTTGAAGCTGAAACTCCAATTCTTTGGCCACCTGATGCTGAGAAAGATTGAGGGCAGGAGGAGAAGGGGATGACAGAGGATGAGATGGCTAGATGGCATTATCCACTCGATGGCCATGGGTTTGGGTGACTCCAGGAGTTGGTGATAGACAGGGAGGCCTGGCGTGCTGCGATTCATGGGGTCGCAAAGAGTCGCACATGACTGAGCAACTGAACTGAACAAGCAAACAGAATGGCTGAAGAAAACTACTCCGTTAGAGTCTTCAGAAGGGTCAGCGACTCGCAGCCAGCGCGGGAAAACCAAAGACTACAATTCCCACAAGCCCTTGCGACCCCACCCACCCGGGTAGCTTCGAAGCAAGGGAAAGGCAGGAGGGCTGTCGGGCGCACTCCTTGTTGCGTCATTAGCGTGCGACTCCAAGATACAAAACTGGCCTGGACTACAAAAGCATGGCAGCTGCTGAGGCGGCGGTGCTGTTGTCGTCCTCTTTGAAACCAGCCCCAGCCCCAGTCCCCGAAAGTGCAGGGACAGCTGCAGCAACGGCCGCCACATCCTCAGCGGCGGCTGCAGCCGCGGCGGTGGCGGCCGCCGCCAGGACCGGATCCGAAGCCATGGTCTCCAACCCCGCGTTGGCTACCAAGCTGCTGTCCCTGAGCGGCGTGTTCGCTGTGCACAAGCCCAAAGGGCCCACTTCAGCCGAGTTGCTGAATCGGCTGAAGGAGAAGCTGCTGGCAGGTACTGCAGCCGGGTGGGGGCCAGGCGGAGGCCAGGCGGTCGCCGTGAGAGCGGAAGCCGCACGGAGCACGCTAGGCTTTTTGCCCTTTCGAGGCTCGAGTGATAAAAGGAAGGGAAAAGGAGAACGACAACTATATCTGGTCACAAATCTGGAGAATCTCCGGCTAGGACTTGACCTAACGCGAACTCCTAGTTGGCAGTTGTCGTTCTCAGGGAAAAGAAAAAACAAGCAAAAAACCCAAAACCTACACACCCACAAATAAACCTTGGGCATGCAGACCAATTTTCTGTAATCGAATCCCTCAGAAACCTTTTGTTTGGCTCACATAAGTGAACTGTACCCAAGTGAATCACTGGCTCTCTACACTCCAAAGCTTCATTCTTAAAAATAGGTTGGAAATGCAGATATTACTTACTTAACCAAGACTTAACACAGTGTTTTTCACAGAGTGAACATAAGAATTATTTAAATTCCCTTGCACAGATGCAGAGTCCTAATCCTTACCCTCTCAGAGAATGTGATTCTGAGGGTTCGGGGTGTTTTTAGGAAACTCCCTCTTTAGACTGTTGCCCTGGGTGATTTTGGTGTAAGCAGTCTATGGACCACATTTTGTTGAAGACTATAACTTGGTCACTTCTGAGAGCGTTCTTTTTGTTTGTTTCTATATATATGCTGAGAGAATATTAGAAAATTCTAAAGGATCTCTCAGTTTGTTAATCCAGAGTAGTTCATTTCATACAGTGAAATGGAGAAACGTTTAGTTTAGTATATTTTTTTAACACCTGTAATAAGCCAAATCTGAAAGACACCGACTCCTCCTTAACTGAGCTCATAGCAGTAATTTCTGTAGCCTTTGGTGATGAAACTATTTAACTAGGTTTTCAAGGCTCTCCAAAGTCTGGCCCTGGCTTATTTTTCCATCAAATCAGTACAGGAAATTTCTTCTTTGAATAGTGTCCCCTGGCAAATGTTACTGCTCCTTTTCTTATTGAAAAAACAAAATATTCCGGTAGCAATTTGTTAATTAAAAGTGATACATTACAGATTCAGATGTTTGTTGGTAAAGGTAAATTCCTGAAGATATTTAATACTTGGGTTATATCTGCTTATTCTTTTGTTATACTTTCATTATACTGTTACCTGTAAAGATATTGAAGGAAGGAATTACATCAGGGACAAGCTTTGTGGTGTTATCATGGAGTTGATTCCTTCATAGAATGGCTTTCTTTGGGCCTTATTTGTTAGGCTATGGCTTAAGCTATGGCTTTTTTGCTCCTCAAAGTAATAATTTCTGTTCTTTCTTTCGGATGGGTTTCTCATGGCATTAAAGCCATAGCCTGGCTTTCTGGTTAATCGGTCTCCAGGAACTGAAATTTCTTGTTGAAACTTAGTTAAAATTGATTGTTTCCACGCTGTTGCTGAATTGTCTTCTGGAAGCCACTCAGTAGACATTCTCATTACTCTCCATTTTTATATTGTTTGTGATTGGCCGATTCTATATTTATGTTAGCTAGACCAGAGCTTTCTAAATGCTGTTCTAAGTGGCTGTCAGAATTTACCTGGAAGGTTCTTGTAAAGATACAGATTCCAGAACACAACGTTCTAATGCCAGCCACGTTTGACAATCGCTGTTTAGGCACAGTCGTTTGTCACGGCCTCTATTAATATTCCTTGCCTTTCTTTACATTGATTCATCTGGCACTAAAATCTCTGCTCTTCTGTCTTTTTGAATACTTTAAGGCCTAAAACAGCAGAATTTTATAGCTGGAAAAACTCTTAGTAAATATTCATCCATGATGCCAGTGGGGTGAACCAGATTCCAGCTTAGTAGAGGCCAAGTGTCTTCAAACTTGGAAAAAGGGAAGAGCAGAAAAGGAAGACAGTAAACTTTAGGGCCTCCATTCTCTAAGCACTGTCAAGTTAAAAACACGAAGAGTTCCAAAAAGATTCCTATAAATACAGTGTGAGAGAGCCGTAATGGGTTACAGGTGAAGGTGAAGGGTTTGCAGTCTGAGCCTTACAGGTTCATGTTAAAGCATATCCTCATGTCTTTCTAAGCATGGTGATGTCGTAATCAGAGAGTAACATTAGGATTGTGTTCCAGACACCAGAGTTCTAACTCACTAAGATAGTAATTAAGTGGTGATTACAACCCAGCACATCCCTTTGGCCATTTCATCTGGCTTCTCCACTGTTGCTCTGCCTTCTCTCCTTACCTTGCTCTGTCCTTGCTTTTCAGTTTCTTTTATTCTATTTCCCTCTTCTCTGTGTCAGTGGTAATGCATACATGCTCAGTCACTTCAGTTGTGGCAGACTTTTTGCAACCCTCTGGACTGTAACCCACCAGCCTCCTCTGTCCATAGGTTCTCCAGGCAAGAATGCTGGAGTGGGTAGCCATTTCCTTCTCTAGTGGATCTTCGCAACCCAGGGATTGAACACTGGTCTTTTACATCTCCTGCATTGGTAGGCAAGTTCTTTACCACCAGCACCACCTGGCAAGTAAGGAAAGTTTTATGAGTTTGGAAGGGTACAGATCAATACAGCTCTTCCTGCTTCTCTCTCCATTTTCATTTGAAGTCCAGTAGCCAGTATTCTCTCAATATTTTGTTATATACCATGATGATGATGATAACAGCATATTGGTATAGAGCTTTGAATTTCCAAAGCACGTTCAGGTAGCATTATTTCATTCTGTTCTTTAACATAGGAATATGAGATAGACCAGGCTGGCATCTTTTGTTTTTTTCCTTTTCTCTTTTTAAAATCTAAATGCTTTGGCATGAAAGTGGCATGTTAAACTGTACCTTCTTCCCATGTAACGTTTTGTTGAGATTAGCTTCTTGAAGGAATTGGTGACTTTTGATTAGGAGAGAAGGGCAGATATATAGATAGTTTGGGGACTTAGTGTTCTCAGAAGTAACCCTGTATGAGATATACTCCAGATGTTTAGGTTGCTGGAGTGACCAGCAGAGAACACCAAGGAACAAGAGAGATTTTAGAGGTGAAATTGAGGACTTTTAAAACTAGCTGCCTGTGTAAAAGCTAACTTCTTTTCATCATCCTCCATCTACCAGCCCACTACTGCCAGGAATTTACTGGATCTTTGTGGATTAGTGTGGCTATTTACCCTCTTGAAAAAATTTTTTTTTCCCTTACAAAATGAGTTCTAGTCTCTTGACAGCTAATTTGAGAATACTGTTTCTTTGTAATGTAGATAGTGTCTGTATATTTTAAAGTCTGTTCTTCATCAGTAATGTTGTTATCAATTCAGTCGTTCAGTCTGAGTCTTTGCGACGCCATGGATTGCAGCATGCCAGGTTTTCCTGTCCATCATGAACTCTCAGAGCTTACTCAAACTCAGGTCCATCGAGTCGGTGTCACCATCCAACCATCTCATCCTCTGTTGCCCCCTTCTCCTCCTGCCTTCAATCTTTCCCAGCATCAGGGTCTTTTCAAATGAGTTAGTTCTTATAATCTTAGTATATAAGTTTATAGAATGCTTTTTATTTGTTTTGAGTACTCCATCCACAGTGCCTCATCCCATAGTAATGGAGATTCTACTTTGTTTCTCTCAGTAATTACTTTTTTTTTTTTATCCTAATTACTCTTAAAGAAGCTGGAATGCCTTCTTCAGAATGGACCAAGAGGAAAAAGCAGACTTTGAAAATTGGGCATGGAGGAACTCTAGACAGTGCTGCCCGAGGAGTCCTGGGTAAGAGATACAAATGGAAAGTTGATGTAACTGCCACTTATGTTAGAAAGAAATATTGATTAAGAACAAATAAAATTGACTAAAGCCATGCCATTTTCAGGCTGCTTGGAATATTTCAAATCTACTAGATTTACAGTGCCATCTTCTCAAGAAGCCCTTCTACAAGGTATAGAAGGCTATTAGAAATAGCCACTTTCATGTGTGGAGTGTGGATGGACCTTGAGAAAGGGTTTGTATCTGTGCAGAAAAGAGTTAGCACAGCAGGCCTGAGTTCACTATGTTTCTGAAGGCATGCCTGCATTTGGGGACCTGGATTTGGGGTTGAACCCACCCTTCCCCATCCGATAAGCGTGGTTTGGTGTGCCTCAGTGGTTTGTGTAAACAGTGTGGTTTATGCTGGACACCTGCTATCCATCTTGGAGTCTGAGAGTTTTGTCCCACTATGCAGTGAGAGGGTGCCTGGGTAACTATTCCTCTCATCCCCTCCAATAAAAGCTTTGGATGCTTGGTTTCCAATGGGCTCCCTTGAGCAGGAAAATTGTACACACATTATTCCTTTTTTGATTATGGAAGGAAAGAGGATCCAGCTGTGTAACCTTAGGATGTCACTGTAGGTAAATCTTAGCCATGGATGAATCTTTCAGCATGGGATAGTCTTGGGGACTCCTGACACAGTATATGACTCTTTTTGGCTTTTTGCCTGTATCTTCAGAAGATGAACCTTATAGTTCCTCAAAGGAAGTCACTTTCTCTTGGGGACTTTAGTTGAGTGTCTTACTGCATGTGGAGGAAGATTGATAGGATTGAGGGAAGAAGAGTCATTTGTCTTTTTTTTTTTCCACCTTTTAATTTGTTTGTTTGTTTTGGCATCTAGTAGAGGTTCTGAAGGAACACCCCAGTGGCTCTGTGGTAAAGAATCTGCCTGCAGTGCAGGATCTGCAGGAGATGAGGGTTCAGTCTCTGGGTGGGGAAGACCCTCTGGAGGAGGGAATGGCAGCCCACTCCAGTATTCTGGACTGAGGAATCCCATGGACAGAGGAGCCTGGCAGGCAACAGTCCACAGGGTCGCAAAGAGTCAGCCACAACTGAAATGACAGCACGCGTGCAGAGATCCTGAAGTCTTGTCTTTTTAGACTGCCGAAGTGTGTATCCACAGGATGGGGTATGTTTTTAGACACCTTTATAATAATTGTATCCATAGTCACAGAAATACACATATTGGAATTCCCCCTATTTCCCTCTGCCCCACATGCTAGAAACAAACTCTTATGGAACAAGCCTACCTTTTTACATGCCCTGGTGTTTTTTATTTTACTCTATTCCATTTTTTTTTACAATGTTGATCATAATCCCCTAAATTGATTTCATGCTGCCATAATGGAATGTGACTCATGCTTTGAAAAATACTGTGCTATAGCATCCAATCCATTTTATTAGAGCTAAAATTAGATGCAAATAAAAACAAACCTGATCTAAGCCAGCCAAAGGAATTGAATGCTTATTTAGAAGAAAAGGATAAAATTGGTGAATAAAATTATATTTTTCAAGAAAATTTGAAACAGTATATGATTTGCATTTTCTGAAATTACAGATTTTATGTGATGCATGTTGGCAGAAACATCTTTACTTGAGGTTAAAACAGGAAAAAACACATGAAAATTCATTTTCCTGAGTTAAAGAACTTGAATAGGCAAATTCTGACACCTTAACTACTGTTTCTTACCATAGTAATTGATAATCATTTATTGAGCACTTATTGTATATGAGGTCCCGTAGTTAGTGAGTGGCGAGATCAAGAGTTGAACTTGGATGTGCTCAGTGTTAAAGTCTCTGCCCTAACCTGGGATGGCAAATACCTGGTACTCCTGCCTTTGTTCCCCGTGTCCACAGCAGAAATTACTAGTGAATCACAGCATTCTTTGCCATTGCTTCCAGAAATGGCTTCATGATTCTTACCAGTTCAGCTCTTCTTAAGTTGAAGCCTACTACAACCTTCCATTTTCTAAGGTGTCCAGGAATGCTCAGTCGCTCAGTGATGTCTGACTGTGACCCTATGGACTGTAGCCTACCAGGCTCCTCTGTCCATGGGATTCTCCAGGCAAGAACTCTGGAGTGGGTTGTCATTTTCTCCTCCAGGGGATCTTGCCAACCCAGGGATTGAACCCATGTCTCCGGTGTCTCTTGCACTGGCAGGTGGATTTGTTACCACCGAGCCACCTGGGAAGCCCCTTTCTAAAACGCTAGAACATAAGTCCAAGGAGAAAAGGGATAAAATGTGCAATTTTTTATGAATAGACCAATTATATTAATTTATGATTGTTGTTATTCATTGGCATGCAGAAAATAGTGATGTTCGAGGCACTGAGTAAAGAAGTTTATTTTTTACCCTAAATCTAAGGGATCTTGGTGACAGCTTCCATTTTAGTATTGTGAAGGGGTGGCATTTGGCAGAGTGAGTGAGTGGAGTGGAAGAAATTGGATTGGAAATAATTTTCTATTTGGAGACTTAATTTATATTTGATCACACACGTCTTTCAGTGATGATATAGTGTGTTCATATGTCAAAATTATTTTTTTCCTAATACCTGTGCTTTCTATTGAGAAATAGTTTTTTTAAAAGTAGACATTTATTCACAGAATAAGGGAAGTTTGTTGTCTAAATTCTCCAGACTGTTAAGCAAAGTTGATTTTTGGTGTATGGTGAAATGAACACTGGGCTGTAATCATCGTGAGCTGTATACTGGCTACTTTATTTACCAAGTACATAGACCCTGAGCAAATCCCAGAGCCTCCCAGAATTTCAGTTCCTCTCTTAAGAAGTGATAACATCTACTGTAATTCTCAGGAGGTTTATTGAACTATCTTAGGAAATGTCTATAGTATACTGATATATACTCTACCCTGTGAAGAGCTTTGTAAAAGGGCTCTTTTGTATTGTTGTTGTTAAGAAAACTGGACCTAGTGGAAAAATATACTTTTACTTTTCAACATTTTCGCCTGTTTTTGCTGTTTTGAGGGGGAAATATTGATGGTAAAGATTTAAGAATTTAGCTGACAATTAAAAATATAATTTGAATTCAGGTTTATATTCTATTAGCCTATGTTTTATATAAGTACTAGAAATATTTATAAAATGTTTTCAAATATTAAATAATTATTACGTATACTACATATATAAAGCATATATAATTCTATAAAGAGAGCTTATAGAATTCTGAAAAATGCTATGGTAAGCAGAATAATGACTCCACCAGAGATGTCCATGTCCTCATCTCCAGAACCAATAAAATATGTTAGGCTACATAACAAAGATGCGTTAAAGTTTCACATGGAATTAAGGTTGTTGATCAGTTGACTTTAAGAGATATCCTGGAATATCTTGGTGGATCCAGCGTAATCACAAGGGTCTTTAAAATGGAAGAGATGGCGGAGAGTGTCAGAGGAGATGTGGCAGTGGAAGCAGAGGTTGCAGTGGTGTGACTGCTGGCCTTGAGGAGGAGGGGTGTCCTGAGCCAAGGAAGATCAAGAGCCTCCAGAAACTGGAAAAGGCAAGGAACGTCCCCTGGGAAGCCTCTAGATAAACATTCACCCCTCAGGCCTCCAGAGAAGAAGGCAGTGTATTGACCCCTAGATTTTTACCGTAGTAAAAGCCACCTCAGATTTCTGACCTCCGAAACTGTAGGATAATAGGTTTATGTTGTTTGAAAAAACTGTGTTGGTAATTTGTTGCACAAACACTAGGAAGCTGATATTCAGTATAAATTGCTTAAAATGGAACTAAGTTATGATATACTATTTTGAAGTTTGACTTTAAAACTTAGAAAATTATGGTGAAAAACGTTAGAAAATACAAAAGAAAACATAAAGTTGAAAATAAAAATTACCCATTTTCCACCTTCCAGCAATAATTATGTTCAACATTTTGGTTATATTTCTCCCTAGCTTTTTGTCTATGCAGATTTTTTTTTTTTAACTGAGCTATTTTATATATACTCTGGGCTTTCTCGGTAGCTCGGTGGGTAAAGGATCCACCTACAGTTCAGGAGACAGGAGATGTGGGTTCAGTCCTTGGGTTGGGAAGATCCCCTGGAGGAGGAAATGGCAGGCCACTCCAGCATTCTTGCCTGGAGAATCCCCATGGACAGAGGAGCCTGGCGGGGTCACAAAGAGTCAGAAACAGCTGAGCACTTGACACAGGAGACCGTATGCGTTTACAAGCTGGGTTACTCTAAGATGCCTTCTTGTTTCACTGTGGATCACTGAACCAGCAGGGAAATCACCAGTCTAGCCTTTAACTATGATAGAGTCAGACACATCGGCCTGCCCTTAAGACACCCTGCACTCTGGGTGATGACCCACTGTGCTCATCCCTGTGTCTGAGAATTTGTCAGCTTGTTCCTTCTGTAGAGCACGCTTCTCTCTTGTCTGCATGTTCAAATCCTGTGCATCCTTTAAGGCCTAACTCTGAATGCCTCAATGAAGCATTCTCTGGCCTCCGTTGCCATTTAGAATGACCTCCTACAGTCGATATCATCTGGGTGTTCATTTTGACACAATCAAGTACTGTTGTGTTGTTTTGTAATGTTATTCTCTCATTAATTTAGGCAACCTTTTTTTTTTCTTTGAGCACTTGCAGTTTCCCTCGTCTGTATTGTATTTTGCCCATGAGATTATAAGCCCTTTCAAAGTCAGGATATGTGCTATTCCATTAAAAGTGTTCTTGGGATGGAGTGCCTGGTAGCTGCTTGCAAAATATTGATTGGCATTTCTTGAATGGAATAACATTGAATTGAATCTTTGTTATTATTATACAAAGTTTTTGCCTCCGCAGCAGGTGCTCTTATTTGAAGAGTACTCTGCTCAACAGAGGATCCTGAAGGCACACAGTTTTTATGTTAGTCCTTGAACCACTGTGACTATCGGAGAAGCTGAGAGGGGCTTTAGGAGAGACTTGAGGAAGGAATGGGGATGTGAGCTGTGTTTCAAAGGACAGACTTTGAATACTTTGCTAAGAAGTTGGTACTGTAGGCATTGGGACCCTACTGAGGATTGTGCAGGAGCTTTGTGCAGTGGAGTTTTCAGAAATCACTATGAAATGGTATGAGTTGGAAGAAGAAGGGATAGGATGTAGAACAGAGAGGTTTATTTAGGCTGGCGGCGGCGAGAGGAAAGCCTGGATGAGTAAATTGGCAGGGGGATGAGAGGAAGGAGGTCTGCTGTTAGTCTGGTTGGAATTTTAATTCCAGCCTTTACTGGTTGTGATATACTTATGCCTCAGTTTCCTCAGCCATCATATAGGGACAGTCGTATCATCTTGTTTTAAGGATTAAATGAGCTAATGAATGGAAAGCATTTAGAGTAGAATTTGATACATGGTAAATTCAGTGGATGATTATCTGCTATAGTCATGATAATTCTTTCAAGTTGCCAGTCATTTCTCTTTGTTTCTTATAACTCTGAATTGTGATGGCGGTATTATGTGTGTTCTTTTACAAAATTGTATCCATTAATGAGAAATACTTCAATTCTTATGAAACTTTGCTTGCTGTTAAGTGAAGAAATGATTACATCCTCTCATCTTTGGCTGGTGAAATGTGTTGTTACAAGGTAATGTTTGAAACTGAGGAGACACATGGGCCATTGTACTTTTTATTTGGCCCATGCAAACATATACTCTCCAGACTCGCATTTTACCCTGTATTCTTCTTTGTGTTGGGTTGATTTGTTATGTTTCTATTTTCTGGATTGTATACTGCTGGGCACTAATCATCTTTAAATGGTTCATTAGTTATGATGATGGCTTTTGCTTTGTTTAATAGTGAACTATGTCAGAGACTTTATCATACCAAGATTAACTGCAGCATTTTTTTTTTCACTGATGCCCATATAAAATTCCAGTGAGTCCTTGGAGATTTTCTTCAAAACTTTTTGTTATCTAATTGTCTGGATTGAGGTTTCTAATATTATGTTTCACACTTTGAGAAAGAAAGAAAGTCTCTCCCCCACTCCCTCTTCAGAATTTCTTACTTGCATGACAAGTTCAACTGACTGGAGTAATAGGAACCCTGACATTATGCTAAATAAATGCTTTGTCTAACTTTACATATACCAGGAAATTGTGCCCAATGTATGTCATAAAGCGTATTTTTAAAACCTAGTTTTCACAATAGGATGTCATAATATTTCTTTCTTTGATTTGTAGTGGTTGGAATTGGAAGGGGAACAAAAATGTTGACCAGTATGTTATCAGGGTCCAAGGTAAGAATACTGGAATGGTTCTGTTTTTCTTGAATGTTTTCTTAATGACGTATGTGTTGGATTTTATCAGTTAAAAAATAAACTGTATAAATTGCTTGAATGAGTGTCAACCCTCGGTATTTATCACAGTGTCTATAATCATGATATCTGAGATTCAAAATATTGAGACTGTAAACTCATAATTGAAAAATAAGTTTGATTACAGAAGCAAAAATTTTGTGGTACCTATAATTTTAAAAAATATGTGTTTAGTTTTTGTGAGGGTTTTTTTTGGTGTTTCTTTTTGTTTGTATAATTATACGTCTTAAAACTTACAGATCATAAATTCTATCAGAAGATTTTTTTTTGACCTTAAATTTTTTGTAGAAACAATACCATTTTGTAAGCCATGCAGTTTCCAACAAAAGACATGTTTTGTTTAGTGTTTCCAAAATGTTTACTAACTAAAAGAATGGAGCTTCTTAAAGATGATGTTACATCATTCCTTGACTACTTCCAAACGCATCTTTAAGGCTTTGAATAGGAGAGGGAGGAGGGATTAAGCAGGAGTAGGAGAGGCTCTGAGCCTGGGCTTTAGGCCTTGAGTGAGAATCACTGAGCTAGCAAGGTGGAGGAGCCCTGAGACAAGTCTAGATGTCAGTGCTCACCTCTCTGGGTCTCTGCCAGCTTTAAAAGAGAGGATGTGACCTGTATTCTGATTAGCAGCTAGGTACTGGCTATAATAGCTTGGACCTGGGACCAGTGAAAATGGGGAAATGTGGAAAATGTGGAAGGAAGATTAATATGCCATTAGGAAGGGGAGAATTTCAGCAAGTTCCTGGACTAAACTTTTTACTTGTTTTAAAACCCTTGTTGCAAGTGGGTTATAAACAGTTGATAAAATGCTTTCTGTCTGAATTTTTTCTTAGAAAAGAAAATGTGGTCAAAGACCATTTAAAAAACTTACCATTTCACTGTAGACTTTTATAAAAATATAATTAATATCAAATTGCTAAATAAGTTTCTAATCACCTTCATTTTCTGAACTTATCTCATGGTGGGTACTGGCCCTTGGGCCAGACTCTGAGGGCCAGGGCTCTAAGTAAGTTTTTCTTAAAATGAAAAGCCCTGGAAAATGTATTGTCTTTAACATCCCATTTTAGTTATTAACTGGCATAAAAGCCTGTCTTTCAGTTGGGAAGGATCTTTATACCTTAAATAAATGGAAGAATCTCTAAAATCACAGAATATCACAATTGTGTTAGAATGGAGGAGTTTGACAGTTGTACAGTAATTTAAACAGTGTATTTAAATACTGACATGTGGAGGTTAGAATCTGTTTCTGGTACAGAATTTTCCAATTGCTTAATATATTTTAATTCTAAAATGTAAACCATGGTTATTTTGATACAAGATTATGGATGGTTTTATTTTCTTTTTTTATACTATTTGATATTCTTCAAAATCTTTACAATGAAAAGTCACTTTTTAATAAAAACAAAAGGTATATTTTACATTGAGGCATTTGTTTGTTTGTTTGTTTTCCCCACCAAGATAAAATATGTTAAGTTCACTGAAATATTCATTATACACCCCCCAAAAAAACCCCATAAGTACATGTAACACATTATATATATATTTTTTATTATTTTTGCCATACAATGACATGATATCACCATGGGTTTACATATGCTTCCCCTCCAGAACCCCCCTCCCTCCTCCCTCCCCCACGGGAAATCTCGCTGCACCAGCCCCGAGCATCAATCCTGGGCTGGCGATTGATTAGACATATGATAATTAACATGTTTCAATGTCCTTCTCCCATATCATCCCACCCTTACCCTCATCCACAAAGTCCACGAGTCTATTCTATACATCTGCGTTCCTTTTGCTGTCTCGCATTTTTGAAAGGTTTTACATGTAAATTCCAGACACATTTCCAGAAGTATGATGACTGGAAAAATACATCATTGGCTCTTGTTTAAATTTTATTTATCACAAATCGTTTTGTTACTCAGCTAGGAAAGCTGAATGTCATACAGTGAAATCACTGATCTTCAGATGACTGTAATGTAAGTAGAAAGCTCCAGGTGCATCTTACTCTAGCGACCTAGTTCTTGGGTACTTCACCTTTGCAAAATAAGGGTTATTATCTTGGTAGCAATTTGTATTTCTTATACTTTTAATTTTAGATTATATACTTATGGCTCAGCTGGTAAAGAATCCGCCTGCAATGCGGGAGACCTGGGTTTGATCCTTGGGTTGGGAAGATCCCCTGGAGAAGAGAAAGGCTACCCACTCCAGTATTCTGGCCTAGAGAGTTCCATGGACTGTATAGTCCATGGGGTCGCAGAGTCGGACATGACTAAGCGACTTTCACTCACTTGTTGAAAAAAAATTAAGGCTTTTACATTTTACCTTTAAGTATGTTGAAGATGACACTTTTATCAAAGTAGTTAGAAGCTGTTAATTTTAAAATAGCTTTTGTTTTTCACACTGTCTAGAATCTTGGAGATGTTTTTTCTTAAGCAGTGACTTTCAAAAATTTTTTGATCAGGACCCAAAATATGTCTTGGTATGTGTAGAGGGGAGTTACCGCAAGAGTAGAGATATCTAGTTCCACGATGACAGGTACTCAGTGTTCAGGTAACAACCATATCATATACTCCATTGCCTTACCATCCAGTCCTAATGAAAGGGTTGCTAATGAACAGCTCCTAACACTCTTTTCTGCTGAACCAAGAGACATCCTTAGAATCCTGTTCGGTGTGCTAAATACCAGTTGATCCAATACTATCAGTTAATGAGTAGAGGACTAACCTCTTCATTAAAATCTTGAGGCCATTGGATTAATTTGCCTCCATTTTGTAAAGACCACAGATTATTTAGAGCATCCCACTCCCTGGTGGCTCGGAGGCAAAGAATCTGCCTGTGAGGTGGGAGACTGGGGTTTGATCCCTGGGTCTGCAAGAACCCCTGGAGAAGGAAGTGGCAACGCACTCCAGTATTCTTGGCTGGGAAATCCCATGGCAGAGGAGGCTGGTGGGCTACAGTCCATGGGGAGGCAAGAGTCAGATGCGACTCAGAAACTAAACCACCACCACCACTCCTTATATGCATTCCTGCCCGATCAGATCAGAGAAAAGTTTAAGAAAAGAGCCTTTCCTTGTCTTTATTGTTAGCTTTCTCTCTTGTCAGGCTTTGCTCTGCCAATAATCAGCTTTCTCTTGAGTCATTTTTTTCTTGCTGCATTCTCTTTTGGGGTTCTGAGTGCATTATGTAAAAAAAGCACATAGATTTTCTGAACAGTGCCTGTTATGCAGAAGTTGCTCAGTAAATACTGTTATTACTGTTTCCACGTGTTTCATCTGTTCCCAAATCTCTCTCTCCTGAGTTACAGGCCTGTTGGATTGCTCTGACGACAGATGCCTTAGACATTAATTTTATTCAAGCAATTTCTGTTGGAAATCTTGAATGCAGTTAATTTCATTCCTTTTATTTCTATCTCTGACTTTTTGATGGCCTAGGCAAAAACATGACATTGATGAGAAAGAGGAAGCATGCCAGTTATTTAAGGAAGAGACTTTACTTTGGATATTCAAGTCAGAAAGAAATTTTTTGCAGTAAGGGAGATTGAATGATAGATAGTGGCTCTCAAAAATAGTTCTACAGCATGTGTAGAAGTGGCTCTGCATGAAATACAACAGGTAAAATGATTCTAAGGGGGTTAGGTGAGCACATACATCCCTTTGACTTGACTTGACCTAAGTACGGAATATAGCTTACCCAGAAGAAAGCAATAGATTCACAGTCCCTTGACTGTCTTCCCTAAATTACACTGTCTTTGAGCCAGTCATTCAGGAGAATCTGGATGGCAGATGTACTTGGAAGTAACAGGCTTTGATGAGGTGTGGGAGTGTTATCTTTATTAGCTTCTTATTTTGCTGATTAGAAGTTGGTTATTTATATGTGCTTTTGAAACCAGATGAGCCATGGAGGGGCTGATGTTCTATTACGAGATTGCTGGTGCCTTGAAAATGCTCTTAACTAGCATTTTCCAGGTATAAAACTACTCTCAAATCTATGTGGAGATAAACCTTAGTGCCTGCAGGCAAAGCCAGCATTTCAGCAGAAAGCAGCTTTGTATCCCCTCCAGCCATTGAACAGGTATCATCACTGGGGTAGACAGATGTTTCCCCCCAGATGTGTTCAGAGGACAGTAATTTCCCCCAGGTGTACACAAGCATTTTTAGGTTAACTAATCAGTGTCAATTGCGAAGTGTGACTTGAATAAAGCTCCTCCTGTGACCCTTAGCAACTCTCTGAGATTGGAGCATCTCTAATCCACTTTCTCCAGAGGTTCGTCCAATTTGTACCTTTTCTTTACACTCTATTAATATTCATTATATTTCATAAGTACTATATTGAAAATTTTGAAGGACTTACGTTTTATGTGCTATATAGAGCTGTTCCTTGTTAATGAAGATATTCAAAACCATGTTTCGGTGTGGTAGCATAATAAGCTTATCATTAATAAACTCATATTTCTGCAAAGTACTCCAGCTTAAATTGCTCACATAACTGCTGATTCTTTTCAGTGAGAATTCTGTTCCTTGTGTTTTTCTCACTAATTCCTGTGATCCTTGAAATGAAATTTGAATTTGACCAAAGGAGAGGAGAATAAAGAATGTGTAGTACCAGTGTTACCCGAGATAGAAAGCAGAACAATCCTCAGTTAACTAGGAGTGATCTAATTCTTCACTTGTGAGTAATGAGCAGTTCTGAGAAGTGACTTTTATCCTTTCAGAGAGCTTAAGACACAGCCATTTCTCCTTACAAGAAACACATATGTACATTATCTCTGCTATACTAGTTTTTATGTATTTAGCTTTTGTTTAAATGCATTATCAAGTTCCTAAGACTGAGCTTTGTATTTCATATAAGAAATAATAATTAAAAATTAATTTTAATTGCACGTGGAGTAAAATTATTGCAGTCCATGGGGTCACAGAGCCGGACACAACTTAGCGACTGAACAACAACAGATTATTGAATCTTGTGATGACTAAGTAGGGGATTATCGTACCATTATCTCTACTCCTAGGTATATTTAAAATTTTTCCTTCACAGTCTACACTGCCCAGTAGAAAACTGATTTTTGAAACTTTTTGTACAGTGTGGAATGGCATCACCAGCTCGATGGACATGAGTTTGAGCAAACTCCAGGAGATAGTGAAGGACAGGGAAGCCTGGCATGCTGCAGTCCACGGGATAGCAAAGAGCTGGACACAACTTAGTGACTGAACAACAGCAACTGTATATTTATAAGCGATGATTATCAATAAAATCAGGTTTTTCCTTGTCATGTTGGCTGGTTTGGAAAGTTTATGTATGTTCCTCAATCTATATGATGCTTCCTAACCAAGCAGTTACAGTCTACTGATTTTGCCTTTATTTTTGTGTCAGTTAGGTTTACTAGTGAGGTTCTGTATAAGCTTTAAGACATGCATAACAGTTCTTCACCTTATGGCCTGTTTCCCTCTCTTGTGTCTCTTCCTCTAGAGATATGTTGCCATTGGGGAACTGGGCAAGGCTACTGACACGCTAGATTCTACAGGGAAAGTAACAGAAGAAAAACCTTATGGTATGAAGCTCATCACATGTAGTCCTTATTTCTAATATTTAAAGAAGGTTTCTCTGAATTTAGAATTTAAAAATAAGTCTCTTATGTTTCCGGTGATTTTAATTGTCAGTACATTACTTTAGGTTAAGAAGGTTGGAACTTGTTTATCACATTGTTGCTTATATGGTATGCCTGTTAGTAAAGAATTGCAGTAATTGACTTTTCCTATAATCACTATTTCTTTAACATGCAGAATTCTTCCAAATAACTCCCTTGGCAAAACCCACTTATACAATAGATAGTATTTAGGACATTTTCCCTAGTCCTAGGTGAAACAAAGCCGAGAAATCCTCTTGATTGATTTTACCTGCATCTTGTCATTGTTGTTGTCTTGGTTTTGGTGTATATAATTATCTCATAGCTGTTGAAATAAATGTACTAGGTTAAATACTTTAGAATTGTTCATATTCCTGTGCTTTTGGAGTATGCAAAAAATGTAACAAAAGGAAAGCTATTTCTCCAGAAATAAAGAGAACTCACTGGGGCACACTTTAATTTTTCTACCATCCCTTCTTTCACTTCTTTAAGAAAGGATAGATAAATGAAATGGTTTCCTAGCAACTCTCATAGTGCTTATGCTATTTATAATGTAGCAATTGTGGTTTTTGTACAGTCAGTTCACCTACATTATTATGTCATCAACTGAATTATTTGTAAGCTTTCTGGTTGTTTTTTTTTTTTTTTCCTGTGCTTAATGTTATCTTTTTTAATGTAGCTTCAGGCAGTCTAACATCTGCTTCCCTATGTTTGTGTGTTGAGTGGTCTTAATGTATATTACATAGTCCCCCAGTAGAGAGACCAACCTTCTCCTTGTTCATAAAGGCTTCTCTTGTCCTGTTAACATTTATATGTGGCTTAGTACTGCATGATGAATCAAACACCATAATGAAAAGAAAAATCACCAATTTACTTTGAGTCTTTTAAAAAAATAGACATTGGATTAGCCTTGAAATCATTATTATTATTATGGAATAACAGCATATGCCCACTTAATGGAAACCCAGCCATAATCTTCAGCCAAAATGCTTGTAAGGTTAAAGAGGCCTAGGAGGATGTCAGAGATTTCCAGAGTATCCTACATTATATGTCAGTTTATGTGTAGTTAAAAAGAATGGTGAGGCAGTAAAATTGGTGAGACTCATTGGTTGGATGGGGACAGAGAAGAAGTTGTTAAAAAAGATCTAGGTTTCTGGGTTTTAAAACTGTTACATGACAGGGCAGTTCTCTGAGTAGGGAATATTACAAAAGGACCAGGGTAATGAACTGCTTAAACATACACTGGTAGGAAGGACTACCCTGAAGCATTTTGGAATGTTTAAAAACTCTACTTTGTATTGTATTGTACTGCTTTACTTACCTTAAGGAAAGGATGTTAGTGTGTTAAAATCATCTCATTATAATCTTGAAATCTGAGAATCGGAGAAACTAAACAACCTTCTTTAGGCCCTCAAAAGGAGAGCTCCTGGAGTTGACTGAACGCTGTTTGTAGTCCCAGAAAATGAGAGCTCAGAGAGTTTTGCTGATTGACATGATTTTTCTGTATGATTTTGGTAAGTCAGCATAGTTTGTCATCTGTTTAAGCTGCACAGCAGGTACCAAGGGGGGAATAAATATAAAACCTACCTTGTATCCTTAAGAAACTTGTGTCATATGGAGAACTAGGACCTGTGTTCTCAACCCTCTGAGACTTAATCCTAAGACCTATAACCGGTATTTTGTAATGCCTTCTTTATTATGCTGAAATAAAGCTCAGAGGTTTTCTCCCCTACCTACACATTAAAAAAAAATCAATGTACTATAGTAAATGGACTATAAAGAAGAAATAAAGGCGATTTATAGTAAAATAGTCACATCAGTATGTAAATGCACAGATACTACTACACTGAAATCTTCATGAAGCAATCAGATGCGTATATATAACAGATACTTACACATCAATCACTGTGAATGCCACAAGTCAAATGCAGACTGACAGATGTGTTGTGTTCATGACTCAGTACTGGAAAGTTCAGTATCTCCTTGCAGGAGCGACTGAGGAAGATAATTATTTTGGGGCTTCCCCAGTGGCTCAGTGGTAAAGAATCTGTCTGTAGTGCAGGAGATGCAGGCTCCATCTCTGAGTCTGGAAGATTCCCTGGAGAAGCCAAGGCAACCCTCTCCAGTATTCTTGCCTGAGAAATCTCATGGACAGAGGAGGCAGGTGGGCTACAGTCCATGGGGTCGCAAAAGAGTCGGACACAACTTAGCAACGAAACAACAAGACTGTACAAAAAATTTTGTATTTAAGTGGAAAATGGACTTAGATTCTAGCCTAAATGAAGTGAAAGTTGCTTAGTTGTGTCTGACCCTTTGCAACCCCATGGACTATACAAGCCATGGAATTCTTCAGGCCAGAATACTGGAGTGGGCAGCCTTTTCCTTCTCCAGGGGATATTCCCAACCCCTGGGATCGAACCCAGGTCTCCTGCATTACAGGCAGGTTCTTTACCAGCTGAGCCACAAGGGAAACCCAGTTCTAGCCTAAAGTAATTCTAAACAGAAGGTCACCCACTTGAGCATCTGGCAGATGTCCAGAACTCATGCAGAGCGTAGGACAGCTCCTCACGGTGCTGCCCTGTGCACATCACAGGACGTCTGGCATCCCTGGTCCTCCTATTAAGTGCTGCTGATGTCGCCACCCACCAGTCATTACAGCAATAAAAAAAAAAAAGCTTTTAATTGACCTGTGAAAACAGTCACCATCTGGGTAAAACAAGGGGTTATGCAGTAAATGGCACGTGAAGGACCTTAGGTCACTTTATCCTATCTAGACAGATTACTATTTTTAGCCATAGAAAATGAGTCTCTAGCTCAGACTCAACGTTCAAACCCTATTAATAGGGCCCTTTCTTTTGTTCTCTATCCTGACACCTTCTGTTATTTCTAAATTAGTATTTTTTGCCATTTATTTAATATATTTTTGTACATTAATTCCTCAGCTGGGCTGAGACCGTGTCTCTTTTGGTTTTTGGTGCTTAGAGCAATGCATGGCAGATAGAATAAAGTATTTAGTGGGTATGAATAAACCAGGCTGGTGATAGAGGCGTTGAAAAGACTGCAGGGAAGTCCCAGGAAAGGCAAAGCGTCTTCCTACCCTCTGCTGCTCTTTTCTCATCCACAGTGAGGTATTACGTTTCAGGTGCAGCTGCGGGGTCTCTGGGAACACACGGCTCCAGCGTGCTCATCTGTTCTTCAGGGAGCTCAGGACATTGAGGCTGTGGCTTCCCAGGCTGTCTTGGATGTGAGCCAAGCTTCTGGGAAGGCCTTACTGCTCTGGTGATGGGAAGAGCTGTTTTCTATGCCTCCTGTGGCTTTTTTACTGGGAGGCAAGACATGTAAACTATAAGTGCCATCTCTTGCTAATCCTCTGTTCTACACCCCACCACCTCTTGGTCCCGTAATAGAACATTGCCAAGTCTTCTCAAATGGATGCCGCGAATGTTGTATCTGATGCGAGTGGCTCCTCCTGGGTTGTGGTCTGGCTTGCCCACATTTCCTAGAGGAGGCTGAAAAGTTGAATTGGGTCTCCAGTTGTCATTTAGACAAATAAGGACACACGATACTGGGGCTAGGGTGTAGCTGTGTATCAGTCATCCCATGATGCCTTTTATTTATACTGAAACTTTTTTCTTATAAAGTATTATGCAAATAAAGGAAAGTGAAGAAAGTATATAAGTTTACAACTTACTGAACTATCACAAAACAAACATCCGTGCAGCCCCCGGTCTAGTCAAGAAATAGAGGGGCTGCCCTGGTAGTCCTGTTGTTAAGAACCAGCCTTGTGGGTGAGGGATCACCTGCCCGAACCCTGGCCTGGGAAGATTCCGCATGGCATGGGGCAACTAAGCCCTTGCGACACAACTACTAAGCCCACGCTGCAGAACCATGAGCCGCAACTACTGAACCTATGTGCCTCAGCCCCTGAAGCCCACACGCCCTCGAGCCCTTGCAACAAGAGATGCCGCCACAGTAAGAAATCCACGCACCGCAGCTAGAGAGTAGCCTCCATTTGCCACAACCAAAGAAAGCCCGTGTGCAGCAATGAAGACCCAGCACAGCAAAGATATAAATAAATATCTTTAAATCCTTAAAAAAGAGACATTAAAAATTCTTAGAAGTCCCCTTCCTGCCCCATCCCAGTGACTACAACATCTCTCTTTTTAAAATATAACTACTATCCTAATGTCCAACACTTTGCTGATAATCCTAAAACTGTAGTATAGCTTTGCCTATGCTACTGTGTGAAAAAAAGTATGAATATGTACACGTGCTGAGTTGCTTCAGTCGTGTCTGACTCTGACCCTTTGAACGGTAGTCCACCAAAGCTTCTGTCCTTGGGATTCTCCAGGCACGAATACTGGAGTGGGTTGCCATGCCCTCCTCCAGGGGATCTTTCCAGTCCAGGGATTGAACCTACCTGTCCTACATCTCCTGCATTCCACTAGCGCCACCTGGGAAGCCCATAAATGTACATATACATATACATTTATGTGGATTTCCAGGTGGCATTAGTGGTACAGAAGCCACCTATGAATTCAGGAGAGATAAGAGACACAGGTTCAATCCTTGGGTTGGGAAGATCCTCTGAAGGAGGACTTGGCAACCCACTCCAGTATTCTTGGCTGGAGAATCCCCAGGGACAGAGTACACTGGTGACCTACAGTCCGTGGGGTCGCAAAGAGTCGGACCTAACTGAAGTGACTGCACGCACACACTCACACATTTATGTGCATCTATATAAAGTATGAAGAGAGAGGTGTGTGTGTGTTTACGTACATATTCTTATGAGATATTTGTGTTGACTCCAGGTTGAGACTTTATGAATAAAGCTGCTAAGTGTATTTTATGCCTGTCTTTTGGTAGACATGTGCAATAATTTCTCTTTGATATATACCCAAGTGGAATTGCTGGGTCATAGGGTAAGTGCACATTTTACTGTAGTAGAAATTGTCAAGTAATTCTTAAAGTGGTTGTACAACCTTGCATTCCTACCAGCAGTGAATAAGCGCTCTGCTTGTACCACATCCTTGGCACCACATGGTAATGCGTAGTGATTTTCGTTTTGGACATTCTGGTCAGTGTGTCATGGTGTTTCATTGTGGTTTTAATCTCATTACTAATGAGATGCAACTCAAACCATAAAGAATCTGCCTGCAATGCAGGAGACCAGGGTTTGATCCCTGGGCCAGAAGGATTCTCTGGAGAAGGGAATGGCAACCCACGCGAGTATTCTTGCCTAGAGAATCCCATGGACAGAGAAGCCTGGCAGGCTACAGTCCATGGGGTCGCAAAGAGTCGGACATGACTGAGCAACTAACACAAACAATGAGATTCAGCAGTATTATCATATGCTTTTTGGGTACTAAGCTATCTGTTTATTGTCCATGTCTCTGGCCCATTTCTTTGTTTCTTCTTTCCCTTGCTATTGAGTCACTTTTTTTTTTTTTAAGAATGATTTGTATGAGTTTTATGAAAAAAAAAAAAAACCTCTGGAAATCTGTTCTTCTGTTTGATCATGTGTGTTACAGATACTGTCTTCTCTGTAGCTTGTCTTTTACAAAACTCTCTTAGCTGTGTCTTTTGGAAAACAGAAATTGCTGGTTTTACTTAAGTCTATGGTTAATTTTTTAGCATCCTGTTTAAGAAAACTTTTCCCATGCCAAAAGCATTAAGATATTTTTCTATGTTCTGGCAGCTTTATTGCTTTGCTCTTCACATTACATCTCTAGGCTACCGTTTTTCCTGTGTGGATATCCAGTTCATTCAGCACTTTTCCCCACTACCTTGTTTCTTGGATCACAAATCAAGCATCTTATAAGCGTGGGTTTGTTTGGAATCTATTTTGTTGCATTTGGTCTGTTTATCCTTGTGTTAACAGCAAACTGTGTTAATTGCTGTAGTTTTAGAAGAAGTCTTGTTATCTGAAAGAGCAGTTTTTGTACCTTATTTTTATAGATTTTTTTTCCTATAGGCTTTTTAGTTTTCTTATCAAAGTAAGGAAGTTGCCTTCTATTCCTAATTTGCCATTTGTTTGTTTTTTTAATCATGAGCAACCATTGAATTTTATAAACAAATTTTTTTTTGCTGCATAGGCTTTCTGTCTGGTGATTCAAGCATCAAATAAATGATTCCTGGGTGACTAGGAATGCTCTTTTGACCTTGAGATTCTATTATTCCTCAGCAAATTATATTCAACAAGGATGTCTCGAGCACCATCTTAATTGTGTGCATTATATAAGAAGAAAAGCTATCTTTGCCTTTTAGGAGATTAGAATTCCATTGGTGAGATGATACCTACACACACACACACACACACACACACACACACACACACACAATAAATAAATGTTAAAAATTGTGAATGATTAATTGCAGAATGAACAGCAAAACCCATACATGCCTAGGATGTTAAGTCAGAGAAGGCGAGACCCTGGCAGAAGTAGAATGAGAAAGAGTACATCTCGTCACCTTGTGTGGGAAAATATCAGTAAAAGAGTCACCCAGGCAGGACAGGGGACTTGGCCTTGGCAGAAATGTTAGTGAAGAAACCAGCTTGGTGGAACTAGAAAGCCGTTTGGTCTTATTTTTTAAATGTATGGGCGACTAAATTATGAGCTGTAGCAGTTTTATCAGCAGTGGCATTTCTTTCAGCAATTGCCAGCATGGTGGTAGCATTGGCTGTCTAGACTTGGAAGCCTTGCATATCACCAGTAATTGTGTCTTGATGTTTCAAGAGAGTAAACATTTTTCATGGAAAAAAATCCTCATTCATATCATGAGATACATCTGTTTGTAAAACAGTTTGAACAGAATGGGCATTTCAGTCCATTGGAGCTGCTGGGTGCTATTCTTTTGAGTTATGTCGCTGTTTTCTATTTGAGTTCAGTAGATTCTGGTCTTTTGTTCATATTTAGCTCATAAGGATCAAGGTCACACAGAGATTAAGGCTCTCTTGCTGCACTGATATTAAAATCTGGACAGTGTTCCTTGCTGTCTGTTAATTTTTATTCTGGTGTTACTATAGTAATTCAAAACACAGTAAGTTTTTGTTTAATATTGTTCAAATAAGAAGATCAAATGCAACATGTATATACCAGGATAAAAAGTTCAAGTAAATTTCTTACAGAGTGAAAAAGAAGACTAATTTCTTTCCATTGACTATAACGTATATAACTTGTAGAATATTTCTGTAACCTAGTTTTTGATTGAATATGAAATTTGTATAGTTATCTATGTGTGAAAATCCCAAATATTGAATTTCATTGTGTTAGTTTCCAGTTGTTAAAATTATAGAACAGTATTTTAATACTGCATCATTTTGTTTGAAGGAGTATCAAA
Source organism: Antilocapra americana (assembly GCA_007570785.1). NCBI lineage: Eukaryota > Metazoa > Chordata > Mammalia > Artiodactyla > Antilocapridae > Antilocapra > Antilocapra americana. Next base: position 4,986,061 of record ML660216.1, read on the forward strand.
TAAAAACTGAAAACATGACTAAGACAGATAACATCTTTATTATGTATTGGATTGGCCGAAAAGTTCATTCAGATTTTCCACAACATCAAAACCTGAACCAACCCAGTATATTTCCCTTCTTACACTAGCTTATTTTTGAGACCAGACTCCTGACTGAAATTCTAAGAGCAGTGAAGGGAGGGAAGGAGACAGATAAATACAGCTTTATTTGGGGACAAAGTTAACATGTGAGTATAGAAAATTCATACCATGCCATACATAACAACAGTTTTGAAATCCATCGGGTAAAATTTTAAATGTGATTAGTATTTGATAGCTTTCAATAACTTATTTAGTTATTTATAATATAATCCCTGGGGAGCCTTTGAAATAACTTTGTGGGTATTTTTCTGCTTACTTTGTTATCACCACATTATTTCTGATCACTGCAGGACCATTTCTGTAGCTAATGCAGCATTTTTCTCAGGTCTTCTGAAGCCCCTAGGGAGTATGTAGTAAATGCACATAAAATGATTGGATTCTTTTTAATGGAGAAAAAAAATGAAGCATAGGAAGTTGAATTTAGTCTTAATATTGGACAGTATAAGACTTTCCCCCTTTTACCTCATTATTGTGTACTTTATCCGTCTCAACAAGGTAGAATTTGACCTACAAAATGTATACTGTAGTAAGTGCTTTGTTGGATTTTTTTTTTTTTAAATTTTCAGAGTTGTCAGTACTGTGAAAATAGCACATGTAATTCTGTGATTATTTTAGTGTCACTTTTTTTGGTTCATTTTTGGCAGATAAAATAACACAAGAAGATATTGAAGGCATTCTACAGAAATTCACTGGGAACATAATGCAAGTACCTCCCCTGTAAGTTCAGTTGTTGAATGTGAATAAATGTGTAACTTTATTTTCCAGTGGCTGACATCGCATTAATGAAGAAAAAGGAGAGTGGCTTCCTTTTACTTTATGGCAAGGCACGTTTTAGACCTAGCACCTGATCAAGTGAGGTGACCCTGATTCAGATACATCAGATACGGAGCCTCTGATGTCTTTAAGAGGAGCCCGGTGGGCTCCAGTCCGTGGGGTCACAGAGAGTCAGACACGACTGAGCACAGCGCATACACATGTGGGATGTCGTTTCCTTTGTCCCTGGGTATCGCTCCAGCCTGACATCTTTGCTCTTCCGGGGTTTGCTGGCTCTTCTGATTCCAGCTGTAGTCATCAGGGCAGTTCTGGAGAGCAGCAGCCACGTCGCTCTTCCCAGAATAGCAGGAAAAGGGATCAGTCCCGTCTCGAACAGGCATCAGAGTTACGCTTTAGAGTCCAGTTGACACTTCCTGTCAGGTGTTGGGACCATTCTTTTTGGGCCCAGAATCTTATAGTTCACAATTCTCTGCAACAAATGAAACAGATGAGAATTATAACTTATTAAAAGTATAAGTATATTGATTTACCACTTAAGCCATATTTTTGTGCACATTATAATTTCAAGCAAATTGCTTCCTTTTTTTTAATGGCATATAAAATGTATCAGGATATGTTACTAAAAATTCTTTTAGAATTTTTTTTTTAATCTTAGTTTTTTTAAGAACAGAGAGATATCTGTAGGGAAATGTTTCTTTATAATTTTGCCTCAGATAGGAAAACTTAAAAATTGTAGCAGGATCTGAACAAACATTATTTTGGAACATTATTGTTAGATATAGTAAACATTTATGTTTATAAGAATTGTCTTAGGATTTTCTTCCCTGTGATTGTTCCAAGGATTTTTGTGGACTAATCACACTTAATCACACAAAGTTAAGTGCTGTTAAATAGATTATTTGCTAATGTTTTCTTTGGAAACATTTTGGTAACTTTTATGTGAAAATGAATATAATTACAATGGAAATACATTGTTTCGAGGAAATATAGCTGAGATCATTGTTACTGGATGCCTTGTACCCTTTACCCAGAATGAGGACTAGTGAAGACATGAATAGACCATCTCCAGGAAGATGGTTAAAGAGGAATATTGACAACATTGCTCACTGAGTTCCAGAATGAACTGCATTAGCCTCAAAGATATTTAGGAACTCTATCCCCGACACCAGTGCGGAGTAGATTAGAAGAAAAAGAGTTCATTCTTAGAAGGATTTTCAGTTGAAAGGGCTGCTAATCATCTTTTCTTTCCACGCTGTAATCTGGAATTATTCCCTTTCACTTTCTCAATCTCCCTTGATTCCTGCTCCCTACTTCTCTCTTTGTCTCCCTCTTGTACTTTGCAAGCTATTCTGCATTAAAGAAAGATGGCCAGAGACTTTCAACTTTGATGAAGAGAGGTGAAGTAGTAGAAGCAAAGCCTGCCAGGCCAGTTACTGTATACAGTCTCTCCCTTCAGAAATTCCAGCCACCATTTTTCACACTAGGTAAGATGGGGAAACCTGAAATCATTTGTATTTACGTGTGCCTTTATTTTATATTTGGCTACTTTTCTGTAATTTTAATGGATCCCGAGGATATTGGAAATGTTTTAAAATTTGAATGTAAAGAAGGTTAAAACTTGTTAGTAACTTTTTGACAACACATAGGATGAGAATACCTATGGCTATATAGAGGTTCAGAGTTGTCCTAAATTGTCTGAGATTCTTATATTACCTTACTATAAAATTGTAAGTAACATAGAGTAGGTAAGGAATACATATTTTCAAAATTTTGTATTTTCTATTTCACTGTCTTATGAATACTTGTTTCTCATTTTGGCTAGTACCTGATAGTTTACACTGTTTTTTTATTGGCATTTATTTGTCCTTTTAAAACAATGCGTTTTCAGTTTTTGAACAAGAAATTATAAAAGTTGAGTGATTTTTCTTTCTCTTTGTCACCAGCAAATTACTGTTAAAGATCATGAAAATATAGGAATAATGGGTAATGCAGAAATGTGTTCCTGGACATGTGGTAAAGTTTAATTCAAATTAATAATTTGAATTTATCTGTAATCCATATTTGAAATCAACTTAAAGCCCAAAAAGGCTTTTTCTATTGTTTGAAAATTTTATAATCTCCTAGCTAAAGCCCTGAATGTGTAAGAGTTGTGAAGAATCAAAAGCTGTAGTTCTTAATCTTCAGTCTCCCTGAAATTGACCCTGCTCTTAATTTCATGGTGCATTCTGAGTAGGATGACTTTTAGAAATAATTTCCCAAATCTTTTTTTCTAAACTTTGTTGCTCTTTTTTCTCCTTTTGACGTTATTATTTAGTGTAAGTTCCTGTAGATTGTGGGTTTTGTACAAGTTTTTTAGGAAGTTACTCCTTAAATTTCCTGATTCTAAAATACTAGACAAACAGTGAAACAAATATGCTAAAAAGTGTTTTACTGTGTTCCATGAAAAAGCAGCAGCTGTGTTGGCAAAGCAGATATTTTCTATGAAAGTAAAAAAAAAAAACAACTCAAATTTTTCCAGTTGAGTTTGCTCATTGGAGTTCATAGTGGGCCACATTTGACTCTCTTCGTCAAAGTCAAACATAGCGCAAGAATGTAGTACACCTCCACGTGGTCCTAGTGGTCATTTTTTTTTTTTTAATCCAGCAGTGGCTCCCAACCTTGAGCTGATGGGGAAAAAAAGAAATTAAAATACCCAATACCCAGGTGGGGAGTTTTGATTAATTCCCTCAAATAACTTTATTTGTATGCTAAGCTAGAAACAGGTGGAATGTAGTCTTTTTTTTGTGTGGAAATACAGTCCTTTCCAGGATGTCTTGTGGATGAATAAAAATAACCCAGAGCCTTGCTCTTAACCAATAAATTGTATTATGTTGGCTAAGCTAAGAAGATGTTTAGACATGCAGTCAGTTCTGGTACATTGTGTAATTTTAAATTATTTCATGATTTCTTTCAGGAATATTTCCAAAAGAACATTTAAATATGATGAGTTTTCTATGTAATATATTTCCCCAAACATAATTCCTTTCACTGAAAAGGGAATTTTTGTTTGTTGGTTGTATTTTTCGAGTATGTAAATCTGAAAATATATTAAAAATCTACAGCTTGTGATAGCAAGGCTGAGATGTCTAACCATTTGAAACCTATTAAATGAACAAGATGTGCAGATCTGAAAAAATTTTAAGTCTGCAGCTCATGATAGCAAAGCTGAGATTTCTAACTATTTAAAACCTATTAAATGAACAAGGCTGAAGTATAAAAGTGGTATGACTTTCCATGTAATTTAAAACATGCTCATGAGTTTCTGCTATTTGCTTTCTCCACACACTGACTTTTCACTCTCACACACACATATGCTACTAGATGAATAATTTATGTTTTAGCACATAAATATTTTATCACTCGATTGTTTGCATAGTGCATTTTTACATTTGTTTAGGGGCATCATTGCTATGTAAAGTGGATTTCATAGGAGCTTAGTAATTTACCATGTCACTGTTAACATTCCAGATGTCGAATGTGGAGGAGGTTTTTATATCAGAAGCTTGGTCAGTGACATTGGCAAAGGTAAGCATAAAGATGAATTATGAGTTACCATTTAGAGAGTAATACCCCTTTTTGATGGGGAGAAGGACTTTTCCGTTTCTCATGTCTCTGAGTACTGGCCTTAGGAACCGTGCCAGTACTGCACCAGAACTGAAGGCTGTGCTTCCAGCCTTAAAAGCACCCTAGGTTTATGGCAGATAATTATCAGCATCCACAGCTGCAGTGAAATGCTTGTAATGGGAGAGAGGAGAAAAGGAGGAACAGAAAAGGAAGATGTGAATAGGGAATCTAAGGACCAACATTTTTTTTCAAGTATAAAATGTTTTAACTCAAAGTAGAGATAAGAAGAAAAGATTACTCCTTTTAAAAAAAAAAATTTGTTCTCATTGCTACACGTCACATTTTTTTCAAACAACCTAGAAGCCATTATCTTACTAACAACCGAGAAGTTGGCGATCTGGCCCTGCCATTGGCTGGCTGTGGTGACACGGGACAGGCCTCATTACCTCATCTGCAAAGGGAGAGTAATAGTTACCTCAGGAGGTTGCTTCATGGGTTAAATAAGAAAAGCGAGTGCCAGTTCCTTCTAGACTTTAAACCGGTTTATTAGATGAGTTATTAAATATTTGGCTACTTAGCCGTTTCTTAATCTCAAGGCTCCTGGTTATTATATTGGATTATTACAACTTTACATTTAGGGTAGTTTTGAAAGGTTTGACTTGAGACCCTGAGTCATTTGAAAAATGATAGACTATGAAATGCTAAGTCGTTTATCATGCCTTTTCTTTTTCCCTTTTGTTGCCACAGAACTCTCTTCCTGTGCCAATGTGCTAGAGCTGACGCGAACCAAACAGGGACCCTTCACCCTGGAGGAGCACGCCCTGCCCGAAGACAAGTGGACCATCGAGGACATCGCCCAGTCTCTCGAGCAGTGCTCATCGCTTCTCCCAGCCGAGCTGGCACTTAAAAAGTCAAAACCCGAGGAGTCTAATGAGCAAGTTTTGAGCTGTGAGTATATAACTCTGAATGAGACAAAGGGAGAAGACGATGTCATTAAGACACTTTAAGACTGGCTTGGGATTGTTATCGTTTCCTGGTTGACATTTGAATCCTGTGTGCAGAATGACAGGCTACGTGCAAAAGACAAATGATACCGATGGGTTGTTTTCTTTTTATGCATGAGGAAAAACGTCCATCATTTATGGTTTCTGTGGTGCACAATTTATCTGCTGTACATTATGAATAGCCCTGCAGTTGTTCATTTCTTGCTGTAGTATGGAATGTTGTCATGCTGTTAGATCGGATTCAGGAAAAGCAACTTTCTGATTTTGATCTCGCTTAAACAGTCTTTTCCTATGAAAAAGTTGACCATGTTTTCTAATCAGAAGGGAAAAACAATGAGCTTCATGTTTCTTTGGTGTCATGAAGTGAATGTGTGTTTATTTCTTTGACTTTATTTTGGCTTCCTGGTGGCTCTGGTTATTGAAACTCCTTAACTGTGTTTGAAAAAGCCATTATTTAACTCTTAGGTTTTAGAGAGTTTATGATTATTAGGAACATTTCGTTAATAATGTTATATTGGTAATAGCTGTGTTTGTTTAGATCTTGGAAACTAATAAACTTTTATAATAAATATTTGTAAATGAACCAAATTATTGCTGCTACCACTAATGGAATGTAAAGAGAAGACTAAATGTTTAATTAAATTCACCTCTACTCTACCATTAGCATAGGACAGCTCCTATGGCTTATGTTTTGGCAGCTATGAGATGTTTTCCTGGTAATCAATACAGTCGACCACCCCATGCCAATATACTAAATAACCTAATTTTTAAAAATTAAGCTAAAGAATGTATCTTTAATTAAAAACTTTTCTTTATTTTTTAGTATTTATTTATACCTCTTTCTAGGGTATCGAGCCCCTGGCATTTTGTTTTCAGTTTGCTTTTTCAGGTGATGTTTACAAACACTGAGGTTTGCCCTGTATTTGCAGTTAATCCCTTCTCTTTAAATATTGAAAAACAGTTGTTCTCAAACATTTTCATTCAGGTGGCCTGCTGACAGGTCCCTGTCCATCTTTACCGTAGTTTTGAAAACAGTCATATTCCAAAAGAGTAAATTTCACGTGTAATGAGTGCTTCATATTTTTGTTAGGGGAAAGCGATGTATAGTGCAGCCAGTCTGTTCAAATCCCACTGCCTTTATTCAAATAAATATAGTTTCAAAGGGAAGAGTTGTTAAATTGTCATCAAATAAGACTTTTTAGGTTTTTGTGGGTTGTCTCTCTTGCAAAGGTAGTTGTTTTGCAACCTCTAACCTCTAGATTTTAAATATGTAAAGAAAAATGGTCGTACTTGTGGTTAACCTAATATAAACTCAGTCTGAAAAGTTAAGGCTTCAGTAGAGCACTTTCAGCGTTTTGTCAGCATTTTTAAAATGAAAATGTTGGAACTTTCTTAAATGACATGGAAAATTATAAGGAGAAGAGCTAGTTATCATAATGCCTTAAATGAAACTCCAGACATACAGAGTTGTCAGCCGAAACTCTTACAGCTTTGCTTGTCTGTGTCCAGCGCCCTGCAGTCCGTGTAACCAACGGCGGCAGTGGCGGCCTCCCCTGTTGGAGCCGGACAGGTTGGGTACGCCTTCCGCACTGCCTCTGAGGTCCGAATAGAGGAGCAGAAAGCACCCGAGGCGTCTTGGCTCTGCTTCTCAGCTTAAATTTTGGCACGTATAATTTGCTAATGGTAAAGAGTGCAAATGTTTTGAAAAGACAAGTGACTTTCTGAAATGGTAATCAGTATTTTTCTTTTATTGGAAACACTGATGAAAATTTTGCCAAATGGAAAAATTACCCATAATCCTCACCACCCTGATGCAGTGACTTCAAAACTTTCATTTTGTATTACTCTTTGTTTAGCTATTTTTTTATTTCATATTATTTGACTGTATTTAGTTTTAGTAATGATTATTTAATCTTTTTACTTTAGTTTCTTTAAACCATTTCTCTATTGCTAAATTCTTAGGTTATTTTCAATTTTATTAGGGTGAGTTCCTGGAAGTGGAATTATTAAATGAAGTAATATAAACAGTTTTATGGTTCTTAATAAGTTTGCCTTATTGCTTTCCCAGAGAGTTGTAACATTTTACAGTGTTACCATTTGAGTTTATCAGTTCACCAGAAGTTTACAGCTTTGGGTGGGGGTTTTATGTGTTATTGTTGCTAATTTAGTAAGTTATAAGAGTTCAAAATTACCGATTTACCTCTGTATGACTTTTTCATATACTTTGTCACTTATATAAATAAATGTCTTAATGGTTTCTTTATACATTTGTGTGAATTATTTGTGCAGTAAATACTTGTTAGAAGTATTTTCATGGTCTGTTGTCTTTTTTATTTTAGTTTCATTTTTCATTTTTACTGACTAAATTTGCTAACTAATTTTAAGAATTCTTTTATAGTTGCCAGATTTATGAATATGAATAGTTAAAATTTATTGACAATTAAAAATATTATTCTTAACTTTCATAAGCAGCTGTAACTGATCAAGATGCGCTAAAAAGTTTGACTCGTTCATAAAACAAATTAGTTTTCTCTTGAGTCTGGTATTTAAGTACCAGTTGTGTTGTTTTTTTCACTTTAGTCAAAATACTAAAGAAATATCTGTGCCTATGTATTTCATGTCATAATAAAGTTGTTTTATTTGTGAGAAAATATGTGTTAGAAATTTCTGAAAATGCTTCCACCTGGAACGTACAGATCATTTCATTTTGACATTTAATTTTTTTATATTTCTGGAAAATATTGTCTGAAAAGTCAACAGACTTAGCCATAGAATTATTTTATTATAGCTTTAAGATCCATGATCTTTAACATAATATAATTTTTTCTCTGATAATTCAGTTATAAAATTTGAATAAGAACTAAACTTAACACTTTCCTATCCTAACTAGATCTTTTCTTCTTCAATACTTGAATTAATACCTGTTTCAGATCCTCTATCAGAAATTATTCATTGTACTACATAAGAAAAGAATGCTTTATATCAGGTCTTTAGTACATTTTCTGTCTCTCTGACCAGTTTGAAATTTGTATCAGACTTACTGTGGGCATTTAGAGGTTTAATTAATTCTATTTCAAAGGAAGAAAGTAATTTACCTTATATGTTGATGCATATAACAGAAAAATTATAATTCAAAAGCACTCTAAAATGTTGAAACATTTAAATAGAGCAATGTGAAAAATATAAGTTTTATGGGTTGAAATGATTATAATGGTCATGTAGTTAAATTGAAATAGGAAACTTATCTTGAGACTGTTTCTTTAAGGTATGTGGGCAGCAGTAGCCTGTCCTAATCATTTATTGAGTATCACTTGTTAAACACTTACTGCATGCACTTGAATCCATAATCTCTTCATAGTTTTAACTTGAGTTAAATTCTCTCTGTGAACAGTAATACCTCATATTGCTATCATAAATGATGATACCAGTAGGAAAGTTGAAGTCAGAAATTACTATTTTGCTCCTCTTATCTGTAAGTAAGCCTTAAACTGTAACATATTAAGATTATTTCCATCTCTACTATTAGCTTTTTGATTGAGGCAAATTGCTTAATCTTTTTAGGCCTCAGTATTCTCATCTTTAAAACAAAGGAGACAGCTAGTCTGTCTTTAAGAATTTTTGCAGCACTAACATAGGCTTCTGAGTATAGATGATTTGTGTTTATTCTGTTCAGAGCACGTTCTTTTTGAGCCTGAACTTTCATGTTGTTCTTCAATTTTGGAAAGTTCTCATCCTTTATCTCTTTGAGTATCACATCTGTTCCATCTAGCAGGCCTGTTAGATTTATGTCTTACCGTTTTATTCTGTGTCTAATTACTCTTTCATATTTTCTAGCTGTTTATCTCAGTGCTTCTTCTTAGAGAATTTCCTTTAACCTTTTTCCCACATATGAATTCATTCTTCTGATATTTTACTTTACTATTTACCTATATGTTTATTGCAGCAATTACTGTGGCTTTTTAAAGTTTATAGAGCATCAACTTTTTTTCAAAATTCCTCTTTTGGTGTGTGTGGTCATATTTTTTCACCAGGGTTTTAGTTGAAGTATATATCATATATATTTATATAGGTTTCAGTAAAAGTTAATATATGTGTATTTATAATTTTTACAGATATTTAATATCCATACAGAAAATTGCATTTATCATAAATGTATCACCCAATAAATTTTCACAAAGCAAACATGTGTAACCAACAACTAAATTAAAAAAACAGAAAGTTACTCCTCCAGAGAGTTCTTTCCAGTCACTAGCCCTCTCACCCATCCCACTGCCAAGGGTAACCACATCTAACATTACAGATTGTTATTTTGTCTGCTTTTGTGCTTTATATAAATAAAGTGAACAATATATGCTCTTTTATGTCTGGCTTCTTTTGCTCACAATTATATTTGTAAGGTTCATCCATCATCTTGTTCAGTTCAGTTCAGTCGCTCAAGTCATGTCTGACTCTTTGCTACCCCATGGACTGCAGCACACCAGGCCTCCCTATCCATCACCAACTCCCAGAGTCCACCCAAACCCATGTCCATTGAGTCGATGATGCCATGATCCAATCATCTCATCCTCTGTCATCCCCTTCTCCTCCTGCCCTCAGTCTTTGCCAGCATCAGGGTCTTTTCAAATGAGTCAGCTCTTCGCATCGGGTGGCCCAAGTATTGGAGTTTCAGCTTCAACATCAGTCCTTCCAATCAACACCCAGGACTGATCTCCTTTAGGATGGGCTGGTTGGATCTCCTTGCAGTCCAAGGGACTCTCAAGAGACTTCTCCACCACCACAGTTCAAAAGCATCAATTCTTTGGTGCTCACCTTTCTTTATAGTCCAGCTCTCACATCCATACATGATCAGTCATAAATCATTTTCATTGTTTAGTATTCCATTGTGTGAATATACCTACATTTATCCATTTTTGTGAATGATGGGCACTTGACTAGCTTTCAGTTTTGAATATTTTTAGTATTCCATTATATCTCCCTATTGACTTGTTAACATTACCTCTAAAATTTTTTATGTTTATGATAACATGTCCTTATCACAGATTACCTTCAAATAATATTATAGCATCTCATGTATATGATAGAAATCTTACAAGAATATATTTCCATATCTTCTATATTTTTGGCTATTTTTATACTTGTACATATATTATAAACTTTATAATATATTGTTTTTTTAAAAAATTGTTCTTTATATCTTTACTTTGGTGCTTTAGACCAGGGTTGCAGCTCTTGGCACTACACATAAATGAATGGATGTGGTTATGTTTCAGTAAAACTATATTTACCTTCATGTTGTAGCTTACTGACCCCTGACTTTTAGTTATCTTCTAAACACTCCTAATCTAAAAAGGTTTTTAAAACTTTTATATTTATTTACATACTGGTATTTTTATAATGTAGATTAAATTTCTAGCTAGTATCATACTCCTTTCTGAATAATTTCCTTTAACTTTCTTATAACACAAGTCTGAGAGCAATGAATTTTCTTTACTTTTGTTTGTCTGAACAGTGTTTATTTTACCTTTTGTTTTGAATTACAGTTTTTCTGGATATATAAATCTAGATTCATTAACTTGTTTTTCTTTCCATTCAGCACTTTAGTGTCATTCACTTCTCTTCTGGCTTATATAGTTTTCTGTAGCTACCTTCAGGGTTTAATCTTTGGTTTTCAGCAGTTTGTTTCTGATATGTCTAGGTGTTTTCCTTTGCATTTATCCTTTTGAGGGCGTCTGAATTTCTTGCATTTTCAGTTTATTTTATCAACTCCAAATTAATGCATTAGTAAGGCTAAGACTTAGAGGCTAGATATCTTAAGTCGTGACTGTTCTTTTGGCCTGCCAAACTGACTATATTATCTAAAGGTGTTGACTAGGTGATTTTATTCCATGTTGTTTAAGTATTTGTTGTTGTTTAGTCACTAAATTGTGTCTGACTCTTTGCAACCCCATGAACTGCAGCACGCCATACTTCCCTGTCCTTTCCTGTCTCCTGGAGTTTGCTCAAACTCATGTTCATTGAGTCGGTGATACAATCCAACCAGCTGTTGCCCCCTTCTCCTCCTACCCTTAATCTTTCCCAGCATCAGGGTCAGTTGCATGTCAGTTTAAGTATAGAATGCCTTTGCCTGGGGAACAATATATGGCATACAAAAGAAGTCTTGAAGACATGGTTCAGGCCTTTAAGAAGCTTTCCCTTTACCTCAAATGGGAACTCAAGAAATGTACATACAGAAAGGAAGTAGCACCACTGAGCTTCCCAGGTGGCTCAGTGGGAAAGAATCTGCCTACCAATGCAGGAGACCCAGCTATGACCCTTGAGTTGGGAAGATCCTCTGGAGAAGAAAATGGCAACCCACTCCATTATCCTTGACTGGAAAATTCCATGGATAGAAGAGACTGGCATGCTACAATCCATTGGGTTACAAACAGACAGCCACGACTGGGTGACTGACCATGCGTGTGTGTGGTGCCATAAGACAGTGCATAATTATGTATCAGTGAGTGATGTCGCCAGAATATGCTATCGATGTTTAAAGGAGCTATAATTAATTTCTGCAAACACTTGCTGAGCTCCTACTGAGAACAGAGGAAGGAGAACATAGACGTTCCGTGAGCAGGACAGCTACCTCAAGGAGGAAGACCTGAGTTGGGCCTTGAACAATAGATACTATTCAAAGAGGAGACAAGTCAGATGGAGGGGGGAAGAGTTCCAGCAAAGATAGTACACAAGGCACATTCAATCAGCAAAGAAGAGGATGGTCTGGGTGGAGAGGAGAATTATGTTGTGGTTGGAAAAGCAAATTGTCATGATACCATTTGGAGCCTTAAAAGGCAGAACTGAGTAAAGCTTCAGAGGAGGGACTGGTTCATATGGAAGCTTTATTTTAAGGAGGTTTATCTAGCAGTGATGTCTGGCAGGAACTGCAGAGGTAGAAATGTTGTTTAATTGCTAAGTCATGTCCAACTCTTTTGAAACCCATGGACTGTAGCCCTCCAGGCACCTCTATCCATGGGATTTCCTAGGCAAGAATACTGGAGTGTGTTGGCATTTCCTTCTTTGAAAAGCAGACCTTTTCGACCCAGGGATTGAACCTCTGCCTCCTAGATTGGCAGGGGAATTCTTTAGCACTCAGTCACCAGGGAAGCCCAAAGTAGGTAGAAATAGGCAGAAAGTCATTTGGAACTGAGTCTGATGCAGTAGTCCAGGACTGAGGTAATAAAAAGTCTGAACTAGAGCCTTCTCAGATAATACATCTTTGAATGGACAGTTTAAAGAAAAAGAGATTTTATTCAGTGATTTATTAGATAACTGACCGCCAGAGAATTGGAGGAAAAATGATTAACAATAGTCATCAATAGATTTTCTTAAAAGAAACCAATCTGATTTTTTGCATAAGAGTGTGGCTCAGATGGTAATGAATCTGCCTATAGTGCAGGAGACCCATGTTCAATCCTGGATCAGAAAGATCCCCTGAAGAAGGGAATGGCTTCAGTATTCTTGCCTGGAGAATCCCATGCACAGAGGAGCTAGCAGTTTACAATCCGTGGGATGGCAAAGAGTTGGACAGGACTGAGGGACTAACACTTTCACTTTCAAGTGTTTTCTTAGGCACTGGATAGTTGGTACAGTTGCCTCTGATAACGATGGCCGTGGTCATCATTTTAACAGCCATGATTACTTGTTCCTTTATAACAGCCATGAGTTCTGTGATCAAACAATAAGCCTCCTGAAAAGAACTATTCCTTTTCACTTCTCTAAGTGTCTGGTTTGTTGAATTTCATCTGTAGTTAGGGGTTCCTATTTATTGTTTGAAATATTAACTTATGCCCATGGTTGAAGCAAGGGCTCTGGAGTTGTTAGGTTTACGAAGCTCTACTGCTTATCTTCAGCTATTCACCTTAAGAAAGTTACTTGACTTTCCTGAGCCCCAGCTTCCTCATATGTAAATTGGGGATATCAATGGTGACTATTTCATGAAATTATGAAGTCTAAATTAGGTAATTTTTCAGGTGAAGTGTTTAGCATACTTCCCTAGAACTCAGTAAGTAGTAAACAGAAGCAAATGTCCTGTACCTGATTTACATATAAGTGAAGGATAAACCTGAAATCCTCATGGCTTATGTAGTCCAGGTATATAAGATGCTTTATACGATTCTGTTTTGACGAGAAGAACTGGGCTGAAAGAAAGAATTTCCTGGTACCAGAGATTATTAAATGGTACAATAGGCTATTGATACAAGTAGAAAGTCTTTAGCGAATGTCGATGTTCACCTTTTCTATTTTTCATGTACTAATATAGATAGATACACACACACATAAACATATACGCCATGTAAGTTACTAATAGTAAACCTTGGACTTCCTTGGTGTCACAGTGGATAGAAATCTGCCTGCCAATGCAGGGGGCGTGGGCTCAATCCCTGGAAGATTCCGCATGCTGTAGAGCAGCTGAGCCCATGTGCCACAGCTACTGAAGGCCGTGCTTTGCAGCCAACAAGTGGAAAGTACTGATCCCGCGTGCTGCTGAAGCCCGTGCACCTAGACCCTGTGCCCCGCAGTAAGAGAAGCCACCGCAATGAGAAGCCCATGCACTTCAGGAGGAGAGGAGCCTCTGCTCTCCACAACTAAAGAAAGCTTGCGTGCAGCAATGAAGACCCAACACAGCCAAAAATAGATAATTTTTAAACAATCTTTTTAAAAAATGGTTAGTACGAGAACCCTGCATGCGAGACAGCAAAAGGAACGCAGATGTATAGAACGGACTCGTGGACTCTGTGGAAGAAGGCAAGGGTGGGATGATATGGGAGAATGACATTGAAACATGTTAATTATCATATGTGAAATCAATCGCCAGCCCAGGATTGATGCTAGGGGCTGGTGCACCGAGATGTCCCAGGGGGAGGGAATCGGGAGGGAGGAGGGAGGGGGGTTCTGGAGGGGGAGCATATGTAAACCCATGGTGGTTTCATGTCATTGTATGGCAAAACCAACACAATAAAGTAAAGAAAATTTAAAAAATAAAAATAAAAAATGGTTAGTAAACATTTTTCATTTACATCATCTCATTTGACCCTCCAGCAATCCTGTGAAGGAGGAAGAATGTCTTTATCTGTTGTTTAGGTGAAGGACTTGAAGTGGCGCTGAGTACTAAGTGCCTTGCCAGAGTCGCATCGCTAGAGTGGCAGAGCTGGGTCTCTGTACTCTTTCGATTCCCAAATGCTGTTTGTGTTACATCTGGAGGAAAGTGATCTGAAGCACAGATGTTTAGTGGGAGGGATGAAACACGTGCTGTAATGCCAAAAAATAACTGGAAGTAAAAACAGAAAACAAGACATTTGGTTCTGTTATAATATGACAGAGAGCGCGGCTCTTGTGGTTTGGGATTGAACATTCAGGGGGGAAATGGGGAGCAGTTTAATTTGGGTGCAGCCACTCTTGAAACACTGCATCTGGTTCTGGGCTACTCATCACCGGGCTTATGGAAACCAGCTGGACGAGGTTCAAAGCAAAGCACCGAAATGATTAAGGGGCTGAGGGCATCAATGAATAAGGGAAGATTAGAATTAAATATGTATAGCTAAGTTAAGTAAAGACTAAGGAAAACCAGCTAACTATATATAAATACTCGAAATGTGTAGACATTGAAAAGGTAGATTAATTATTTAGCATGATACATGAGGATATAATATACAGTGATAGGATGCAAATTTAAGCTGAGTATAAGGGGAAATTTCCTGATAATCTAAGAAAGCTCTGTGGCATAGTCTTTCCCTAGAGGAGCAACAGAGATTGCAAGGCTTCTTACTTCTAAACCTTGCTGTAAACTAGATGCTGCTGCTGCTAAGTGCAACCCCATAGACGGCTGCCCACCAGGCTCCGCCGTCCCTGGGATTCTCCAGGCAGGAACACGAGTGGGTTGCCATTTCCTCCTCCAATGCATGAAAGTGAAAAGGGAAAGTGAAGCCGCCCAGTCGTGTCCGACTCTTAGTGACCCCATGGACTGCAGCCCACCAGGCTCCTCCGTCCATGGGAGTTTCCAGGCAAGAGGACTGGAGCGGGGTGCCACCGCTACTCAGTGATTTTAAAGACTGATCATTAATTTCGTCAGGTGTGACAGTGAATTTGCTTTGTGTGTTTATATAAGAAAATGTCCTTTTTTTTTTTTTTTTTCTGGCTGTGGCATGTGGGACCTTAGTTCTCTGATGAGGGAACAAACCTGTGCCCACTGCAGTGGAAGCCCAGAGGCTTAACCACTGGACAGTCGAGAAAGTCCCTAGAAAGTATGTTTTAGAGTTACTCTGAAATGTAGGGATTGAATGATGTAATGGAAGAGATTTGTGTAACAATGCTACAGAAAAGAGAGGAGAGAGGGAGGAAGGAAGAAAAGAAGGGAGGGAAAGAAGAAGGGAAGGGAGGGAAAGAAAAAAGGAAGTTAGAGAGGGAAAAAGAAAAAGGATGAAAAGGATAAAGGAAGCAAGAGTGGCAGGTATTGGTAACGTTGAATCTGAAGGAAGGTCATATGTGAGTTTGTTTTAGATATATTTGAAAACCTCCATAATAAAAAAATCCATATTTCCCTGAACAAAACTTGGTAGTATATTATTAATCCCTGGCCTCCCTGAATAGAAAACCTTACCCATGACAAACACAGAGTCTTCTGCTTGAGCAGAGCCTGTGCTCACCATCTTGCTCTGGGAGATAGATCGGGCTGAAGGACTCTTTCTAAACTGCAGAGGGAAACCCAGCACAATTCTTAGAATTGTAGGCTTCTAGAGGTAGCTCCAGCAGGTTGAATTTCTACAGTGAAAGCGCAGAGAGCAGGGTTGTAGAACCATGAATGACTTCCCTGCGCTCCTGTCCCCTGTTCATGTAAAATAATGGCCATATCCTATTCTCTTGAGTGAAGAACTATTTTCCCCTCATTTGTAGAGTTTGTAAAGCAAGGAGAGGGGTAACTCATAAGGTGAATGATTTCAAAACCCAGCAAACATCTATGAAGCTGAAGTGTGTTTTTGTTTCTTTTTAAAGATTTTAAAAAACCAACTGCTCTGCTTTTACCTCTCAGAGCAGATCTCAGCTTACCTTGAAGGTGAATGTTTAGGGCAGGAGATTTAGGGCACATTTGAAATGTATGTCCTGACTCTGCTGTTCTGTTAGTTAGAGGGATATAAATATTTTATCTGAATTTCACTGATGGCACTCAAGCATGAACACAGAGCCAGCATTTGAGGATCTGTCGTGTCTGAATTTCTCCAGAGTGCACAACTAGGCCAGCAAATGGTAGTTGAAGTGAGATTGATTCCAGCTCAGTGTAAGAGTGGATCCTGTAGCCACTGGAGCCCTCTGGAAATGTAACAGAGGCTCAGTGGTGGACATGTTTAGTTGAATCTCTTGTCTAGACATTACCTGGGCTATGCAGCTGCCACAATTAGACTTCTTCACCACTAGCCTCTTCCCTATGCTACTATACCCCACTTTGCCTCCAGAGTGGCTGTTTTGTAACACAACCAATCATGTCATTTCTCTGTTTAAACTCTTAGGAAATATACTCAGCAATTTTTCAAGTCTCAAAGAGTATAGTCCATGAATGCTCAGTCATGTCTGACTCTTTGTGTCCCCATGAGCTGTAGCCCACCAGGCTCCTCTATCCAAGAATACTGGAGTGGGTTGCCATTTCCTACTTCAAGGGGATCTTCCGACCCAGGGATCAAACCTACGTCTCTTGCATCTCCTGCATTGGCAGGCGGATTCTTAACCACTGCACCAACCAGGAAAGCCCAAGTGTATAGTAATGAAGTCTTTTTTCATGACCCAGTCAGAATCCATCCATCCTCATCTCATTTGTGGTGGTACCTCATATATACATTCATTATCATACTTAGCATCCCATTTAAATCATGTACTTATTTACTTGTCTTCCCCACGAGACTGAGGGCAATTACTGTGTTTTCATCATATTTCTCCAGTGCCTGGCACGTTCTGGGCACTCAACATCATCAAATAAGCCCTGGGAACCATTATATTCCGAGTATAGGAAGACAGTAAGCACTCAACAATCTTGAGTGAATAAAGTAAGATGCATTCATTCAGCCCTTATTTGTTGACCAGAGATCTAGCTGATCTCTAACCTTTAGACTCTCAGTGGTCCTTGAATGGGGAAACATTTCCCCCCATTTCTATGTTTTAGGGATAGGAAGATGAGCAATACAGTGAATGATACAGTCAGGAAATATTTATTCCTCTACCCTAAGCTGTCTTTCAGCTTTCAGATTCTATAAAAGAAACAAGATGACATACAAGTTATTCTAATTTGTGGTAGCATTGTTTATTTGTTTCCTTTTTAAGGAGGAGGTGGAATTGGATTGTTTGTTTGGGTTCTTCTTCAGTAAGCAGCATCTTAATATAACTAGTCTGGACATCTGTCCCATTTTCAAAAATTACAAGTTTCGATCATTGCTAAATTGTACAGATCCCAATCTGTCTGCTCTGCATATATTTGCATTTATAAAAGCAGAAGCAGGCTAAGAGTCTTTCTAATGCAATCCCCTAAATGCATGAAGTATTAGATTGCTTTTCCCCATTGGTTCATGCATTGCTAAGGGCTTAAAAGAATCATTGATTTGAATTATTTAATGTGTACAGCAGGTTGACTTTCTTTTCTTTTTAAGGACCTTAAGGGGCATTGTCTTAGTTTTTTCATGCTAAATCTCATTTTTCTTTGAAAATAAGAAGTTAAAGCTGTATTCACGTAAGGTTCCAAAGTGCCAAATTTTCACTGTGTTTTAAACCATCTAGGAAATCTTTGATTCTAGTGAAACGTTGCTGCTGAAAATTGAGCTGAAATTGCTAGGCTGAAAATATAGTTATAACTGCATTTTATTCTAATGTTGTATGATTTTTCCTTTTTTGAAGTTGATGCAGATGAAATGAAAGAGAGAGATCATTTCTCTAATAAAAAGCCACCCTGGAGCTTTGTTGTTGTTTTTGAAATTTAAGCTGGTTTTGACTTAAATGCTGTTACCACAGTCCTAGACTTTAAATGTTGAACATTTTTACTGTGTAATTTAAGTTTTAGTTCCTACTGTGTTTTGACGCTTTGCTCTTTCCCTGTGGAAAGACAGTTGTGCCTTGTCGGCACAATTTGTGATGGAAACATCTGGGTGAATGGATTCATTTCAGTTTGTGTTCTGTTCAGAAAGCTTGCCCAAAATAGTCTTGTTTGTGATGTCTAGTGTGGCTTCCTAAAACAAAGCAAAAAGTCTTATTTAATCCATTTGTTAGGACAATGCACAAATAAAAAAAAATGGAAACTTCATTCACATAAGGCAGTCACGTGATGTAAAAAGTTTAGATAATAATTGATAGGGTGACCAGATAATTTATTATCTCAACCCGGATGCTTTTGAGAGTGACATGGGATTCCTAATAATAATCGAGACATTATTGATCTACAACAGGTCTAAACTGAGATTATCCAGGACGACCAGATGCCATTGTCACCCTAACTACTTGCCACGGCTGTTAAAAGTCTCATTTACCATGGTATATAGCAAATTCTTCCGGGAATTCTGGTAAGTCACTGATGTAGCTCTGTGTCAAGGAGCGCAATGGTAGGTTCTAATATATCAGTCACTACACTTTCCTGAGTGTGTAGGAGGTGAAAGACATATTAGGGCAGAAGACACAGCAACTGGGACTTGACAGAAGCTTTAACATTGCCTAACGATAAACCTGCCACGGCTGATAGTGAATTGTTACCATATTACATGCCTAAACATCTTTCTTAATAAATCAAATATATTTAGCATTTGTAGGAGGGCACAGAAATTGAAAGTCTACAGGGGAAAGTTGAGATTTGGGTTACCTGTGCCTTTGATTCCCGAATCAGAAATGTTAGCCAAGAATGTCAGCAAATGAAATACATTTTCTTAGTTATATGTCATGAGATGCAGCTACTGTCCTATTTTCTCTTACAGTCTTCCTCCTGAATTAATAGCTCTTAAAAATAGCTACAGATTCTCAAATTTATAAGAACAGTATACACTGCTTGCCACAATTTCTTTTTTCCTGAAGATCCCTTCAGGATCTTTCAAGAGTTCAGTTTAACTTAGCAAAGATTAGAAGACCTCCTGTGTGTGTGAGGCATCACATAAAATGCCTCTGAGATACAAAGAGGAGGTGAGCCTCTGCCTTCAAGGCATTTTCTATAATACAGGAAAATAAAGTGAATGCATAACAACACAATAATACTACAGAGGCAAGTTCTGTTAAAAAGATACTTATCCCTTCAGTTGTGTCTGACTCTTTGTGACCCAATGGACTGTAGCCCCTCAGGCTCCCCTGTCCATGGGATTCTTCAGGCAAAAATACTGGAGTGGGTTGCTATTTCCTTCTCCAGGGGATCTTCCCAGGGATCAAACTAGAATCTTTTATGTCTTCTGCTTTGGCAAGTGGGTTCTTTACCACTAGCACCACCCAGGAGGCCCAAAAAGATATAGAGATTACATCTTACACCTGATAGTGTATATTTGTTGATAGCTGGTGAGAAGTTGCTATGTAGCACAGGAATCCCAGTCTTGCACTCCATGATGACCTGGAGAGATGAGATGCAGAGAGGGAAGGGGATGTATGTATAATTATGGCTGATTTGCATTGTTGTATGGCAGAAACCAATACAACATTGTAAATTTTTTTTAATATGTTTAAATAGAAAAAATATATATATACATCACAGCAGAGTGGTGGGTATAAGGATATTTATAACACAAGTCTGTAGTTTCCGGCATGTTTGAAATGTCACTTAAAGGTTTTGTGTGTGTTTTTTTAATGTCTATAGCATTGTATATAGTACTGAGAGAATTAATTTAGGGATCTGGGCAATTATATCTGGTTATAAGGATCTGTGTTGGCTTTATCTACCCTTTTCTGCAACATTCCATTCCCTTTAGCTGTAACTTAGCTTCCCTAAAAATTCTCTCATGAGAAGAGTCTTCTTTCTTCCATACCTATTCAATGGTTAGCAGCACAACACATATTCTTTCAGGTGCCCAAAATGTGCCTTGTCCTTTGTCTCTAGCAGTCTTTATGTGAAGTTCCCTCTCTCTCAACCTTGCGCATCCCACCTTGCATGTTGGCGTCTGCCTCCAAGGCTTCCCCTCTCCTCACCCCATCCTTTGCCAAGAGAAGCTGGTATATGCCCACCACTCACCTTCCCCATAGCACAGCCCCAGTCCAAGCCACACACAGCTCTTGCCTGGATTCCACAGTGGGTTCCTTTCCCTACTCAGGTCTCTTCTCTGAGCACCTGGCAGAGGTGAGAGTGAAGGGTAAGCAAGTCTGGAAGTCTGGAGAACAGTGAGATTCCACTGTGCTGGTTGAGAAGCATCTGATATTCAGGAGTTGGCAGGTGGCTTGGTCTCAAAGGAGAGACGGAGGCTAAGGAGCTGAGTTTCTTCAGTGTATGACAGATGCTAAAAACTGTGGGGTAGGACCAGTCATCCTTCTAAGGAGAGTGCAGATGGAGAAGCTAAGTGACTCCTGAGTCCTTAGTCATCCCTAATCAGGCCTAAGTGGTAGGAGGAAGCCTGGGGAGACTGAAGAGGGGACTGGTCGGTGTGGCTAAGGGAACTAGTCAGATCAGGGCCAGTGATCGCTGACTCTGGAGCCCCCAAGTTTGTGGGTGATCTTGAAAGGAGTAGATTCAGAGGCCATCCAAAATTATTTGTAAGACTTATTGGGTGTGTGCATTCCTCCAGACCGAGGGACCAGAAAAACAACCAGTAGTTACTGCAGGCCCTGCTCCCAGCAGCCCTCTAGGGAAAGTACCATATGCCCATCTTACAGATGACAACACTGAGAGAAATTAAGTAGCTTGCCTGTTATACCAGTTGATTAGTGCCGAGCAAAGATTTCGATTCAGGCACTGTGACTCCAGAGCCCCTGCTCTTAGTTACTAGGCTGATGCTCATAGAAGACTGTGAGAGAGGGAGAAAAAGAGAGAAGGGAAAGGAAAGGCAGGGAAGGAAGCAGGGGAGGGGAGGGAAGGAGCACGATGGGAGAAGAAGAGAGGGAGTGCCTCTGGACTAGAGAATTAGGAGTTGTTTTCACAGAAATAAAAATTAAAGCTGTAACTATAATTGAGGCCATTGAGGAGAGTGAAATTAAGTATATGGAAGAGAGAGACACACACCAGTAACAGGGGCAGGGATGGTGAACTGGTCACTGGCTGGGGCTTAGGCCCTTGAAAATATCTACCGATGGAGTCACGTTTCCTAGACTCTCAGAAACTCACATCCCCCTGTGATGAGCACAAGAGTTTCATCACCACCCGTGGTGTTATTTATAATGCCCTGTGGTAGTTGCTCAGTCGTGTCTGACTCTTTGCGACCCCATGGACTGTAGCCTGCCAGGCTCCTCTGTCTATGGAATTCTCCAGGCAAGAATACTGGAGTGCGTTGCCATTTCCTTCTCCAGAGGATCTTCCTAACCCAGGGGTCGAACCCAGGTCTCCCATGTTGCAAGCAGATTCTTTACTGTCTGAGCCAGCAAGTCCCATTAAACTAAATGAATGAAATCAAAGCAACAGGACAAGATGCCACTTTGTTTTCGAACTCAACTCTTACCCCCAGACTCTGAAACGTGTCTATACACGGGCTGACAACACACACACACACACATACACACACGAGCATCCCTGACTTGGCAGGTGGGAGGAGAAAGTTGAACAAAATGAACCCTTTGAGAGAGGATTAGTCAGAGACCAAGGCAGGAGAATGGGACGGGGAGGGGATGAGACGTCTCATCTAAGAAGAGGGTGGCAGTCCTGGCGGAGCTGCGGAAACGGGATTCCTTCGGGGACTGCTGAGACCTGTTCACCTTTGTGAAAACACTAGTGCAGCTGCAGTAGTGTGTTTACGAGCAGACACTTGTGGGAAAACATGTTTTCAGTCCTATTATGGATAATAGAACAACAAACTGAACTCCCCCTTCCCCAATCCATTTTCTTGCTTTCTTGAGAGGACTGATCATTAGAATTGGGGGTAACCTTGAAAAAGGAAGAAAAACAGCTCCACTAAAGCTGGGCTCACTTTCAGCTGTCAGCAGAAAAATACAGTCCCACACCAGCCTCCACCAGAGCTCTCAGGCTTGGCCAGTAATTGTTTTCGAGCTTCTCTCTGTTACCTCTAAAATCCGAACACTTTCCCATCCATTCTTTTCTGCTGTGCCAGCACTGATCAAGCTAAGTGCAAGTCGCACCATCAAGACTTGCACACGATTACTCACTGTGCAACTGGCCGTGCAGATGGGGACAGCACAGCTCCTGGATCAGCCTGTGGGGTTTTGGTTTCTTTCTTTTTTTTTTTGTAGAAGTTCTCTATATATTTGGGATGCTAGCCTCTTATCAAATATATGGTTTGCAATTGTTTTTTTCCATTCCGTAGGTTTTCTTTTCTTATTTCAAAAACATTTTTATTGAATTAATTTACCATGTAACATTGTATAGTGTTACTCGCTCAGTCATGTCCGAATCTTTGTGAACCCCGCCAGGCTCCCTCCACTGTCCATGGAATTCTCCAGGCAACAATACTGGAGTGGGTTGCCATTGCCTTCTCCAAGGGCCCTTCCTGACCCAGGGATCAAGCCTGGGTCTCCTGCATTGCAGGCAGACTCTTTACCGTCTGAGCCACCAGGGAAGCCTATTACTGTGTATGCTGAAGATGTACCGTGTGCTAATTTGGTACATGTATGTATTGTAGTATGATGTTTAGTGATATTTATCACATTACATAATTATAGCACATTATTGCCTACATCCGTTATACTGTGCATTAGATCTCTATGGTTTATTTACTACTTGTTGTAAGTTTGTACCTTTAAATACCATAAATCTTATCCATTCCCCATCTCCCTAGTAAGCAGCATTTTACTCTATTTTTTTTTTACAGGTTTGACTCTTTTAGATTCCATGTGTAAGTGCTATCATACAGCACTTGTCTTTTGATTTATCTTACTTAGCATGGTATACTCGAGGTTCATCCATGTTGTCACAACTGGCAGGAGATCCTCCTTTCTCACGACTAAGCTGATTGTTATGTATGTGTACCACATGTGACTTTTCCATGCATCTGTTGATGGGCATTTGAGCTGTTTCCATTTATGGCCAATGTGAATATGCACTCCCATATTTGCTGAAGCGTTATTCACAGGCTGTGCTTTTGAAGAGATGCAATAGCAGCCACATTCAGTCAATCTTGCCTTGAACTAATGGAGAAAAAAGAGGCAGCTGACCTTCCACTGAAAGGGAGAGCAACACTGTAAGAAATCTTTTTTCCTTTTTTTTCTGTGTCAGTCTCCTACCTTGCCCTAATTTCATAGATGAAACCACGTGTGTAGAACCGACTTTACAGTTTAGCTCTGAGGTCCAGAAATGGCTACACGGGAGCTCCACGTCTTTTCAGATACTTATTCCCCGATGTGTTAAATCACCCAGAAAGCTGGAGGAAAATGCTTTCCTTCCTGAGCAGGGGCAAAAAGGATGCCGTGTGAAGGATATTCCGATGTTTTACAGTTGAAAGGATGTGGGAGGTCTGAGAGTGTTAATAATAACTATTATTATCTTTTTTATTTTTAACCCCAGATGCAGGGAATGGAGTTAATTATACCGCTCAGTTCATGGCACACTTTTTTTTTAAAATTTATTTTTGGATGCACTGGGTCTTTGTTGCTTCACAGGCTTTTCTCTAGTTGTGGTGAGTGGGAACTACTCTCTAGCTGTGGTGCGTGGGCTGCTCCCTGCAGCGGCTTCTCTCGTTGTGGAGCACCGGCTCTAGGGCACGCAGGCTTCAGCAGGTGCTGCTCACAGGCTCAGTGCTTGTGGCACACAGGCTTGGTTGCACTGTGGCATGTGGAATCTTCCTGGATCAGGGATCGAACCCCTGTCCCCTGCATTGGCGAGCGGATTCCTAACCACTGGACCACCAGAGAAGTCCCATGGCGCACTTTCATTGAAGCCAGATTTCCAGTGCCTGCTCTTCCTTCATGTATTTATCCCACATTCCTGTTCTCTTACTGACCACTCCCCGCTTGCCCCCATAGGTAACTGCTCTAATGTGGCTACTGTGTATTTGTTTATTTGTGTGCATTCTTATAAATGGTGTAAGCCTGTATTATCAGTCTACATAATGATACTTACTGTGTTATGTATCTTTTTCTTTTTTTACTTCACTAGGTTTCTAAGATTTATCCTTGAGGCAACAAGGATAAATGTGTATATATCACATTTATTGATTCTAATTGCTGCAGAATTCTCTTCCACAGTTCTTATCTCTCCATTTGGTTTTTACTATATACTAGGTTCTGTATTAAGTGTTTTAGATGCATGATCTCATTTGATCTTACCAACAGCCCAGGAGCCGGGTGCTGTAATTTTGGCCAGAGCCTCAAGCTGAAGGGAACGAATCAGAGTCACAATAGGGAATTCGATAGAGTGAGGCCAGTGTGCCTGGAGCCAGTAGCATTTGCTCAGTATAACTCAGGGGCTGCAAATTCTAGCAGCCTCAACTTGCTTCATCTCTTCTATTGGCCTCAAAGTACTGCTGATTTCAACTAATGATTTCAGCAAATAATTCTTGGGAACCACCTAATACCCAGGGCATACACTATATTCCATTAAAAGGAAAAACGGCTTGGTCCCTTTTATCTAAATATAGATACACACAGGCATAGCAGAAGAGACTGGAGATGCCAACAGCCATCTCTGGGGGAGAAAACTGCAGGTTACGTTTTCTTGCCTTTCTTTTGTTTATTTGAAGGTTTGCCCTTGAAAGTTACTTCAATTTCCTGAGTTAAGATGGGAACTTTAAAGAGATGCATGGCTTTGTGGTTCTCTAGATGGTGGGTGCAGGGCCGTGGCTGTGGACCACGTGACAGATATGGTATCACCTCCCTGACGGGTGATGCACTGACCCCCAGCTGAGTTCTCAGACAGGGCACCCTTGGGGGACCTGTGGGGATCCTACAGACCCAGGGCCGACCCAAGGGGAGGGGAGGTGTAGGGGCAGGGCTGGGCCTGCCAGGCGGCCAGGGCGTGAATGGTCAGCACCCATGGGGCAGGGCCCTCGAGTGCCCAGCCCTCTGTCACCGCTCACCTCACACAGCCTTCCTTTGGGTCCCCGGCAACCTAATCTGGAGGATACCGTTGTCTCCGCTTTACACATGAGGAAACTGAGGTTCAAAGGACCTATAACAAGCACTGAAATCCATGTAAATTCTCTTGGAAGAATAATTTTATGGAAGCTGAGGGTGGCTTTTGTGCCCCTTAAACAGTGTGCTCAGCCCAGGCTCAAGCCTAGTGTTCCAACAGGAAATTACAGAGATTTTGAGCTTCAGCACAGGATATGCATCTTCAGTGGTGTAACCAGTTGGGTCAACAGACTGTTTATTGTTTGTGATCTCAGTTGCCTCCTTTCCTTGGGTGGGATGGAGGGGGGTGGCGTGTGTCACCGAGTGTTGTCTAACAGTCTCATGCAAGAGGCCGGAAGCTGTGAATCAGTTCCCAAGTGTGTAAAAATTAACAGCCTCTTTATGCGGGATATGTATTTCTTTCAAACAGTTTGTTTCTTTAACTAAGGATTTAAAGCATATGTCTAACTTGGTACTGCCTAATTTTTACTTCTTGCATGGATATGGTCAAAAGGTTGTCTTTGATGTCTCGATTCCCACGTGAATCTGGTAGAACAAACAATTGCACTGTATCCAGTGTAACTCCCAAATCAAACACTGTGAAAATGCTCCAAAGCGCCGGTATAGGGAGATCTTTAACCGTGTGTGACGAAAGAGAGCTTACTTCAGTGTTGAAATTCTTCAGAGAAGTATTTAATTATGTTTTCTCAGATCTTATATTTTGTTTCTCAAGCCTTCATTTCTACCTTATTGTTCATTTTGGAAGTAATGCATATAAGTAAAACTTCTAAAGATGGAATTTTGGAAAAATTATCTGGTTCCTTTAGTATTTCTGCAAACATATTACTGATATTATATTTCTTTCAAATAGTTTGTTTCTTTAACTAAGGATTTAAAGCATATGTCTAATTTGGTGCTGACTAATTTTTACTTCTGGTCATCAAGCTTCTGGTCTTTTATTACCTTGTAGATCCAATTGGCTAATCAAATAAAGAGCTTCTAACAGATTCTTTTTTCCTGTATGTCTTATCTTTCAACTGAATGCCAGTAACAAACTCAACTATTATGATTCTTTATAATAGTTCACAGAGCACACCAACTACTTCCCTCCTCTGAAAGTAATGCCAAAGTATGATGTGATGTGCTAATGCATATCAGCATGGACATAGCAAAAATTGAAAGGAAAGAGCCCCCTGTGGGCTTGAGCCATAGACGGTAGGGTCATGGATCTAGACTCTGAAAGGTCCTGAGGTGAAACCGACATAGTCTGTGTCCATGAAGACAGAGGGGGGATGCAAGAGACACGCCTGATGAAGCTTGATCCATATTGGATCTCTTTCTGAGTAAAGAGACCTGCAAGTAGAATTAAGAAGAAATTCAAAGAAATGCAAAACCATAGCAGATCCTCTATCTACCCAGACTGGTTATTCACCTCTTCTAAACTATGTAGTATTTAGGACTCAGCTTTTGTGTAATTAATATACATAAGCTGTATTTACATGTAAGTTTATATACTGTGTAAATTGCAAAATGTAAACTGGTGCAGCCACTGTGGAAAATAGTATGGAGTTTCCTCAAAAAATGAAAAATAGAACTAACCATATGATCCATCAATCTCACTTCTATGTGTATATCCAAAGGAAATTAAGTCACTGTCTCAAAGAAATACCTACACCTCCATGTTCACTGCAGCATTATTTACAATATTCAAGACATGGAAACAACCCAAGTGTCCATCGATGGATGAATGGACAAAGAAAATGTGGTCTGTACACAATGAAATATGATTCAACCATAAAAAGAAGGAGATCCTGCCATTTGCAACAACATGAATGGACTTCGAGAGCATTATGCTAAGTGAAATGTGTCAGACAGAAAGACAAATAGTGGCAGAACACTTATCTCACTTATACGTGGAACTTTAAAAGACTGAACTCATAGAAACAGAGAATGGATTAGTGGTTGCCAGAGGCAGGTGTGGGAGGCAGAAGAAATGCATAAAGGTAACAAAAGGTATAAAGTTTTAGTTATACAATAAATAAGCGCTGGAGGTCTAATGTGAAGCATCATGGTGAGTACAGTCAACAATACTGCATTGTGTATTTGAATTTCACTGAGTAAATTTTAGTTCTCATCATAAGAAGAAACATCTGTAACTGTGACGCGCTAGTTGTTAATTTACTGTTATAATCATTTTGTAAAACATACAAATAACAAATCATTATACTACATATCCTCAATGAATATGATGTTAAATGTTGATTATATCTCAATAAAACTGCGCGAAAAGACTATAAACAGAGAATGAGAGCAAGAGGGAGCAGGCAGTTCCCTGACATAACACCAGGATTTCTTATTATTCAGTCTCTGAAATCACAAGTGTCAGATGAAAAAGAAAAAAAGCAGCTCTGTGAAAGAGAAGCATGGTGTTGTAAGAGGTTTACAATGTACTGCTGACCCCTCTCCACCACTGAAAGCCTTCCCAGTGTTACACAGCAAAGGATCCTGGTCCCAGGAAGTGTTAAACTGCATATCTGTAACATGAAATACAGGATATCAAATTGGGCTATGAAGCCACAAGCAACAGTTATTAAATCTGAACTGGTGAAGGGGAAAACAAACAAATCAATGAGACAGACATCAAGTTCAGGAATAGACTCAAATGCATAAAGTAATTTAATATAAAATAGAGCTAATATGGTGAACCAGTGGAAGAAAATTGACCATGGAATAATTAATATGAGATAATTGCCTTGTCACTGGGAGAGAAGTAAGCTTATTCTCTACCTCATCCCTTATACTAAATGAACTGGAGATGGAGAAAAGACATCTATAAGGAGGGCATGGCTACCCACTCCAGTATTCTTGCTTGGAGAACCCCATGGACAGAGAAGCCTGGCAGACTACAGTCTGTGGGGTTGCAAAGAGTCAGACACAACTGAGCGACTAAGTGTGTATGCAGAAGACACCTATATAAGCTAAATACAATGAAAAAATATATTTTTTAATATCTTCTGGACCCAACCATGCCACTGATGAACTAAAGTTGCAGAACTGTAAAACAGATCAAAGCATTTTTATGAAAAATTTTTTAGAAGGTCTGGGTGTCATTTATTGATAGTTTACATACGTTTGTCTTTAAAAAGTTTTTTTAAGTAAATTTTTTTTACTTTAAAAATTATTGAGGTATAGTTGATTTATTATATAGGTTTCAGGTGTACAGTTTTAAAGTTTAAAACTTAAGTTTAAAGTTTATACTCCATTTATGAAAGTGAGAAAGTGAAAGTCTTAGTTCCTTAGTCATGTCTGACTCTTTGTGACCCTGTGGACTGTAGCCCACCAGGCTGCTCTGTCCATGGAATTAATTCTCCAGGTGAGAATACTGGAGCGGTTAGCCATTCCCTTCTCTAGAGGATCTTCCTGGCCCAGGGATCTAAGCCACATCTGCATTTCAGGCAGATTCTTTACTGTCAGACCAACTAAGGAAGCCACATACTCCATTTATAGTTACAAAATATTAGCTATATTTTCTGTGTTGTACAATATATCTGTATGGCTTATTTATTTTGTAGATAGTAGATTGTATCTCTTAATCCTCTACCCCTATCTTACCTCTCCACCCTTCCTGCTTCCTAAAAAGAATTTTATTTTTAACATTCTGCACTGACTCCCTGATTGAGCATTAATATGGAAGTTGACTTATCAAATGATGAACTCAATCTTCCCATTTAATATAGGAACCTCTTATGTTTTAAAAAACAAGTGGTGGATCAGTTTCTTTTTGTTCAACCCTGTTAAAAATAAGCATTATACTTGAAGGACCAGGAGACTGACAGTACTTTGCATATGGGGGTTCAGAGTTAAAGTTGAGCTAAATCTGACATCTATTAACACCAAGCAAAATTAGTCAAGTATATTGGTTAG
The DNA here is from genome assembly GCA_007570785.1 of Antilocapra americana. Classification (NCBI taxonomy): domain Eukaryota; kingdom Metazoa; phylum Chordata; class Mammalia; order Artiodactyla; family Antilocapridae; genus Antilocapra; species Antilocapra americana. Next base: position 5,015,688 of record ML660216.1, read on the forward strand.
ACATTTTTATGATTAAATTTATTTACCGAACCAACAGATGCAGTTTATATTGGGAATTTTTAACATATCAAGATGATCTTGGTTTAGCCTCACAAAATAATACATTTCATTTATGTTAACTATTTTTCTCAACAGACTGATTTTAGTTGCTTAGATAAAATATATACACAGAAACACAGACATTTATAAATTATATTAAAATTCAATCCTAAATGTCAAACAACCTAAATCCTAACAACTGACATGCATATAAAATTTGTCCTTTTGTGTTTCAAAAATTACTCATAATGTGATAATGATTTCCTGGACATGACACCAAAGGCACAGGCAACAGAAGAAATAAGAAGACAAGTAGGACTTCATTAAAGTTTTTTTAAATTTTGTGCAGTGCAACACTTTGAACAAAATAAAAAGTCATCCCACAGAATGGGGAAGAATGTTTGAAAATCATACACTTGATAAGAAATTAATATCCATAATATATGGAGAATTCCTAAAACTCAACAACAAAGAAACACATAACCCAATTCAAAAATGGGCAAAGGACTTGAAGAGACATTTCTCCAAAGAAGGCAGTCAAATGACTGATAAGTACATGAAAAGATGTTCAACATCACTAACAGCAAGGGAAATGTAAATCAAAACTACAATGAAATGCCATCTCATATCCATTAGGATAGGCATGATATATCCTCTAGGATATATAGACATCCTATATCCTTATATACATAAAGATATCCTTATACCCATAAGGATCTATCTTATATTTGTAAGACAACGCATATCCTCTAGATGGACAAAAGCAAAATCAGAAAATAATAAGTGTTGACTAGTATTTGGAGAAACTAGCTCCCCTGCTGTTGGACGGGAATGTAAAATAGTATAGTTGCTCTGGAAGACAGTGTGGAGGTACCTCAAAAAGGTGAAACTAGAGCTCCCATATGATCCAGGAATTCCACATCTAGGTATATACACAAAAGAATTGAAAACAGAATCTTGAAGAGATATCCATTGTACCTGTGTTCATAGCAGCAATATTCACAATACATAGCTAAAATGTGGAGGCAATCCAAGTGTCTGTTGACAGACGAATAGATAAGGAAGTGAAGTGAATGTGTTAGTCACTCAGTCACGTTCAACTCTTTGCGACCCACGGACTATAGCCACCAGGCTCCTCTGTCCATAGGACTCACCCAGGCAAGAATACTGGAGTGGGTTGCCATTCCCTTCTCCAGGGGATCTTCCCAACCCTGGGATCAAATCCGTATCCCCTGCATTTCAGGTGGATTCTTTACATCTGAGCCACCAGGGAAACCTCCTTAATATATACAACCACATGGGTGAAACGTGAAGGATATTATGCTAAGTGAAATAAACCAGTCACAAAACACAAGTGCCATATGATTCCCCTTATTTGAGGGACTTGGAGTAGTCAAAATCATAATAGAGACAGAAAGTGGAATGGTAGTCACCTGAGGCTGTGGGGAGAGAAAAAGCAGAAATGACTGTTAAGTGGGTACAGAGTTTCAGTTTTACAAGATGAAAAAAGTTCTGAAGATGGATGGTGGTAATGATTGCATAATGTGCTTAACTTCACTGAAGTGTATATTTAAAATCCATTAAGATAAATTCTATGTGTATTTTACAATTTTAAAAATTGTAAAAAAAAAATGCTAGTAAGAAAAATATAAGCAGTTCCACAATCAACCCTAAGTTACCTAAAGAAAAATTAATGTGGTTAATGACTCAAAATGAAATGATGAAATATACCCAAAAGGATGGAACAAAGTAACAATAATAAATGAAGGATTTCCCTGGCAGTCCAGTGGTTAAGACACCATGCTCCCAATGCAGTGGGCACAGGTTTGATCCCTGGTCAATTAAGATCCAGTATGCTGCCTACAGCAGTCAAGAAAAAAAAATAAGTAATAAATGAGAAAACACTGGGGCACAGGCACCATGAGGGCTGGGAAATAAGTTTGCTTTTGAATGAAAGAAAAGGATAAGAGGAACACACCAAAGTACCACAAATAGATAGCTGAGCTCTTACAATATAACCATTCTGATCGCTTGACATTCATTAACTCACTCCATTGCCCCTCTGGGGGAGGCATTATCATCCCCATTTAATAGATGAGGAACAGACCCAAAGAGGCTGAGCAACTGACCCAGTTTTCATAGCTGATGTGTGATGGAGGCAGGATTTGAACCTGAGAGTTGACCTGGCTTCAGTGTTTACAGTCATTGCACTAAAGTGAGTATCAGGCTTGGCAGAAGCGGCTGAAATCTACCTCTGTGTTTTCCAGTAGCCGAAACAGAAAGTGTGATCAGATCTCACTTTAATTAAAAAAAGCAAAAAATCTCAAGGCAGAGAGCTAATGTCTTGATGAACTCTCCCTGCTAGTGTGTGTGCGTGCTAACCTCACTGATATTTTCCAGCTGGCCCATGCATTTATGCTCTAATGTCTTACAGAATAAAAATGGCCAGAGTTAAGGTGTGGTTTCCAGGCCCTGAGGTTAAGAGTGAGTTTTGTTTTGTTTCCTTTAGACTTTATTTTTTAAAACAGTTTTAGAATACAGGAAAATTGAGACAACAACACAGAGTTCCTATGCACCCCACCAGTGTCCACGATTAGTGACATTTTACCTTAGTGTGCTGCATTTGTTACAATTAATGAACCAATACTGATACATTATTATTAGCTCAAGACCATTCTTCATTCAGGCTTCCCTGGTGGCTCAGACAGTAAGGAATCTGCCTGCAATGCAGGAGACCTGGGGTCGATCCTGGGTTGGTACGATCCCCTGGAGAAGGAAATGGCAACCTACTTCATTATTCTTGCCTAGGAAATCCCGTGGACAGAAGAGCCTGGCAGGCTACAGTCCATTGGGTTGCAAAGAGTCGGACACGACTGAGTGATTAACACAAACATCCTTCGTTCACATTTCCTTGTTTTTTACCTAATGTCCGTTTTCTCTTCCAAGAACCCCCAGGATGCCCTATGACGTTTAATTTTCATGGCTCCCTAGGCTGCTCTTGGCTTGGACTGCCATTTTAATCTGCCTTAAGCAAAGTATGAGGACGTTAGCTTAGTTTCTTTGAAGCATCACAGCTCCATATTTTCATGCAATGAACAAACAGCCTCATGTTATGATGGCTCATAACAGTGTTTAAAGGTAGTAAACATCTCTGTTTTCTGTGCCAACTGAAAACACTGCTGCTTATTCTCTTGCCAGATGATAAATTGGGTAGGCTAGAGGATTTTTCCAGGTTAAGTATATTTCCTGGAATTTCTTAAGATGCAGCTGTAATATGCAATAAGTATCCAATTACAAGACTTATGTTCACGTTTCATCCATTCTCTTCTTACTGACTATATCTCCAACTTTGAAAAGTATGGTTTTAATCACTCAGAAAATTTAACGTGACTGTAATTTTCTTTTTTTTCCCATCAGCTTCCCCTCCATCAACTCTTTCCCTTTTTCCAATGTGTTTATAAACACACTCAGGATTCTCCAAGCTTTAAAAAGTGAAGAAAAAATTCTCTTACTATCCAATTACTGTCTGATTCCCTTGTTTCATTCATTGCTGGAATTCCTGAAAGTCTGGCCTATATCATTGCTTCCATTTTGTTCCATTATTTTTTTCTCCTTAATCTAGGATAATCAGGCCTCCTTACTCACTGCTTGAAACTTCTCTCTGAGGGTGACTAATAAGCTCCACATCTAGTGACCTTTTCTTGGTTCTCTTCCTTCTTACGTTCTTGGAGCATCTGACTATGTTGTTTATTTTCTCCTTTAAAACATCTCTCACTTGGTTTTCAGGATATGAAGTGATGAGGTTTTTTAAATTCCCTCTCCAGCCATGCCATTATCTCTTCAGCTTCTCTCCCCCTCCTCTTGTCCTCAGTGTTATTTCTTCCCAGGATCAGCCTCACCTCTTTGGCTTCTCAAGCCCATCCTGTGCACACACGTGTCTGTATCACAGTATTATATCTATGTCAATTACCCTGGTCTTTCTCTAAAGCCCCAGTCTCCCATTACCTCCCATTACAGAAGTCCTTAGGTGTTTCCAATTGAATATGTCTCTAATATATTCAACGTTTAGCCTGTCGAATACTTAACAGATAATCTTTCCCATCAAATCAGTTCTGCTTAAGCTTTCCCTGTCCTATTCCCACACTTCTAGGAACCCAGACCTGAAACTGTAAATGTTTTCACAACTTCCCTCTTGTCTCTTATAATCAATCTGCAAGTGCTGTCGATTTCCTTGAAAAAAATCTGTATTTCCTTTCCTATTATAATTCACTCATTCAGCAAGCGTTTATTGAGTGCTTACTATATACCAAACGTTCTGCCAGCACATTTTTATTTTTATTTTTTTTCCTATCTCTAGTCCCTCCCCTGTCAATTAATTCAAAAGTCCTACCAGGTGTATATTCAGAATATTCTGTTCTGATTATGCCGTCTCCATGCTTAGAACGGATGAACCTATTTGCAAAGCAGAAACAGAGAAACAGATATAGAGGATAAACATATGGATACTAAGGAGGGAAAGTGGGGGTGGGATGAATTGGGAGACTGGGGCTGATGTCACTGCTATGAATAAAGCAGGTCACTAGTGAGAGCCTTCTGTATGGCACAGGGAACTCTACTCAGTGCTCTGTGATGATCTAAATGGGAGAGTGATACAAAAAAGAGGAGGTATTACATATAGCTGATTCGCTTTACTGTACAGCAGAAACTAACACAACATTGTAAAGCAACTACACTCCCATGAAAAAGTTTAAAAAAGAAAAACATTTAATGACTGCCCTTTGCCTACTGCAAAGTACAAAGGTACTCTGCAGAGTCCTAAGAGTTCCATGGGGCTCCTTAAAGGCATCAAATTATGTGAGTGTAATGAGAAGAAGCACTTCAGCCATAGCAGCTTCATCTGCCCCAATTAATAATAATTTACAATAATAATAAAGAATGAAATAATAATCCCAATACTATTAATAATAATAATCTCTAAAAGCTCAAAAAATGTTCTCAACACTGTTTTAGACTCAGTCTGACACTTAGTTCCCTCTCCGGTTGAACTCTAAATGACTTTCCAGCCTGATACAGGACTAGCCACCACGGACAACCCACTTTTTAACCAGGCTAGACTACTGAGTTGTCACCTGTGGCATCAAGTCATCCACCAACCCTCCAAGCCTTCATTCCACCATTGCCTTTTTCTGGAACGTCCTGTATTCATCTTCCCGTGCTGAATTCCATACCTGACTTTTAAGTGCTACCTCAAGTTCCAATAAGAGTTTTCCTCTTTCTGAAAATCCATAAACTTGGTTTTACAAATCTTTTGGCACAATACTTGCTTGATTTTGTTCTTTGTAAATTCATGCCTTACTTGCCCTTATGTGATTTTAGACTCCTCAAAGAGTTTTAGACCCCTTGCAAGCAAAAGCATTGTTCTACCTTCCCTAGTAGCTAACCTATTATACCTTATCTCTCAAAAGCAAGGGATAGACGTTTATAGAATGAATAAATCTGTTTTCCTATGGTCTTTCCATGAAGGATCCTGTCAAAAAGAAGAAAATTATAGTCTGTCTTGTGTGTGTTTTCATGTAAAGGAGACCAAGAGAAAAGAAAAAAAGGAACCATGAAAATGGGTGTCATGAAAAAATAATATGCAGGAAAAATTATCCTTTCTTATTCAGTAGTATCCAAGAAGCTTAACTGGGTACATCATAATCTTTCTCCACTTTATATTTGTTTGCTTTTTTGCATCTTAGTTTTGGTAAATTCACATAGGAGATGTTGGCTCATTAAACTTTCTAGTATCTCTGTAGGTGAGAAAGGCTTCTATGTCCATTATATAGATGGGATGGCTCAGCATCACTGACTTAAATAGGGACTTGAAATGTAGAAATGAAGTATAAACCTCCAGGTGCTAGCGATAGGATTCAGACTCCCAGCTTGTGACCCATCATCTTTTGTCTCTCTCCCCAAAGTTATGATCTTCTCTTGTGCAGCGGAAAATCATGTTTGTTTCCCGTAATCCTTAGGACTATAAAAGCCCCTTTAAAGTCCCCTTTATTCTTTCGGTAACATCAGCAGTCACGTTCTTTGAGCACTTCCTGTTTATCATTATGTGCACACGCAGTTCCCACTTTAACACAGCACTGTACTCTCAGCAGGCCCCACCATGACCCCTCTGAAGCAGGTGGCAGGAGTAGCTAAGCACCACCATGCTGATCTTGGGCACTCAGAGGGTGAATCTGCTTCCTTTCATCATTTTGCTGACTTATTTATTTTGCCCGTGGAGCAGGGGCTCTTGTATCCATGGTATATCCATGTAATGTCGGACTGTGAGCATTACTTGGCTTTTTCCAAGTGGAACTCATAGCTGATGACAAGCTGGTGCGGAGAAAATGAAAATTTTTCTGAATTCGGTTCTGCATGGAAACAGTTGACCAATTTTCATTGCTGTAATGTGAGTCTTTTGCTCTTGGTTGATTGTGAGTAATAGCTTCACTTCTGGAGAAAGGAGATTTTGTTTGAAGTCCATTCATAGATTTGGTTCAACAAACTGGACTACAGTTCTCAGAAAATGTCTTTTGAACCTTCCAATAATAGACTTTCTCATCTATTATTCCTGGAACACTTTATCCTTCACAGCCAAGCATACGGCTAGCTTTGTTGTTCACTGTGTTCTGTGTTTGCCATTATGACCCACATTTTCAACTTGGGATACAAAAGAATACAATTTCTTTTTATTTTTCTGAGTAATCACTTGATTTCTCGCTTTCCCTCCTCAGCAGGAAGTTCAGTATCTTCTTGAGAACGTCCTTTTCTCAATCCAGGAACTTCCTTGTTCTGTAAAGTGTCAGTCTTATTTCTGAATATCTGGGGGGATAGAACTGTAGCCACTGTTGTCCACAAAGGGCTCACTTTGGAAAACTGCTCCTGTGTTGATCTGTGGGCCCATGTCCTCTTGATGATGGCATGCTGACCAGGCAAGGTTCCTGTTCAAGCTGTAGCTGTGCTCCTGTTGAGCTTACAAGTTACAGCAGGCATTGAGTAATAAACCATCAGCCACTGGTAGAGCAGTGTGTGTGTGTTAATCGCTCAGTTGTGTCCATCTCTTTGCAACCCCATGGACTATAGCTCTCCAGGTCCCTCTGTCCATGGGATTCTCCAGGCAAGAATACTTGAGTGGGCTGCCATGCCCTCCTCCAAGGGATCTTCTCAATCCAGGGATCGAACCCAGGTCTCCCACACTGCAGGTGGATTCTTTACTCTCTGAGCCACCAGGGAAGTCCAGTTTGGTTGCTAAGTCGTGTCCAACTCTTTCATGGATCCATGAACTATAGCCCACCAAGGTCCTCTGTTCATGGGATTTCCCAGGCAACACTACTGTAATGGGTTGCCATTTTCTTCTCCAAGAGATCTTCCCAACCCAGAAACTGAACCCACATCTCTTGCATTGGCAGGTGGATTCTCTACCACTGAGCCACTAATGAAGCCATTGGTAGAGACTACCCGCTTGTTGTTAGTCCTGAGTAACATCCCTTTCCAATCCCTATGTACATGGTCAGTCCTTTTATCCCCAAGAACCACCACCACACTGAAGTGGCTGAATCTGGAAGAGCCTCCAGCCTAGAGCACAAGCTGTACCAGAACCTGCCCACCTCCAGAGCTGTGGGAAAAGCTGGGTCACTGCTCCCAATGCCCTCTTTATTCAGGGTCTTTTATTTCAGCAATATTTTTACTTTTATCAGCCATGGGATTATTTAGAATCTAGGGGAGCAGAAATCAAGTTCCTTTCCCTCCAGAATGCCCCTGTACTGGAGGCTGGGCTGCCACAACAAAGCACCACTGGGTGGCTTAAAACAACTGACATTTATTCTTTCACAGTTCTGGAGGTTAGAAGTTCAAAGTCAAGGTGTCGGCAGGGCCATGCTCCCTCTAAAACCTAGAGAGGAGAATCCTTCCTGGCATCTGGTGGTTTGCTGGCAATCCTTGGAATGTCTTGCCTGCAGCCCTTTAATCCCTGTCTGTCATCATGGTGTTCTCCTCTTCAGTGTCTCTGAATGTCTTCTAAACTTCTTATAAGAACAATTGCTATATTGGATTAAGGACTCACCCTACTCCTGTATGACTTCATTTTAATAATCGCATCTGTGATGATGCTATTTCTAAATATGGTCACATTCTTACTGAAGTTAGAACTTTAACAGTTCTTCTGGAGAGACACAATCCAACCCATAGGAGCTCCTGTACTAGTTTGCAAATACGAACACTTCCCCTTCCCAAAGTTCTTCATAACTGGAAGCAACTCCTATACCAAGACACAAAAACATCATGTCATATAAGCCTTACCTAAGATAATAGGTCGCTGCTTGGCTGCACTCTCATAAGCCACAGGACCACCCAAGAAACTCAATATAAGACAAGGAAGGTCCTCCTCACGGGGGCTTTCTGTTGCTGCCTGTACAGAGAATTTCTCTTGGGAGAAAACTAAGTAAATTTTACCCCATTATGTATCATAATTAGACCTGGTTGATCAAAGAAACTAGCTATATGAATGCAAGGACTCTCATACCAAATGGGAACTTTGCTTTGCTTTACTGCCCCAACCAGGAAAACTGTCAGAACTCTTGTCTTTAATTAAGAAAATTAAGATTCAGAGAAGTGAAGTGGCTGTCCAGGTCACTCAAACAATAAGTGACAGAACTGTGGTTAAGAATCTTCACATTTTCATAGCTCTGATCACCAGACCACGTTGAATTCCATCCATCTTTTCCAAAACCCAGATGAAGACCCTGAAGTTTGAAGACAGTATTTTTTGCCTTGCATTGATGGATTGCTGATCTAGGAAAATGAGGTTAGCAGAAGATCATAAAAGGCTTGAATGAGAGCTGGAAGAGCTTAGATCATATTTAGTAGGCCATGAGGACTTTTCTTTTAAAAGAAAAATGACACAATTGGGATTGAACTTTTGGAAGGTTAATCTGTAGGGTATCTTCAAAGGTGATAGAGGAGAATCAGGCCCATTAGAAAACCAGTAGGAAAATTCAAGAAAGAAGGAATACAGAATGAGATAAGGACATTGGTAGGAGCCAAAGATGGTTCCAAGATTTGAGCCTTCAGGGGATGGTGTGTCTTTAAAAAAGAAGCAAAAACATGGCTGGTCTGGGAGGAAAATTGAGTTCAGCATTGGAAATATATATATATATATATATTTCCAATATATAAGGCATGATGTCCTGATTATATGTTTTAAAGAGATATCCCATTGAAAGTATCTGCCTTTTAAATTGAGGAGATAGATGGACTTCCCTGATGGTCGGGTGGTTAACACTCCGTCCTTCCACTGCAGGGGGTATAGGTTCTTGAGAGTTTGATCCCTGGTCCTGGGATCTCTGGTTTTGCATGTTGCACAGCCAAAAAGAAAAAGAGGGGGGATAGAGGTTCTAATTTTGGTCTTTCTTTAGTAGGCGCATCCCACAGCACATCTTCAAATGGCACATAAACCCTCATTGGTGTGCTGGGATCTCTTCACTTGCTGAGTGGAAGTTCACCAAGTACCACGTACCATACCCTGCTTTAGGAACTGAGGATATGAAAATGACTAATACCATCCTAGGTCTCAAAGTTGAATAGATGATCTTATGGCACAAGGGCTCTGATGGAGATGAACAGTAGGCGCTATGGAGATGGGTAGAAATTTCTCTGGGACAAGGGTGTCCAGAGAAGCTCCCAAGGAGGAGATGACCCTGAGACAGATTGTAAAGGGGGACTCAGAGCTCTGTTGGAGAAGAGGTGAGTGAGGGTCTCCCACATTGCCATCATAGCAACAGCATACGCAGAAAAGGAGAGGGGATGGATACCTGGGAAACTGCAAGTGGGACAATGAGGGGATTGTGGTTGTTTCGTTGCTCAGTCATGTACAACTCTTTGCAACCCCATGGACTGTTACTCTCCAGGCTCCTCTTTCCATGGGATTTCCTAGGTAAGAATATGGGAGTGGGTTGCCATTTCCATATCCAGGAGACCTTCTCAACCCAGGAATTGAACCCATGTCTCCTGCATTGGCAGAAGGGTTCTTTACTGCTGAGCCACCAGGATTCCTGTTGAGGAGACTGGGAGGGTGCAAAGGCCAAGGTGAAGACTGGACCACAATGAGAGCAAAAATGGCTCCAGATGAAGTGAGGAAGTGAGAGACGAGGAAGGAAGGGAGGGAATCAGATTTGGAATTTCAATCTTAGAGAACATAAAGTTTTCATGCTTATCAATTCAGTTCAGTTCAGTCCAGTCGCTCAGTCATGTCTGACTCTTTGCAACCCCATGAATTGCAGCACGCCAGGCCTCCCTGTCCATCACCAACTTCCGGAGTCTACCCAAACCCATGTTCATCAAGTCGGTGATGCCATCCAGACATCTCATCCTCTTTTGTCCCCTTCTCCTCCTGCCCCCAATCCTTCCGACCATTAGGGTCTTTTCCAATGAGTCAACTCTTTGCATGAGGTGGCCAAAGTATTGGAGTTTTGGCTTCAACATCAGTCCTTCCAATGAACACCCAGGATTGATCTCCTTTACGATGGACTGGTTGGATCTCCTTGTAGTTCAAGGGACTCTCAAGAGTCTTCTCCAGCACCACAGTTCAAAAGCATCAATTCTTGGGCACTCAGCTTTCTTCATCGTCCAACTCTCACATCCATACATGACTACTGGAAAAACCATAGCCTTGACTATATGGACCTTTGTTGGTAAAGTAATGTTTCTGCTTTTCAATATGCTCTCTGGGTTGGTCATAACTTTCCTTCCAAGGAGTAAGCGTCTTTTAATTCATGGCTGCAGTCACCATCTGCAGTGATTTTGGAGCCCAGAAAAATAAAGTCTGACACTTTTCCCCCATCTATTTCCCATGAAGTGATGGGACCAGATGTCATGATCTTAGTTTCCTGAATGTTGAGCTTTAAGCCAATTTCTTCACTCTCCTCTTTCACTTTTAGCAAGAGGCTTTTTAGTTCCTCTTCACTTTCTGCCATAAGGGTGGTATCATCTACATATCTGAGGTTATTGATATTTCTCCCAGCAATCTTGATTCCAGCTTGTGCTTCAACCAGCCCAGCATTTCTCATGATGTACTCTGCATATAAGTTAAACAAGCAGGGTGACAATATCCAGCCTTGATGTACTCCTTTTCCTATTTGGAACCAGTCTGTTGTTCCATGTCCAGTTCTAACTGTTGCTTCCTGACCTGCATACAGGTTTCTCAAGAGACAGGTCAGGTGGTCTGGTATTCCCATCTCTTTCAGAATTTTCCACAGTTTATTGTGATCCACACAGTCAAAAGCTTTGGCATAGTCAATAAAGCAGAAATAGATGTTTTTCTGGAACTCTCTTGCTTTTTTGATGATCCATTGGATGTTGGCAATTTGATCTCTGGTTCCTCTGCCTTTTCTAAAACCAGCTTGAACATCTGGAAGTTCATGGTTCACATATTGCTGAAGGCTTTCTTGGAGAATTTTGAGCATTACTTTCCTAGCGTGTGAGATGAGTGCAATTGTGCAGTAGTTTGAGCATTCTTTGGCATTGCCTTTCTTTGGGATTGGAATGAAAACTGACCTTTTCCAGTCCTGTGGCCATTGCTGAATTTTCCAAATTTGCTGGCATATTGAGCACAGCACTTTCACAGCATCATCTTTCAGGATTTGAAATAGCTCAGCTGGAATTCCATCACCTGGCCATTCTCCTCCAGCCACCTTGATTTACAGATAAATAAAGCCCAGAAAACTTAGGTGTTTTGCCCAAGGTCACACAGAAAAGTTACAACTAAAGCTCCCAGATTAATGTCCAAGTTCCTGTGTCCTCAGTGAAGAAAACTGAGACTCAAAAAGGAGAGTGACTTGTTTGAGTCGCCTAGTCTGTTCACATGTTTAGATTCTTATCCTGGCACTCCTTCCTCCACCCCACAGATCACTGCTGCAGACTAAACGTGTCCCCCCAGTCTCCATATGTTGAAACGTAGTCAGTGTGACGTTATTTGAAAATGGTGCTTTTGGGGGTGGTTAGGCCACAAGGACAAATGCTGAAGTTGAAGCTCCAATACTTTGGCCACCTGATGTGAAGAGCAGACTCCTTGGAAAAGACCCTGATGTTGGGAAAGATTGAAGGCAGGAGGAGAACGGGACGACAGAGGATGAGATGGTTAGATAGCATCACCAACTCAGTGGATATGAATTTGAGCAAACTCCGGGAGACAGTGAAGGACAGGGAAGTCTGACGACATGCTACAGTCCCTGGGGTCACAAAGAGTCGGACACAACTTAACAACTGAATAACAATGTAGGTCATGAGGGCACAGTGTCATGAATGGGTTCACGCCCTTAAAAGAGAGGCCCCAGGCACTCCCTTGCTCCTTCCACCTCATGAGGACCCAGTGAGGTCTTAGTTGTCTATGAACCAGGGAATGGGTTCTCATCAGACACCAACTATTCAGGCAGTTTGGTATTAGATTTCTTAGCCTCCAAAACTGTGAGGAATAAATTTCTGTTGTTTATAAGCCTATGGAATTCGGTTAAAGCAGCGCAAACAGAACTAACATAATGACAGAGGTGAAATGGCTCTGCGAAGTCATGAGAACTACACCACAGGCATGCCTATTACGTGACTGACAGAAAAGTGAGTCAAAGTAGCTCAGTCTTGTCCAACTCTGTGATCCCATGGATATAGAGTCCATGGAATTCTCCAGGCCAGAAAACTGGAGTGGGTAGCCTTTCCCTTCTCCTGGGGACCTTCCCAACCCAGCGATTAAACCCAGGTCTCCCACATTGCAGGCAGATTCTTTACCAGCTGAGCCACCAGGGAAGCCCAAGAATACTTGATTGGGTAGCCTATCCCTTCTCCAGCAGATTCTTCCTGAGCCAGGAATTGAACCAGGGTCTCCTGCATTAAAGTGACTGACAGAAGGGCAAGCTAAAGGTGCTGGAAATGAAGAGTGTGATGAACTATGAGCCCAGGGTGTTTGGGGAACATGATTAGCACCGATGTTGGAAAGTCTTCTAGAAAAACAGTAGAGAAAAAGACTGTGAACCATGCTCTGGGAATCATCCAGGAAGATGAGAAAGGATTCCAGAGGTAGAAGAGAACAGGGAATGGGTAGAATATGCTGATGAGGATGATGACTAAGAGCAGTCGTGATTGCAAAACAGAGGTGGGAGGAGAGCCTGGAAGGGGTGGTGGGAAACTAGTCCCCTGAGGTCTCCTAAGGCGAAACTGATAAGGTGGTCATAGAGAGGAGTTAGAAACACCGAGAGCGGAAACTCAGGACATAGAGTATGAGGTTAGAAGCTCTAACTGGAAGAACGTGAGAAAAGGTGCTGATGAGCCCAGAAAGAAGAGAATGTGGCTGGAGGGGGCATGGGAGAGGGGGCTAAGTGTAGGATGGTACTTTCTTGAATGCAGAAGAGAGGGAGGCAGAACTCTGGGAGTCACTGGATGCCTGTGCTTATGACCAGTGCAGCATGGCTTTGTGCCAGCTACTGGGCTAAGTGCCTGAGAGGCTTGTCTCTTCCCCCTCGCCAGGTCCCTCTGAAGCTGGTACAGTTCTCATTTTTCAGATGAGGCAATAGAGGCACAGAGAAGTTAAATAACTTACTCAATGTTGCAGAGCTCATAAGTGGCACAGCCATGATTTGAACCCCATCTGACTCCAGAGTCCAAGCTTGTGCTCTATGCTTTATATCTTCTACCAAAGGGGTCAGCCCAAGAGGAACTGAGGTGATGGCAGTGACCAGCCTGAAAGTTATGGTCGTGTGTTTAGTGTCTGTGAAACTGACTCCTTAAGACTTGAAAAGATAATGAAGGTTTGCCTCCCATCTCTGCTATTAGTGTTTAGTGACAGCATAAATTTTTTAACCTTAATGAACTGACCTTTGCTTTCTATAGAGATGCTGTAATGCAGGTACTAATAAAGGTACCCGTTTTAGCAGAGCACCTAGAGTGTTTCTATTAAAACATAAATCACCTCCTGGCATTATCTGCTCAAAACCATCCAGTAGCTTCTGAGCTCAGAGTAAAAACTGATCTTTACCATGGCCAGCAAGACCCTAGACCATCTAGTCTTTGACCCCAACTGCTGTTTCTAGTTCTCTCCTTTACTTGCTCCAGTCACATTTGGATCTCCTCTCTGTTCCTTGAAGACACCAGGCACTGTCTTTGCCTGGGATGCTTTCCCTCAGATATCTTAGTTTGTTCTCTCACTCCCCAGTTCATGGATTGAGTGCCTCAGTGAAGTCTTCGTCCTGTCTCCCTCATGTAAAATTGTCCTCAAGTCCTTTATCCACCACTCTACTTCTCTTTTGCCATGTAACAAGTCTCCCCCCAAATTTAGTGGGTTAAAATGTCAACAAACATTTCATTCTCATGGTTTCTGAACATCAGGAATTCTGAAAGGGCTCAGCTATAGGCTCTGGTTTTGGAATCCCTTATATGGTGGTAGTCAGATGGTGGCTGGGGCTTCCGCAATGGCTCAGTGGGTAAAGAATCTGCCTGCAGTGCAGGAGACACAAGAGACACAGGTTCAATGCCCGGAGGTCTCCTGGAGAATCCCATAGACAGAGGAGCCTGGCAGGCTACACTCCAAAGGGGTGCAAAGAGTGACGAAGCACACACCAATGGTGGTTAGAACTGAAACAAAGCAGGGTGCAAGTAGCAGGGGCCCTCTGCCTATCTCTGTCTCTGTCTCTCTCTCCATACAGTCTCAGGGCCCTTCCATGGGGTCTTTCCATGTGGGCTAGTTTGAACTACCTTGCCCCGTGATGGTCTCAGGGCAGGGGGCTCTTTAAATGGTGTCTGAGGCTTTGTAGGTGAGTATTCCAGCAAGTGAGGTGGGAGCTGCATTGCCTTTTATGATCTAGCCTCTAGCTTTGGAATTCAATAGCATCACTGCCACATCTTTTATGCTATTGGTTGAAAAGATGGAAACCCCCATCCAGTTTCAAGGGGAGAAAACAAAGAAGCCCATTACTTTATTGGAGAAGAGTCCAAGTGACATTGTAATATAAGCCTGTGGGATGGGAGACATTGTTGACGCCACCTGTCAACAATTCAACTGGCCACCCCCCTTTGCTTTCTCTTTCTCACTTAGGATGCTACTTAATTGACTTGTTTGTCTTCTATGCTGCCTGTCTTCCAACACTAAAATGCCAGCCTGTTTTGTTCAGAGCTCTAATCCTGGAGCCAAGACCAGTGACTGGCACACAGTATTCTGTAAGTGCTTATCAAATGAATGAATTGATGTCTACCAACCCTAACGCTAGGTCTCCAAATTAGATTTTAATGCAACCATTTTACAGATGAGCAATATGAAGCTCAGGAAGGCTTGGTAAATTGGCAGGATCACTCAGCTACAAAGAGCTGGCATTCAAATGAAGTCTTGCTCTTTCCATTGTTTCACGCTGCCCGTCACTCAACAGCATCTCTTTGGATTCCTCTTCACCCTCTACCCCCCACCCCTGCAGGAGACACACATGTCCACAGTCCACCACCAAAATTCAATTTGTCTCCAGTTGGTTGCACTCAAGCTGAGAGCAAAGCAATTGCACTTCAAATCCTCTTATAGCAGATATTTCAGAGCATATTCAGGGCAACCAGAACACACTGCATTTGAATCTGATGTCTGGTTTGCTGCAAAAAGGCAATTAAATGAAAGGTTAGGTGGCTTTTCAAATGGCCAGCTCAAACTTTTGGCTTATTTTTTTGCCTTGCTGTCTTTATAGGCATTTTAGCAATATTTATCATGATTTCCCTCAGGGAGCCCTCGGATCTGTGATATTTGAAATCATAAAGCCTCTCCGCTGGCCCTTGGAAAGGTTCATGGTAAAACTGCACCATTAACGTTCACAGTTCCTCATTTATGAGGCTGGATTGCACTGATTTCCATATTCTTCACTGTTTCTCCAATGAGGATTTCACATGATAGTGTTTGAAGGCTAAGGACTTCAAAGCAAATTCTTTACCATTTTTATCTCGAAAAATATTCAATATTTGTATAATTAAAGTTAAGTCTTCTTAGAGAAAATGACAACTCGAATAATCTTAAATGTACCTCCAAGAAAGAAACTGTCAAAATGACATTTACTTGTACAGTCACATTCTCTAAGGCCTTCGCTTCTCCTCCTGATTTCTTGTAATCTTTGAAGGTTATGTCGTGGCTGACTTAGATCCCTTTTTAAATTATAGTGACCTCCTTTCAGTGTGAGTTCTAAGGGTGAGGGGCCCTGTCTTCCTTCTGTTTCAGATTTTGTCTATTGCATTGTCACCAAGCAGTAAAAACAAAAGCCGGAAGCAAACCAAATCCTCCATGCTAATTTCCCCACTAGCTACCATACTATTTCTCTTTTCCTTGGCACTGAAGATTTTTAGCAAGTCTGTGCACACTCTGTCTCCATTTTCTCACGTCCTAAATTATATGACAAAGATTTGCCAATGACCTCCAATCTTGCTGGCGAACTTAAAGGAATTTTTCAAGTTTTCTTTTTAATTGATTGTCTCCTGTCTATGTTCCCAACTTTTACACCATGCTTTTCACTTTGCTCTCTCGTCAGTGCTCAAGAATCCCTTCTTCTAGGATGTCTTCAGATTAGTTGGACATTTAGTATCTTAATTCATGTATTCTTGTATATGGGCTTGCTAAGACATTAATGGAGAAGAGGAAGTTGAAGTTGGTCAAACCAAAGCTAGGGAAATTGACTCATCTCCCAGGTTGGGGACCTGGCAGCTTAACACTTTGTATTCAAAAGGTCTTGGGAAACTTGTGCTGAACTGCAGCCAGTACTCATTTTGGGGGTCTAATCCAATGTGTCCAGTAGGCATTTCCAGGCAATACCTCCACTCATTCAAATGAGAATTTACCACATGTCAATTCCATGTTAGGCATTGTGCTAGGCACAGGGGATGCTAGGAGAAGTAAACTCAGTAGCTTTCCCAAAGTTCCTGACAGAGAAAGTAAAAAGATGGAAAAGCAAATAGAAAAATGCAAAAAATACATACAGAAAAATGCAATGCAGCAAGGGTGTTTATTGTCACCAGCCATGGAGGTCAAAATTATTAACTTTTTAAAATCAGATGTTCTTTGGAGGATTTGATATGGGACTTACTAGATATTTTATTGGAGAAGTGTTATTGCTTTTCACAAACACATGAATAAATAAATTAAATGTTTGGTATTTTTATAAATAGCTGCTATGAGCTACTAGAAACCCAGAAACTCTTAGAATCCTGCTTTACTACTTCTTTTAAGACCTTTTATTTTTATTTTGCACATTTCTTTACCCACACAAACACTGTTGTTTTCTTCACTGCTTAGTTTTATTAAACCTCACATCCATACATCATCTCTTAATTATTCATTCCTATCCATTAATTCTCCTGACCAGAATGAAACAAAAATAGCAGAATGTCTAACTATGGAGAGTAGATTTTTGATAGACAGTATTCAGAGGTGGAAGGAAATGGTTGAGACAGATATGGGGAACAAAAACGAAAAGCTAATAATTTTATAGTATGACACCTTTCAGCCATACATGTGAAAACATTTTATGACTTCAAGAGATATTTCTGAAAAGTAAGAAATAAAAACCATAATAAACAATTTAGAAAATAACAAGAACAGTGAATGTTTAACTTATTGGATGTGGTCAAAGCTGTGCTTTGTCAAACTCATAATCTTAAATGCTTTTATAATTTAAAGCATAGGTGTTAGGATTAGTTAGATTCAAATCCTAATATAGCCACTTGCTGAATGACCTCAAATGACTTTGCCTCTCTCAGCATCTGTTTCTCCATATGTAAGATAGAATAGTAATGGTTTGCATTGAGGAACAAACTTATGAAGTATCATGATAGAGTGTAATATGAACTAGGTACTTAACAAATAACAGCCGCTATTGAAGGTTTATTTTAGAGTTATTGTTTTGTACTACAAATCATTAAATATTTAAAAACTAAAACCTGTAAATATTGTTAATGATTCAAAAGCTTTGCATTGATCTAAATGTGCATCTCGGTCTTCATCTAAGAAATTCATCTTTGTTCATTTATTTTGACTTGATATGAGGGCTTCTGACAGTTCTTAATTAAGCCCCCACAGATTTTGTATCATTGTTTATGTGATAAACACATTATTTGGTGAAATAATATTCTTGCTTCCTTTTGGGGAATGTCCTCCACTGAGACAATTTGTACACAGCAATATTAAGCATTAAATCTGATTGGCAACAGTTTCGGATGCTTTAAAAGGATTTTAACTTGTGAAGGGGTCCATTTGGGCTATTTAGGTTCTGAGAACTGAAAGTGCTTTGTGAGTTCTGTTTTTCTAGCATCTGGGAGAGGAGGAGATATGAATTAAATTAGCACCTTGGTGTTTTCTTTATCCTTCATTTCAATACCAGAGATGCTTCACATGCACAGTGGTGTCAGGTTACATCAAAACCTGGGGAAGTTTCTTGGTTTTTAATTTTCAACCAAGATGGAAAGGCACCCATTTTGTTCCGCCCTAACTAGTATGAGAGCCAGTGCATGACTTTCTTGAGAGCCAGCAGATGCTTTGAAGGCAGTGTAACACCGGTCTTCATTAATCTCCATGCAGGATTTTTGCTTCTGAACTTTGAGGCTGGAGGTAACAACTCTCAGGAAGACAAGCAATCTCAAAGCCTGCACCAACCCAACCCAGGGTTTAAAAAGAACAAGTCAAGATTGTTAGAAAATAGCATCCTCACCATCTCGCGCTTCCTTATACATCAGAAAAACAACACTGATGATATTAACTGGAATTCAGAAATTTTTAAAAATTTATTTTAAGTCAGTGTATGTGCTAAGTCACTTCAGTGTCTCCAACTACTTGAGACCAAATGGACTGTAACCTGCCATGCTCCTCTGTCCATGGGGATTCTCCAGGCCAGAATACTGGAATGGGTAGCTGTTCCCTTTTCCAGGGGATCTTCCCATCCCAGGGATCGAACCCAGGTCTCCCTCATTGCAGGTGGATTCTTTACCATCTGGGCCACCAGGGAAGCCCTTAACATCAGTAACAAGCTTAATTATAAAGACGTTTACTATGAAGGCACTGAGATTAACTAGTTCACCAATCCCTCTTCTGGAGGAAGCCAGAAATGGAATCAGGTGGAAGTTCATTCCACCATCAAACGCTTGCTTCTCTTATGAGGAAACAGTGGCCAAGGCTCACAGTGGTGAACTGTGGATTAAATGACTAGGTAGAGCTCTGGTCCTTTTATTAAGCACAGTCTTGATTTGGTAATAAATTTGTTTACTGAAAGAAGCTCCCCTAACTTATTGGGTCTAACTGGTGTTCTCCCAAGGGCTTACACATTCTGTGCACACAGCTGGAGGGAATTTCACCTCCACTGCTCAGAGTTGTAGTTGTGTCTGACTCTTTGCGACCCCATAGACGGCAGCCCACCAGGCTCCCCCATCTCCGGGATTCTCCAGGCAAGAATACTGAAGTGGGTTGCCATTTCCTTCTCCACCTCTATCTCCCAGAGTTTGCTCAAATTCATGTCCATTGAGTCAGTGATGCCATTCAAGCATCTCATCCTCTGTTGCCCCTTTATCATCTTGCCTTCAATCTTTCCCAGAAGCAGAGTCTTTTCCAGTGAATGGGCTCTTCACATCAGGTGGCCAAAGTACTGTAGCTTCAGCTTCAGCATCAGTCCTTCCAATGAGTACTCAGGGTTGATTTCCTCTAAGATTGACTGGTTTGATCTCTTTGCAGTTCAAGGAATTCTCAAGAGTCTTCTCTAGCACCATAATTTAAAAGCAACAACTGCCAAGAGCGCAAAGCCTACATTATGGGTGACATTGTGTGGCTCTTGTCCCAGGCGTACTCATATAACTGAGCTTCAGCAAGGCCACCTGGGGTCTGTCTTGCTCAGATGTTCCATCCCTCTCATTCGCTGAGTACTTCATTCTAGTTAACTGAGCACCTGCTTCATCTATAAGCTGCCATGCCCCTTGTGGCTCAGCTGGTAAAGAATCCGCCTGCAATGTGGGAGACCTGGGTTCGATCCCTGCATTGGGAAGATCCCCTGGAGAGGGGAAAGGCTACCCATTCCAGTATTCTGGCCTGGAGAATTCCATGTACTGTATAGCCCACGGGGTCACAAAGAGTCAGACACAAGTAAGCAACTTTCACTTTCACCTTCATGGAGATGCACAAAGATTCATCAGAGATGAATGAAGTCCTGAGATTCCCCCGTATCCTATAAACCAAATTTACAAATGTTGGGAAATTTGTAAAATGTGCATAAGCTCCAGGGCTTCTTTAGGCTAGAAGTCACCAACTCACTTGCCTGCAGAGGCCCAGCTGACAACAGAAAGGAGTGATTTGGGCTGGATGTAAAACAATTATGGGCCAGTGGGTGGGGCGTGAGGGCTGATTCCAGCTGGAGAGCATGCCTGCTTAAAAGGGGCAGCTGCTTCTCATTTTCCAGCCAGTTGTCTTCCCATGTAGAAATGCTGGCTGAGGATGGCCAAAACCGACGATTTCTCAAGAAAAGTCAGGAATCTTGATTTGTGTGTAAAATCTTTTAAATTTCCAAAAGGACCGTGGAGGTCAAATGTATCCAACTCCATCTTCAGGCTCTCACTTAGCCGCATACAGGATGGTCACAGAGAGCAGTGCACAAAGCCCTTGTAAGCACTCCCTTTCCTCCCTCCCTCCTGCCTCCCGGTAACCTTTCTTCTCCCTCCAGCCCCCTGAGGGCTCCTGTCCAGTGAGCATTCTGGAGAGGAACACTGGGTGTTATTTGCGGGAGCAGTATAAACAACATTGAGATGCATGACTTATGATAAGCACCACACGGTAGATTTTTAATTTTATAAAAGGCAATATTTATGATTTGTTTCTTTCAAGGAAGAGCTCTATCAGTTTTGATAAACACTTCGAAGCTAAGATGCACTGAGAGAGTTGTGCAAGGATGCACAGTAACAAATTCCATTTTGAAATGAATGGAAAAAAGCATCAAATGCCACATGAAAGTCACTGCCTGAAGGGTTACATTAGTATTAAAACTGGGTTTAAAAAAATTCTAAAGGGACTTACGGGCCAGCCATGAAAAGACCGGCATATGACCTCTTTTCTCCCTCTCCCTCCCCTGCTGTTTCTCAAAAAGATGAGACTATCGGAGTGATGAGTAAGAGCGCAGACAGACAGCTGTCTATCATATTTAAAATTATACAGGTATCAGGAGCTGAGGGCTTCCTGGGTGGTACTAATGGTCAAGAACCTGCCTGCCAATGCAGGAGATGCAAGGGATGCAGAGGTTCAATCCCTGGGCCAGGAAGATCCCCTGGTGGAGGGCCTGGCAACCCACTCTGTATTCTTGCTTGGAGAATTCCATGAACAGAGGAGCCTGGCAGGCTATAGCCCAGGGTCGGACAGAGTTGGACATGGCAACTTAGCATGCACAGAAGCTAAAGGTTAAGAATATCCATTGTGGGAACACGTTAGAAGTCAGTGAGAGATGGGTAACAGGAGGAATGAAAGTAATCAGAGGAAGAGATTGGGTCCAGAGACCCATAAGCAGAGACAGGAGAATAGAATCAGCAGAGCATCAAAGGGCTTGGAGTTGGAGGGTGGAGCTACATGTATTGTTGCGAGAGCTGACTTTGGGGTACCAAACGGGAAGGTAAAGGATGCCAATAGGGGATGATGGGGAACAGTTAAGTGTGGAGGGATTCTTATGATGTTATATGTAAACACATGCAGCGTGACATTGGAAAATGGTTAACACCTGACATTCCTAGGTTTGGAGGGAAACCCTGACTTGCAGCATTTTTTATCTTTGTGGTACAAATATTCCCATTATGACTGGTTTCAAGCCATCGCCCTGAAAGCAGAGCTGGGAAGATTGCACATGACTGGTTCCCAGCCAAGGAGGAAGGAAAGTGAAATCAACAAGGTCAAAGAAAATTCCAGATCTTAAGGTGCCTCAGGTTTGAGGGACGATGAACCACTACAGGATGGCTGTGCTAAAGGTGGGTGTGGGAGTGATTGCAGAGGCTCTGAAGCTGACGAGGTGGAAACGGTTAGGAAGATCCCTAAATCTATGTGGATAAGCATAGATGGGGTGGAAGATGGAGTTTATAGAAGCCTTCTATGGCTTCCAGGTCTAGAAGCCATAAAGGACATGTGATATGGTGCTCAAAACCAGTGGATGTTGGAGACAGACCTTCTGTGATGTCACCATTATTTATCACCTGTTATTGAGCCTCTTCTATGGGTCTGACACTATCCAATTAGTAGGGAAGGAGGCCAGTGCACCAGTAATATGGAGTATCATGTGACTGCTACAGACAAGATGTGCATGCTAAGTCACTTCAGTCATATCTGACTCTTTCTGACCCTATGGACTGTAGCCCACCAGGTTCCTCTGTCCAGGAGATTCTCCAGGGAAGAATACTGGAGTGGGTTGCATGCCCTCCTCCAGGGAATCTTCCCAATCCAGGGATTGAACCCACATCTCTTGAATCTCCTGCACTGGCAGGTGAGTTCTTTACCACTAATGCCACTTGGGAAGCCCACAGATAAGGTATGCTATGGATTAAAAGATGAGGCCCTTAATATTATTGATAGATGCCATTTATTAGAGTCCTTAGAATGTGCCTGACATTGTGTTAAGCACTTTCCCTTCATTCCATTTAAGCTTTAGACCAGCCCAACTCATAGATGAGGAAATTGAGTCCAAGGTCACATACTTGGCAAGTGGCAGAACCAAGCCAGGAACACGGGTCTTTCTAATGTCCAAAAGTCTGTCCCCTAGCCACTGTGCATACTGCCCTCCCCACCCATGCAGATAATACTCTGATGGAGGTGCAGGATGGTGTAATAGGAGATTTGGAGTTTCTTTTTAAAAAAATTACTCAGCTGGCATATTCCTAAAGAGTCAATTCATGTTAAGAAATAATTTCCCTTGTGCTCGCATGTGACATGTATTTTTAGGATCTGCTGTTAGCAAGTGTATTTTTGTGTGATTGAGTGGGAGAGTGGGAAAAGTTTTGCAGAGCTGTTTAAGCCAGAACGCAAGGGGCACAGCAGAGAATGTAAAATCGCTACCATCTAAGGTCTTGGAAAAACCACAGAGAGACGTGCTCTCAATTTATTATTCTATGTTCATCCCCAGATGAATGACTAGCTAAAGGTATTGTTAAAGCACTTTAAATGACCCATTTCCAGCAGTGAACAAAATCACTTACTGTGCCAAGCCAACTGGCGTATCTGAGATTATAAAACCACAAAGTGAGAAAAACGTTAAAACTGCTAAAGCAAAAATGATACACAGTAGTGAAGAAGGATAAAAATTGAGCTCTGTTGTCTGCAGAGGCAGATGGCTGACCACTAGGTGGGCCTCGGTGTAATGTCCAGGGTAATTGGCTGCTGGGGTTTTTTGGCAAGGACCATTCAGACTTCAGCTTGGGACACAGATCCTGGCTCATTCTTCCTTACGCCTTGCTCTCACTCCCACAACTAGATCGGTGGATCCAAACAAGAAATTGAAAACAGAAAGTTACCTTTACCTTTAAATGCTCTTCTGGAAATAACGATGTGAAAAGTAATTAAGGACCGGATTTCCTACCCATCATTCTCTTCTGCACGTACAATTATCTGCAGATATAAAATTGCCAGCTTTGATAATTACACCCTCCAAATGAGGGGCAAGTGGCTAATTATGCCCACATGTGGCCGATTGCACTCTCCATTAGCCAATTATGTGCACAATCATTTGTGCACATAAATAATTGTGCTCATGGAAAATACTGGCCCTCCCTTCAAATCCTCCTGCTTGGAGTGGCTGATGGAGCAGTGGTCACACTGGAAATATTCTTGGTGGAGCATGAGAGAGCGGCAGACACCAGGAAACACGTAAGTGGCCAGAGCTTGCAGATAGGCAGTGAAGCAGATGTCATTAGGGATCAAAGAGCAGGATGGACCCCAGGAAGGAACTCACAGGCCAGCCTGTGAATTAGGGAACCTGCTTCTAAAGATGGCTGAGCTTCTCAAACGTGCTGAGCCTGTGCTTGTCCTTAACCTTCCTCCAGTTCTACTCCTTCTGTACACCCAGTGAGGATGATAACAAAGCCCAATTCCTCGCACTATTGTAGGGCGGATCAGACAATTCAAGAGGATTTGCAGTCTATTTTGGGATAAATGCACTACATAAATCTGAAGCATTTTCATGTCCATCAGCTCATTTCCAATTGGGAAGGAAAGGTTAGCATCCTCATTGCAAAGCAGAGTCCCTGGCTTGGAGGCTGGTGAGGTCTGAGAAGACCCTGGGCCCTGGTGTTTTCCACTGATGAGAAAACACAGAGTGGCATATAGTTACACTGAATTCATTCATTCATTCCACAAACTCCTATAGAACTCCTGCTCTCTCCTGGGCATTTGGAAACATTTGTCTTGCCTTAGGAGGTCACTGGTACCTTGGCCTGGGTCAGCCATTTACCTGGACCTGCTCTGATTAGTAAATGAGAACTTTCACCTCACATATAGAAATCTGATATGGGTTTTCAAGGTTCAGTTGTAGGTAAATTCAAGTTCTTCCAGTGACTTGCTGGGTATGGTTACTTTTATTAACCTAAGAACTGTGGTTTTCATTCCAATGCTGAGAAGTGGTAGATGTCACGGAGATACTAGAAGGAGGACCCCTTCCAGGGCCTTGTCTAACACTCAGAAATGAATTGTCCAAGGAGACACCCATGCTGACACAGCAGAAGACTTTACTGGGAAGGGGCACCCCGGTAGAGAGCGGTAGGGTGAGGAAACCAGGAGGACTGCCCTGCCATGTGGCCTACAGTCTCAGGTTTTATGGCAATGCGGTTAGTTTCCAGGTCGTCTCTGGACAGTTATCTTGTTTGTGCCCCTGTTTGGTCCAATTCAGGCCCCTCCTGGTGGCACGTCATCTCTCAGCCAAGGTGGATTCCAGCGTGAGGGTTTCTGGGAGGTTGGCAGGACATACTTTGGGCTGGCATTTCCTCCCTCCTTTTGGCCTCTCCCAAATTCTCCTGGTTAGTTTTTCTTTTTTCCTTTTTTTTTATTGCAGCAGCAGCGGCAGCCCTGTGTTCCTTATTGGGACCTCCTATTGTGAGACAGCTCAGGCAAGTAATTATTAATTTGCCTGGCCAGGGTGGGCAGTTTTGGTCAATGGTTCCCTAACAGCAATGTCGCGGGGAGGGGGAGAAGCAAGATGGCAGCTTTGCCCCTTGCCTGTGCCCTCATCTCCCCTCTCACTCACAGTAAAAAGAGGTATTCTACTTCACGGGGGTGAGAAAAGGGTTCACAGAGGCAGAAGTGCTAAGGTAGTCTTGTAAGAAGAGGTGTTGGCCAGATAAATGGGATATGGGGGCTGTGCTCACATTATAAGAAGCCAAGGTATGAAAACATACTCATCTAGGATTAGCAGTATAGACTCTGAAACCAGACTCTGTTTGGGTTTGAGTCCTGGCTGTGTGATATTGGGCAAGTTTCTTAACCTCTCTGTGCTTTTATCCACTCTTCCATAAAATGGAGATTGTAAATAAGGCTTCTGCCACAAAGTTGTTGTCAAGTGTCAAATTAGTAAAAATATAAAGGGAAGTGTTTAGAATGGTGACTAAGCACTGATTTCCATTACTGTTATTACTTGACAAAAAATGGCCAAAAAGTCTATCCAAGAAAAGCAATACCAGGGGTTCCCAAACTTGACAGTCACAAGGGTAACATCTCAAATAAAGCCAAGTCCTGAGTTCCATCTGGAGAGATTCTCATTCTCTAGGGTGGACTAGAGCACAAGGTGTGCCTGGATTGGGAAGATCTGCTGGAGAAGGGATAGGCTACCCACTCCAGTACTCTTGGGCTTCCCTGGGGATTCAGCTGGTGAAGAATCCGCCCACAATGTGGGAGACCTGGGTTCCATCCCTGGGTTTGGAAGATCCCCTGGAGAAGGGAACGGCTACCCACTCCAGTATTCTGGCCTGGAGGATTCCATGGACTCTTTGTGTCCATGGGGGTCACAAAGAGTCAGACATGACTGATCAGCTTTCACTTTCAGAGCCCAGGATTCATCATTCTAAACAAGCATCTCCCCACCCTGCCCCATGTGATTCCAAGGACCAGGCTTTGACAAACAATCACAAGGAAGCACCCCATTTTTGACCTGGTGTATCTGTAACAGGAGAGAAGAAGGTATGAAGGCCTTTGGCCGAGGGTATTTTTCTGGGATTCCTGGGATTCGGGCCTCTTCTGTGAGAGGCAACAAGAACCCTGGGTAGCATGGCCGTCCCCTCAGAGGCAGGACTGTGTGTCCCTGTCATGGGCAAATGTGGCTCTTGTTGGGAACACTTAGCGCCTTCCCTCTCAAACTCTTCAGTAGTTTCAGGAGATGAATTTTTTTAACATGAACATTTTTATTATGAGATGAATCCCATCTCACTAATTCTGAAAATAAAAAAAAAATTCTAAACACTGCACTTAGAGGAACAAGTTACCAAAGCTGAAAGTTCTCAGCTCCAAGTGATTCACAGCAGTGGAGATGGAGGTGGATTGTGATCACAGGGCAAAAATATGAATCGGTTGTGGGATGCTCTGCATTTTCCGAAAAGAATTGGTTCAGTGCTTAAGGTAAGTCGTTCTTCAAAAGGCTATATCTTTTAGCCTAGCTTCCTTAAGTAGGAACATTCTAATTGTGGCAAAAATTTAAAAAATGCATCTAAGTCAAAAAGCTGGGGAAGGGAGGGCAACCTACTCCAACCTATTCTTGCCTGGAGAATTCCATAAACAGAGGAACCTGGTGGGCTACAGTCCATGGGGTCGCAAAGAGTCGGACACAGTTGAGTGGCTAACACTGACTGAGGTTAAAAAGGGACCCAGTGCACAATGATTGTCACATAACTTTCTCCTTAGATCATGAAGATGATGGATGGCCTATGTATTTCAAATATCTCCCAGGGTCCAAGTGATGAAGCAATTGCTGAAAAGATACCATGCATACTTGACAGAGGCATTTTGCTGGCATAAAAAGAAATATTTATCAGTTATAATAAAAATTGTCTTCATTATATACTACCAAAAAATAAAAAAGTAAAAAGATTTGCTTTCTGCAGATCTACATCTTAAATTTTCATGAAGCCAATATTCCCCTAAATATCCACTAACACCAGGAAGTATGCTATGCTTTGTAATGTATTCACACAGATCTCATTAACTCTCAGGAATGGCAGAGATAGTAAAGGTCATCTTCTCCCCATCTAAGGCGTATTCCCTACATGAAGTCCCTAAGAATGGCTTCTAGTCCCTGCTGGCAGACAGGTTTAGCTGCCAGCTGGTGGTGGCCATGTCCTCAGTCTTACCCTCATCAGTTTTTATCTATGGCTTTCAGATGACAACATTGGAGGCATAGTTATCTGAAAAGAGCTTCTCAGGCTAGAGGGAGAAAATGAATCCAATAATATAATATGTGATGAGGATAATTGGGTAACCAGACTCTAGACCCAAAGAGTCTTGCATCGTAGTTTTGAGAGCAGCAGAGTTAAGCTTTGATTGATGAGAACTTCTCTTCTGGGCACAGCAGCCCATTCTATTTGGACAGCTGGAAGTGCTCACCTGCCATCCAGGTGACTTGTGTGCCCTGTTTCTCCTGCCTCTCCCTCTGTGTCTTAGTATGTGTTACCTTCATGTCTTAACTTCCTTACCCTCCATCACTGCATCGCAGCTACACTGGAGCCTCTTCTCTGGTCCTTAGTAGGCCAAACCACTTCCTGTGTCCAAGCCCTGACCCAGCTGCCCCACCTCCTCCCAAAGCTGCCTCCTTCTCATCCTGTGGGACTCAGCTCAGATGTCTTCTCACCCTGCCTCAAGTGACCCCTTCACTCTCACTTTTTACTCTGTAAATTTCCTTCTAGCGCTCACCATAATTTATATTTATTTTAATTTTTAAATTACATTCGTTACTTGTACCCTGATTCTCTCTCCCGTGTCTTCCTCGTCTCTGTATGAGTTCATAAGCCAGTAATTTAAGTTCAGTTAATATATTTTTTTAAGATTTTTATACATAGACCATTCTTAAAGTTTTCTTTTTAATTTGTTACAATATTGTTTCTGTTTTAGGGTTTGAGTTTTTGGCCACAAGGCATGTGGGACCTTCACTCTCCCACTAGGGATTGAACCCATACTTCTGCCTTGGAAGGCAAAGTCTTAACTGCTGGTCGGCCAGGGAAGTCCTTAAAGTCAGTTAATATTTATCTGACATGTTCCTGTAAATAACTGTATATAATTTTGGTTCATCCTGAGTTGACAAATTTATTTTAATTATATTATGGTATGAAAAGAACAAGAGCATTTGTTCATCTATTCTAACATATTGATGAACTAAATGATTCAAGAGCTTCCGTTGTGGCTCAGCTGGAATCCACCTGCAATGCGGGAGACCTGGATTTGATCCCTGGGTTGGGAAGATCTCCTCGAGAAGGGGATGGCTACCCACTCCAGTATTCTGGCCTGGAGAATTCCACGGATCACATAGTCGGGCACGACTGAGTGACTTTCACTTTCAGATGATTCAAAGCAGACACTATGGGAGGCCTGATGTGTGGGGTGACTGGGCAGTCTGCTCTTCCTACACACCCAGCTCTCGGGTACACAGACTCCAGGCTGGCCACGTCGGGTCACAGGTCCTGTTCAGACTGTGTGGTTTCTGAAGCTGTGACCCCCACCCTCCCCGGTTGCCCTGTGGATGAGGATTCACCTGGCTGCCTTTAACATTCCTTGCACAGCAGCCAGCTCAGTCCTGATTGGTCAGTTGGCCAGAGCTCTCAGAAGCCCAGGGGGTGCGGAGCTGCTGCTGTGAGCGCCTTTCACAAGGACTGCCAAGTAGCCATCAGACAGTGTTAGCGACTTTTGATTTAGGTTTGAACAGAGCAGTCCCCAGGGCCACTCACTATGCTGCATCATCCTCTTTGGAAAATGCTCTTCAAGTAACTACCCAGGAGACTGAGGAAACGAAATGCTCACAGAGGAGAAAAGCACAGAAAGTCTGACTTCTCCTAACATGTGTTTCAATGTAGAACTGCATTGTGAAAAGAGGTTCACATCTTCTATAGGCATTGCAGGAAATACTTTTCACCCTCCATCCCCCTCCCACCTGCCTGTCTTTGTCTCTCTGTCCCACACACGCACACACTTACTTATTCACTAGCCACAGTAATAGAGTTGCTTCTCCTTCTCTTGGAAAGAAACCTCATTCTGATGAAAACCATGCCGACTAACCTTGCTCTGAATGGTGACGGCAATGCTTTAAGCCTTTATCTTTGCACAGCTGAAAGATCTCTAGAAGCAGTCCTCCAAATGCAATAAAATAGAAAGAGTCCTGCCAAGAGTCGGCAATGCTGCAGGCTTCTCTCTCTCCCCCAACTCCACAGATTCTGAAGCAGAAAGGGAGTTTAGGTGAGGGTCACCCATGGGCAGGGCCACTTGAAGATGTGATGGGTAATGAAATATGTGTGGAGGTCAGGCTATTGTGCTGACCATGAAGTACAGGGTCTACCCCTCTAGTAACTGATTTGTCACCTTGGTAACTGCTCTGAAATAACTTGGCAAAATCCACAAGGACCTATTGTAAGTATTAGAAGAACTTTTTAAGGCTGAGGTATATTTATTCCTGCATAGACACATGGATTGTACTTTGTGTATTGCTCAGCATTCTTGCTCTGATAGTGGTGGAGGGAAGGACCGGAGGACATGGCTGTCATCCCAGAATTATAATGGAAGGTTACATCTCCCCGTGTTCGCTTTGTGCCAAATGCTGTGCCAAGTGCTCTACTGTATAATCACATCTAGTCCTCACAGTTATCAGAAGGAAGTAGGCATGGAGCAAAAACAATAAGGACAGTCTAGAAGAGGTCCCCCTGGTTTCCCTGGTAGCTAGTGGAAAAGAATCCTCCTGTTAATGCAGGAGACACGAGAGACACAGGTTCAATCCCTGAGTCAGGAAGATTCCCGCTCCATTGGAAAGAAGGAAATGGCAACCCACTCTGGTATAATTGTCTGGGAAATCTCAAGGAGACAGAGGAGCCTGGTGGGCTACAGTCCATGGGGTATCAAAGAGTTGGCTATGACTTAACAACTAAATAATAACGACAGGAGAGCTAGGTACCCTCTTTGGATCCCTGCAAACGTAAAAATGTGTGTTCATGTCTCCAAACCCCACCTATTGCTTCTAGGTCTGAGATATTCATTATAGAATGGAGATTTAGAAAGTGATTGTGTATCAGGGTGCCAGTCAAGACAATGATCAAATGATCAGATGTGGTGCTTATTGAAGACTGGGCTAAAAATTCCGGCTTCTCCAGCATCCCAGAGTGTAGATGGCCTGGCTCAAGGAAAAGCCAGGTAAATGGCTATTCTTTGTTATATGAATGTTGGATGAGCAGGCTTCAAGAGAAGTGTAAAGAGATCTTTGTGTTTTCTGGCACTAAAAAAGCAGCCTCACTCTTTGGGTGAAGGGTGGCCAGGTAACAGCTGTCCAGGTAAAGGGGACCTGTTTCATCTGGTTCTCTGAGGTGGCAGACACTGACATGAGATTGACACTTGGACCCCATGTGCCCTTGACTTTGACCTATAAGAACTAAGCACTAGCAGCTGTAACTTTCAGAGCAACTGTACACATCATTGGCTAAGGTGAGCTCCAGCGGAGAGGGCTATACTATTGTAAAGAATCATTGCATGTGTGCTTCCATCTAGGCTAGAAAGGGCATGATCGGACTAATAAAAAGACATTATGAGAGGGACTGTCATGCCTTATAAAAGTGGTGCCCCAAAGAGTCTCCATCTCCTTTTGGTGTTGGAAGAAGACTGACTGATCTTTGTGTTCAGCAAACCCCAGTAACTCTTGGGAGAAGGCAGTCTAATGAGGAGTATACTGCACCCTCTGGGACATTGGTGGGGAGAGAGGAAGAGTGAGTACTGCTTCAAGAGGTCATTCAGGAATCCAGGCTGAAAGCAAAGATGCCATTTGACATCGGGTTTCCAAGGTCACTCTGGTCATTGACATCTCTGCTGTGGCCCTGATGAAATAGAAGATAGCTTGGAGGAGCATGTGTGGGAATTTTTATGGGCCAGACCTGAAATGTGCATATTCCATTTCTGATCATACCTAGCTGGAAGGGAGGCTAGGAAATGTAATCTAAAGAAGATGGATTTTTTGGACAGTTAGTAGTTTCTGCTACCTAGGATATGGGGAACCTCAAGAAGCAAATGAGAAAAATATAATGAAAAATGATATAGCTAGCATTTGTTCAGAACTTTATATAGTTGACCCTTTGAACAACATGGGTTTGAACTGTGCAGGTCTACCTATAGGTAGATTTTTCTAGTAGTAAACATTATAGTACTACATGATCCAAGGTTGGTTGAATCCAAACTACATGAATTCTGATGTGAATTCAGAACCATGGATTTGGAGGAAACTCAGATACAGAAGAACTGGGCCAGTGAACTATAAATTATAGGCAGATTTTTTACTGTGAGGAGGGTCTGGGTCCCTCACCTCCATGTTGTTCAGGGTCATCTATAACAGATGTGGGTTAAGTCTTTTAATCCTTACAACATCCCTATGAAGTCAGTGCTGTCATAATCCCTATTTTATAGATGAGGAAACTGAAATGCAAAGAGTTTTAGGAAAGAAGGGGCCTCAGATTTTGAGCAGTTGCTGCAATATCACCTGGAATGTGGTGTGCAAAATACTCTAATAAGGTGTGAGCAAGGGCACTGAGACTAAGTTGGGCACTTGGGGATGGATGGGTAGATGTTTGGATGGACAGATGGACTGGACTTAAAGTTTGATGGAGAAGCTGATGCTTCACAACTTTTGCGGAGTCTTGAAAAGTATGAGGGACTTCACAGAAACTGGTGGGTAGGGCAGAGGAGTGGAGGAGGCAAGGAGGCACAAGAAACCATCCTACAGTGAGAAACTGAAGATGCTAGAGCATGTTCAGAATGTTAAAGGATAGTTCTCAAAGGTCAAATCATGACCTCATACAAATATAAAGTGAACACTTATGAAAGATTTTATTTATTAATTTCTTAATGAGGAACCCCAGTAAGATTCAACTAGTTCAAATGGTTCAGGTCATAACCAGTTCAAAGGAGAATTCAAGAACTATTCAAATACAGGCAATGAGGAATGCTGAAATGATTTTGCAAATGGATGCATAGCAGGTTTATCCAGAGAACAATAACCAATCACATTCCATGAGACATGATTCTGTTACATTTCTACAGTCAGGGATTATTTGCATCATTATCAGTTTTCTACAACTCACAGAGTTGTGCAATAGCTCAAAAACAGTGAAAGGCAGAGATAACACAGAAGGGTATGCTAGACAGGACACCCAGGATTTTTTTTCTCATTTCAAATTCTTTCACAATTTTTCAGTTGTATCATTGATTTTGTGTGGCAGGAAGTGAGACTGGGGAAAGAGTTGGGCCAAGTTTTAAGGAGAAAGAGCCACACAAAAGTTTGTGGACACTGTCTTACAGGTCAGTGAGTCTCTAATTATTAATAGAGTGTATAAGGGACACTTGGAGAGCTTGTTATAAATTCATTCCCAGGCTTGGCTCCAGAAGGGTCTGATACAGTTCACTATGCGGGGGTGGGGAAACCTGCAAGTTTGCAGTTGTATAAAAAGCAACCGAAAGTGATTCTAATGTATCTTGTGACATAGAGGGGAAATTAACAGAGAGACATTGAAGGTTTTTAAGCAGGGCGGGGGCTTCCCGGGAGGCGCTAGTGGTAGAGAACTCTCTTGCCAATGCAGAGGACACAAGAGACATGGGTTCAGCCCCTGGGTTGGAAAGCTCCCCTGGAGGAAGTTGTGGCAACCCAGAGGAGCTTGGCAGGCTACAGTCCATGCATGCTAAGGCACTTAGGTCCTGTCTGACTGTTTGAGAATTCCGTGGACTGTAGCTCACCAAGCTCCTCTGTCCATGGGATTCTCCATGCAGTAGTACTGGCGTGGGCTGCCATTTCCTCCTCCAGGGGATCGTCCCAGCCCAGGGATCAAACCTGCATCTCCTGTGACTCCTGCATTGCAGGCGGATTCTTTACCCCTGAACCACCAGGGAAGCCCAGGCTACAATCCAGGGGGTCACAAAGAATCAGACATGACTGGAGCGACTTAGCATACACATAAGCAGAGTGGAAACCAGAGGACATCTATGTTGCAGCAGAGGAAATTTGATAAGATGTGGGAGAAACTGGGTGGTCTTAAAAGACTGCGAAACAATAGCAACAACAGTTAACATATGAGCACTTGTGCTGGGCCAGGGAGAGAGTAAGGGGTCAGACGTGGTGGAAGCCTGAACTGGTTCAGTGTCTACGGAGTGGAGGAGAGGCTGGAATGGAGAGAGACATTTCACCAAATTCCTGACAACTCAGCCTCCTCCCAAGTTCACGCTCAGTGCGGCACCTATGGACGTGCTTCCAGGCTCCTCCTGGGCCTCCAGGGACTGGCCCGAGGTGCTAATACATGGGGAGCTTTCCCAGCAGTGTAATGCCTGGGCCCTGGAACTCCCTGGATGTTGCTCATGAAAACAATCCAAGTTCCTCAACTCATAAAGCCACTCATCATTTGGAAGGGGCAAAGCACCGGCGATGCAGTGAAGAACGCTATTTTCAGTCATCCGTGAAATGAACATTCTGGGAGGTACAGTGAGTTGCTGCGTCACCTGGAGCAGGGCAGAACGAGGGCTCGCCAGGCTTACATGGCATTTTCCAAGGATGGCAAAGGGAAGCAGAGCGGCAGCGAGGCAAACGCTTCAAATACGTTTCCCCCAATCCTATATTGCAATTGAAGACAATCAAATTATAATTTTAATGAAGTACTCTTGGAGCCCTTATTATTTGAAAATGAATTGCCTCATAACTGTTTATGTGTAAATCCAGCACATTAAACTAAAGCTATTTGAATAAAGCATCAATTTTCAGAAGCCCTAGGAGGTTCTCCCAGGTCACGTTTGTTAAGCCAGAAAGAACAGTGTCAACTCGTATTTTTTCCTGTGATAATGGGAAATAAAGAGAAACGAATAATTCAAACTAATGGTTTACTTTTAGCCACAGCTTGACTCTCCTCCTCTCCTTTCCTCTTGCCTACGTCGTTACCCAGTAACCACACAGGTTGGCTTGTGTCTCACTGTTTTGTTCACTGTTTCCCTGACCCTACTATGCAGAAGCTTTTCATCTGTTAAAATAAAGAATGATTATGTAACTAGGGCTCTCCAGGATTTCCAAAGCCTGGGTTCTGATTCTCTCTTTACTGTTAAGTCTGCGGATGACCTTCAGCAAGACACCTGAGGTGTGCACAGAACTGCAGGCTTGTCATCTTTAAGATGGAGTTGGTCATTCTCTCTCTATCCTATGCCCACCCTGGGAAAAATATTACATGACTGCATGTAGTTACTTAAGAGCCTCGTGGAAAGATGTCTTATAAATATTATAATATATGTTATCCTTAAGTATTGCTTTAATGCAGATCTTCTAAGTATAAATATCAGCTGAGAAAGAAGTCAGTTTTCCCTGAGACAAAAATGAAACTTGAAAATGCAAGTTTGGTGGCTTATTTTTCCTTATATGATCCCAAAGTTTGTGCAACACATATAATAAACCCCAATGAGAGGTCTTTAAACTTAGTCGTTAGGTATTTACCTAATGACTTTCATGACAATTAACTTGTTTTTCTATGTAATAACAGTTCACACAAAAGCTTAGAATCACCACACATTGATGGATTAAATGTATGTATATATTATTAATAAGAACATTTATTTAGTATGTGTAATAAACATTTATATGTATATACACAATATCACCTGTTGCCTGGTTAGTTTAGAAGTCAAAATAAACTATCATAACATGTGGTGAACACTGCTGAAGTGGACAGAGTATAGGGCTAGAAGTCAGGACCCTTGGGCTCCCAGGAATTAATAGGTTGCATGGTATACTCAGGGATATTCAAAGTGGTGCCCAGATCAGCATCAGGGTCTCCCCAGGAAATCTGTTAGAAATACGAACTCTTGGGTCTGATCCTAACCCCAGTGAATCAGAATCGGTAAGTGTGAGCTCTGAAATCTGTGTTTTCATAGGCTCTCCTGTGCTTCTGATGTGCATTAGAGTTTGAGAAGCACTGTGTAGTTGATCTAACTTAGACACACTAGTGACCCAGATGGTAAAGCGTCTGCCTACAATGCAGGAGACCTGGGTTTGATCCCTGGGTCGGGTAGATCCCCTGGAGAAGGAAATGGCAACCCATTCCAGTACTCTTGCCTAGAAAATCCCATGGACAGAGAAGCCTGGTAGGCTACAATCCATGGGGTCGCGAAGAGTCGGACACGACTGAGCGACTTCACTTTCTAGACACACTAGAGATACGATCTTTGAAGAAGTTACATAATCTCACCAAGTTCAGTTTCCTCATAGTTAAAATAGGCCCAATTCTATTTCATAGGATTGCTTTGAGGATTAGCTATAATGTCCATGTTTAGTCTGTGGTTGACATTCAACAAATGGTAGTTTCCTTGTTTTTCTGCTCTGCCACATCATAGCTGGTTAACTGTGAGCAAGTAATTTAGCTGTTCTCAGTTTAGTTTCTCCATCTGTAAAATGAGGGAAATATCTGTTATATTCTATGCATAAAATGATTAAAAAATCAGTTGAAATTATATGCACGAGGACTCTTTGTACATTTAGCTCAAGTGAGTATAAGATTGACTCTGTTCTGTGTCCACATAGAAACTCTAAGAAATATGCACATTTGAAATAGAGGGGCCATTTGGGGCAGGTGATCTGCTCACGTATCTAGTCCATGAAGGTTAGTCCTTCAGTGATGTGCTAGAGCCAGCTTGTAGAAGCTCATGAGAGCCAGTTGTTAAATTTTTAGGAATTTTGTAAACTGGTTGCTAAAAACAGGATTCTTTGTTTGCTTGCTTTGTTTTCCTTTTGGCCATGTAGCATGTGGGATCTTAGCTCCTCAACCAGGGATTGAGCCTGTGCCCCCTTGCATTGGAAGCAGAACCTTAACCATTGGACCACCAGGGAAGTACTATTTTAAATTAACATATAAATACATTTATTAAATAAAATAAAAACCAAAGTAATGATTACTCTTTCCTTCATAATTATTTTACTATCTATTCCTCAAGATTCTTTACATTTGTTGTAATGAATTTATTTAATATTTAATATTATTTAATGCATTTATTAAATAAAATAAAAACCAAAGTAATGATTACTCTTTCCTTCATAATTATTTTACTATCTATTCCTCAAGATTCTTTACATGTGTTGTACACATATGGTTATAATATTTTATAATGGGGTTCTCTCCGTAACTCCACATAAACTAACATTGGGCTAAGGGCTAGAAATTGACCCCAGTAGAAGTGTGATTATTTGCACCATGGAGATTGGTGATTTTTTTTTTTTATTGGAGTGCTATCTGTTTAAATTTGCCAACACAAATTTAGTGATTAACTTGTAATAAGATACAAAGGCTTTTGCCCATTACAAGAATACATATATTAGTAAAAGTTTACCCCAATTTAGGAAAACAAAGTTCTAACCCTGAGCTTAGGCTAGTAGTCATCTTTTCAGTCATTTCCAAGAAGGGACCACCTCTTATTATTACCCCTGGTGACAGAGGGAGAGACACAGGAATGGCATTTGGCTTTATGTGCGATCTCCAGATACACAGGTTGAAGTGCATATGTTTGGATGCCATCTCTAAGAACAGAAAGAATATGCTTTCACGAGTAGAAACTGGCACTTTATCAGAGGGAAAGTCATTCTAGCTCATTGGTTCTTCACTAGAGGTGAATGTGACTCCAGGGAATCGGTGGCAATGTTTGGAGGCATTTATGGTTGTCACTCTAGTTGGGGGTGGGTGGGTGAAGTGCTTCTGGCATCTAGTGGGTTGAGACCAGGGATGCTGTTAAGCGTCCTGCAAAGCACAGGACAGTCTCCCCACAAGGAACCATGAAGCCCTAAATGTCAATCGGTCAAAAGTTAAGAAACCCTGTTTTCCTTTTCCCTTTTACATTCTAGTCAATTGTTTCAGCATTTAGGACTCATCCCCACTATTAATTGCCCCAGCAGTTTCTGGAGAATTTTTAAAGGGTTGAATCACTTTAATATCACAAGAAAAGAATAAATTCACATAAAAGGATGGATCATTTCACTTAACGATGTCTTTGCCTTTCACATAGCAGAAGCTCAATAAATATTTTTTAATTAAATGGATGAACAGATTAAAATATTGCTTTCATACAGGTTTTAATAAATAACAGGAAAATGCCTACTTAGATGTAGAACTTCTATTTGTCTTGAGTGAATCATCAAACACAGGCTACATGCAGTTCCCTTTGAATAGATCCAAGAATAAAGCTCTTTAAAAGAGAAAGCAAAGTAGCTATTATTTGCTGAGAGTGTAATGCTAATAAAAGCCAGCCATGATTCCAACCCCCCAGATCTATTTAAAGAATTCAAAGAATGCCATGTGGCTTCAAGGTTAATGTGTAAGATTCACAGAAACTGAAAAATATCACTATGACAAAAAAAAAGTATGAGCTCTCTGCATGCCTTTAAATCAGAATGACACCCCAAGCCAGTTAATTATAAAAACAGCTAATTTAACAGGTTTTCATATTTGCCTCCTGCCCCACCTTGCATTTAATCAATAAGCCTTAAAGAGAAATAATGAAGAATGGGAAGCTGTGAAGCAAATTCTCTTTATTGTGTACCCTTAGGTCAAACAGTTGAGTTTTCCATCGGCAAATTGGTTGCTTCCATAGTTTTGCTGTCACAGAGAAATGGGAATAGAGGGAAAGGAATAACCCCAAACTGGATTTAATTATGGAGAGTGACAACAGTTGTGATTAGGTGGACTACAGAAAAAGTCAAAAGAAACAGTAATAAGGAGCCTCATTCATCATTGTCCTAACATAAAATCACGGACTCTTAGAAAAACAACTGATATGACTACAAATTTTTAAAAATCCAGTTTCTTTAGTTTTCAGCTGGGAAAACAGATGGTCAGAGAGGCTAAATAACTGGTCTAAGAACACAGCACAGCTCACCCTACAATGCAATAACTCCTTAAACAACATAAACGTGCAAGGTTTTGGATGTCCCCCAGTCAGCACGAACTCATACTTGACAGAGTCTCGTTTCTGCCTTTCTCCGTACAGTTGCCAGTCTGACTAGTTTGAGAGTTGTTTAAATATCTGTCCCTTCAACTGTATCATGATCCCCTCATTCATCTTTATTCTCCAGTGTCTTGGACCCAATAAATACTGATGAACCAAACTGAGTTGAGCCCAGGTTTCCCAATCACAGTCTGGTACACTAGAAATTAGGATCACATGTCATTTGCCCTTAAGCTGTTTTAGCTTTTTTGTTCTTTTTCCATGTGATGTTCTACAAATGTTATTCAAATCTGATACAATGCTACATTTAGACTCACCTGATTAGATTTCTTAAATATGTCACAGCGATCTTTACACATCAAGTTGTTTTGCATTTTATAATGCAGCTGGCTGAGGTCTGGGGATGTGTTAGACACCAAAACATATTTTTGTTAATTTTTATTTTCTTTTTGTTCTTTTTAGATAACTGTTATCTTAATTATTAAAATAATTCCTGTTCACTGTGGAAACCTTAAACATAGTAAAGGAATAAAATACATCAGTTCAGTTCAGTCGCTCAGTCATGTCCAACTCTGCAACCTCATGAACTGCAGCATGCCAGGCTTCCCTGTCCATCACCAACTCCCAGAGCTTGCTCAAGCTCTTGTCCATTGAGTCGGTGATGCCGTCCAACCATCTCATCCTCTGTCTTCCCCTTCTCCTTCTGCCTTCAATCTTTCCCAGCATCAGGGCCTTTTCCAGTGAGTCAGTTCTTCACATCAGGTGACCAAAGTATTGGAGTTTCAGCTTCAGCATCAGTCCTTCCAATGAATCTTCAGGATTGGTTTATTTTAGGATTGACTGGTTGGATCTCCTTGCAGTCCAAGGGACTCTCAAGAGTCTTCTCGAACACCACAGGTCAAAAGCATCAGTTCTTGGCACTCAGCTTTCTTTGTAGTCCAACTCTCACATCCATACATGACTACTGGAAAAACCCTAGCATTGACTAGATGGATCTTCGTTGACAAAGTTATGACTCTGCTTTTTAATATGCTGTCTAGGTTGGTCACAGCTTTTCTTCCAAGGAGCAAGTGCTTTTAATTTCATGGCTACAATCACCATCTGCAGTGATTTTGGAGCCCCCCAAAATGATGTCTTTTAC
Organism: Antilocapra americana; assembly: GCA_007570785.1. Classification (NCBI taxonomy): domain Eukaryota; kingdom Metazoa; phylum Chordata; class Mammalia; order Artiodactyla; family Antilocapridae; genus Antilocapra; species Antilocapra americana. Next base: position 5,055,074 of record ML660216.1, read on the forward strand.
TGTTTCCATTGCTTCCCCATCTATTTGCCATGAAGTGATGGAACTGGATGCCATGATCTTAGTTTCTTGAATGTTAAGTTATAAGCCAGGTTTTTCACTCTCCTTTTTCACTTTGTCAAGAGGCTCTTCAGTTCTTCACTTTCTGCCATAAGGGTGGTGTTATCTGCATACCTGAGGTTATTGATATTTCTCTCGGCTATCTTGATTCCAGCCATAATTGTAGCATACATTCTGAATTTTTTAAGCCTTAAGTAAATGCTAGGAATGAGCTTCCCTGGTGGCTCAGTGGTAAAGAATCCGCCTGTCAATGCAGGAGACACAGCTTTGATCTCTGGATCTGGGGGATTCCCCTGGAGAAAGAAATAGCAACCCACTCCAGTATTCTTGCCTGGGAAATCCCATGGACAGAGGAGCCTGTCAGGCTACAGTCCATGGGCTCACAAAAAGAATTGGACATGACTTAGTGACTAAACAATAACAAATGCTAGGAATTCAGTATAGCATCGAAGGTTACAGTTTGGAGAAGCACATTTGACTTAAGAAATTATCTTGGTTAGGCATCTCCTTGCTGGGGTTATTTTGAAGATGACATAGCTGAGAAGGTAAGTGACTTGCCAATGTCATGCTAATAAGGGGTTGGAAAGGATATTGTAAGATTATTAGATTTCTAGTCTCCAGGAAATGGTTAAGAGGGAAGCACTAAAAAGCTAACAGTCTTTCTCTGGATGGACATTTATTCTATTAACTACAATAAGCCACATGGTAAGTCCTAAGGGGCATTTTATTCTTCTAATATGTCTCTACTATATGTAGAATCTGATAATGCCACTATTAGAATTCATCTCTTTAAGAATAAAAGGAACCAAGGAAGTAAAGAGAGGGTTGGAATAATCCATTAATTATATCCGTTAAGCTTCAGTTACAGCTAATAAGGTATATCACATGACCACAGTGTACATGATTGTTCTGAACAATGAAGAACAGGAGGAAAGATAAGAGTCGGGACTGAAATGTCCTTCAGCACTATGTAGGTAGTGGCAATGAAAGTCATTAAAAGAAAAATTGATTGAGGTATTTTTAGTAAACAAAAGAATTCACTGCTACCCATTAGGAAGTGTATTGTGAATATAGTGAGTGCTGTTCAGCTTACTGGAAGAAAATGTTTTTTCATGCTTCTCTTTAGCCTAATTCTTATCCTGTCACTTTTCAGAAGGACAAAAAAAAAGATTGAAAACGATGGCCCTATTTCATTTGCTTCAAAAGAAACAGGCTGTTGCATTGTGCTTGGACCAGTTTACTCTTGGCCTTGATGTAAGTGTGAAAGGAAGACCATGTAATTGACTAGGCTGTCTCTGGGGAGGCAGCAAATACAGTGTTAAGAAGATGAGCAGGCATGAAAACAATGGTTCTTGGATAAAAGTAAATAATTTCTGCAGCTAACATGTTCCCGACTTATTATTTTGGATACTGACTTGCTTAATAAGACAACAGCAGAACCATAAGTAGCTTGTAGGCATTGCCTTTCTGATATTTTTATTTTGCATTATTGAAATTATAATTACTCATATTTATATTACATTTGAGTGGCACGGAGGATCTGTAACTTTTTATAGTTATCTGGGGCATCCAATACCTGACATATATTTGCAGTCTCTGAAGTCTGAGGACCGGATTAGAACATTCTTGTGAACATCAAGGTGTTCAGTCACTCAGGCATGTCTGACTCTGCAACTGCGTGCACTGTAGCCTGCCAGGCTCCTCTGTCCATGGAATTTTCCAAGCAAGAATACTGGAGTGGGTTGCCTTTTCCTTCTCCAGGGGATCTTCCCAACCCAGGGATTGCACCCAGGTCTCTTGCATCTCTGGCACTGGCAGGCAAAAGTTTTACCACTGCACCACCTGGTAAACATTGATATCAGATGTTAAAATGGAAGTTTTATCTAAGACTTCCCTGGTGGCTCAGCAGTAAAAAAATTCACCTGTAATGCAGGAGACACAGGGCTCTGGTTGCTGACTCTCAAGGAAAGGGAGAGACATGATTGGTTGGCTGCTTCGATGATGGAGTGAAGATCAACTGCACTGGAGTGCCTCTTACATGTTACGTTGGGGCTCTGCTGTATGGTTCGGGGAGATCAGCTCAGTGCTCTGTCATGATCTAGAGAGGTGAGATGGGGGTGAGGAGGTGGAGGGAGGGGGTAAGAGGGAGGTTCAAGAGGGAGGGGATATAGGTAGCTGATTCACTTCATTGTACAGCAGAAACTAACACAATGTTGTAAAGCAATTGTTTTGAAGCTTGAAGTGATAAAACAATTTTTTTTTATTACTTAAGAGCATCTAGAAAATTTGAGGGGCCTGACAGAGTGTTTATGCTGAGGCAGGGGAAGAATGAGGTCCTAAAGCAGATTTGAAGGGTAGAAAGAGGGACTTCCCTGGTTGTCCAGTGGTTAAGACTTCCCCTTTCAATGCAGGGGTTATGGGTTCAATCGCTGGTCGGAGAGCAAAGATCCCACATCTCCAAAAGCCAAAACATAAAACAGAGGTAATATTGTAACAAATTCAATACGGACTTTAAAAATGGTCCACATAAAAAAAGAAATCTTAAAAAAATAAAAACAAATAAAGGGCAGGGAGAACGTTTTTAAACTTAATGATGTAATTCTTACCTATGCAGACTTATAGACCACAAATATACTTTGTTTTCTTTCTTTCCTATTCTTTTTTAGAGAAGAAAGTTCACCTAGCATAAATACCCAATTCAAAACCCCATGGGTGTATTTGCGTATTTAGGTCTAAGACATAATCATGTAAGCACTGAATTATGGCATTCATCACTTCAAATGGCAAGCTGTGGGGTTTTTTTCCTTCTAATATAACAAATTAATTTTCCTTAGAAACTTGGTTCAGGTTTTAAGGTTTTAAGCTTTCATCATGAAAAGATGACAGCATCAGAGATTAAAGTGTGTGATTCTTCTCAAGATATTCTCAGCCCTGAAAAAGATCCTGTGCATATTCACGTTTCCTTCCTCTCTCATCACCTGTATTTCTCAATGTGCTCTTTACATTCTGTAAGATTTTTTTAAAAGAAAAAGAAAGACTTTTGTGGTTGAAGGACATGTCAAAGAACAGAAGATACAGTTTTAAATCAAAAGAAGTTTCATGATATGGCTTTAGAAGCTCATTTGACTTATGGCCCATCTTTTCTCAAGGAAGCATTAAATAGCTCTGTACAATAAGGCTGACAGTCTTTCTGTAAAATACAGGTAGTTTTCTTCCTGCTCTAAAGAATATGTATTTCAAAATGTTCATATCAGCAGTTACAAAACCATATATATATATTTACTTCTTTTTCAATGTCCTCAAAAACTGTTTATAATCATAAATATATTTTTCTCCACAGATTTTTTTTTCCCCTTCCAGAAGCTTAGATGTTTCTTTGCATGACACCAGGACCAATGTCTTTTTTTTTTATTATGTAGAGATGAAAAAGGAAGGCCATATCCCCAGCCAGGCATACAAAATTCTGAAGGCCCCTCTTTTTTTGTTTTGCAAAAAAGCCCTTCCTTTCAGGAAAGGTAATTTGTTATTCACAGTTTCCTTGCCCTCATATTATCAAGGGACAAATTGTAGAAATTTTAAAAAAGCTCTAGGCAATGTTTTCATTCCTGAATCTTTGGAGAGTTATAAAAGCAAATAGATTACTGAACCTACAGGAGAAACAATTGTGAAGTCATTACATTTAAGTATAAGCAAAATTTCCTTTTGGATCATTAAGTTATAGAAGGAGAGAAAGATTGCCTTTTGAGATTCAGATAAAGCTAGATAACTTTAAGTCAAACAAGTAAAATATTACAATTCAAAGGTATTAACAGCAGTTTAGTTTAATAGACTTCTCCCATTCCACATTTAAAACTTCCTTTATTGGGCTAATAGAGGTCCTGCCTTTAAGAAGAAAATAAATAGAACAAACCAACAATTTAAAATTATAATATGTTTTAAAAATTCTCTTTATTTGCATAAATTTAAAAAAATTTACATTTATTTACTGGACTGTGCCAGGTCAGGTCTTATTATCAGCATGTAGGATCTAGTTCCCTGATCAGGGATTGAACCTGGGTCCCCTGCATTGGGAGCACAGAGTCTTAGCCACTGGACCACCAAGGAAGTCCTTATATGAAATTTTAAAATCCTCACAAAAGGTTTGAAAGGAGAGAGCAAAAGATCACTCCCTTTCTCTCTCTCCAACCATCTCTATGCCTTTTCCCTCAGGCATATGTGTGTGTGTGCGCGCGCGGGCTTTAGTTGCTCACTCGTGTCCGAGTCTTGCGACCCCATAGACTGTAACCTGCCAGGTTCCTCTGTCCATGGGATTCTCCATGCAAGAATACTGGAGTGGGTTGCTATTTTTTTCTCCAAGGGACCTTCCCAACCCAGGAATCGAACCAGGGTCTCCTGCATTGCAGGCAGACTCTTTACCAATTGAGCTAGGAGGGAAGCCTCTTTCCCTAGGCATAGGGGTTGCTTAGTGTGCAGCCCCTGTCTCACGAGAGGAGTGTCTGGGTAACCTAGTCCTGATCAGACCGATGCCATCGACCCTCCCACTTTCTCTCCTCCAACCTGATCTCAGCTCTTGACTTTTGCTAACTGTTTCAGTTCAGTCCCTAGGACCTGATTGGTTTATTGACGGATAAAGAACCTCCTTTCCCTCTGGTTGTTCCAGCCCCCTTCTGCTACCTCCAGACCCCTGGTTCAGAACCAAACAGACTCTAAGACCTAGACCTCCCTCTGGCTTCAGTCCATAAGGCAGGCAGTCCTATTGGGTGGGCCTAAATCCCTCGGAAACCCAAGGATCTGCAGGAGTTTCCTTCCAGGCCTTTTCTACTATCATTTTTCCTTCATAGTTACAGGACACTCTCACATATTTGAATAGCCTGTCTTTTTCTTTAAAGTTACATTATAACCATTTAATAGCATCTCTATAAACATCATTTTTTAATGTAAGAAAACACTCTCCAAGCGGTATCTAATAATTTATCGGGTCATTCTGCCACAAGAGTGAACATCTGTTGTCCTTTCTTCTCAGCATCTCTCTTTCCTCTCTGGAAATGCCACTCCCCCTCTGGATAAGATTTTTTTTTCTTAATTTTATTTATTTATTAATTTTTGTTTTCTGTGCTGGGTCTTCGTTGCTGTGCGGGCTTTTCCCTACTTGTGGAGAGCAGGGGCTCCTCTCCAGTGGTGCTGTGCAGGCTCTCATTGTAGTGGCTTCTCTTGCTGTGGAGTAGGCTCTGGGACTTGCAGACTTAGTTGCAGTTCATGAGCTCAGTCGTTGCCACTCTCGGGCTCTAAGGCACGGGCTCAGTAGTTGTGGTCCACAGGCTTAGTTGCTCCGAGGCCTGTGGGATCTTCCCAGAACAGGGATCGAACCCGAGTCTCCTGTATTGGCAGGCAGATTCTTTACCACTGAGCTTCCAGGGAAGCCCACGGATAAGACTTTGTTGATCACAATATTTTCATTCCTCATTTTGCCTCATTAAGAGATAGGCAGATGACCCAAGCCAGGCTGGTTAGATGTGTTCTCCAGATAGTACTGAGCAAAATATCACCCACTCAAAGTTTGGTTAATGAATCAACAACTTATAATTAAAATGTATTTTTGTTATTCTCCTCATTTACATAAACTTTTAATTTTTAAATTAAAAATTGTGCCTGACATTGGGTCATTCCCTTTTTCTTTTCATGTTTTAGGACTTATTTTTTGAGGAGGTGTTACATATCTTTTAAAATTAATTTTTATTGGAGATATAGTTGCTTTATATTATCGGGCTTCCCTGGTGGCTCAGACAGTAAAGAATCTACCTGCAATGCAGGAGGCCTGGGTTCAGTCCCTGGGTCAAAGATCCCCTGGAGAAGGAAATGGCAACCCATTCCAGTAATCTTGCCTGGAGAATTCCATGGACAGGAGAGCCTGGCTACAGTCCTTGGGGTCATAGAGTCAGACAAGCTGAGTGACCAAAACATTTACATTTATGTGGTTGCTTTGCAGTGTCGTGTTAGTTTCTGCTGTACAGCAAAGTCAATCAGCTATACGTTTACCTATATCCCCTCTCTTCTGGATTTGCTTCTCATTTCAGTCACCTTGGAGCACTGAGTAGAGTTCCCTGTGCTCTACGGTCAGTTGAAGTTAGGTCATCCTAATCACAGCATCCTTGAGAAACATCATCTCCAACTTAGATTCCTGGAGTTACCCTGGTTCCTATCCTTCCTGATGCCATTGATTTGAGAAACTACCCAAACTTCTCAATATTCTTTTTTGCTAAAGATTGTTTGAGTTGTTTTCTATTCTTGCAACCAAGGAATTCCAAATGGTAAACTTGTTGCTAGGCATCTTTAGTTATTTTTACTATTTCGAATACTTCTCTGATAAACATCTCTGTATGCAAGCTTGTATGTGTGTCTAATGGCTTTTTACAAATTTTAAGTAATCTCCTAGAGGTGGAGTTACTTAGTCAAAAGATATGAACATTTTTTCTGATTCTTAATATAAATTACTTAAATATTTCTTAAGAGGATTATACCAATTTACATTTTGTATATGTTACTGAAAGTACTATTGAAAAACACTACAATAATCTGTTTCTCTGTTCAGAAGGACCTTGTAATATAGATAATATGTTGAAAGCGCTTGATGTAGGAACATCGAGTGCTTTCAATTTAACTTTTAAACAATTTTATTGAGTTGTTTATAAGATTGTAAAGCATTATGGCGAAACAGGCATTTACAGGTTGATCTGAACCAAACGTAGGATGGTAAACAGAGTGCCTTTTAAACAAACTTAAATTTGTAAAAAAGATGGACACTTACTGAACATTTGATATACACTTTGCAAATGGCTTTACATTATTCCATGTACTTCTCAAAATGACATTACTATTATCTCTATCTTATAGATAAGGAAAGGAAGACTTAGAGAACTGATTAACTTTCCCACAGGTTGTACTAGGGCCAGAATTCAAATCCATGTGACTTTTAACCCCACTGTAAAACTGAATCTCAACCATCTCTTCCTATAGAACCTGGGTCAGAAAACCAGGTTGGACTCCTGATTCCACCACATAGTAATTGGATAGCCTTGGAGAATTCACTCAACTTCTGTGAATCTCAGTTTTCTAATCTAGAAAACTGAAAGAGTCATACCTTCTCTACTTATCTCATAGGATTTTGTGAAACACATAGAGATTATGTGGGAAAGTTCTCTGCAAATGTAAAATATTAGCATGGTTGCTTAGAGTAGTGAACACTATGGAGAGATCTCTCAGACCTCTGCAGGAGATCGTAAGGAGTACTGGGGCCTTGGGGTACCCACTCCTCTTTTTCTGCCTTGCGTTTTGAAGCAGTTGTAATACCTGCACAAGTCTAACAGATGAAAATGAGCTATCATCTGGATTGGGAGATGGCATAAGTATGACCACAGCAGGCTTCCTAACACTTCATAACTGAATAAGGACACAGACCTACTGACCTGTCATTGACAGATCTGGGCGCTTTGTGTCTGTCTCACAGGGCAGCATCTTCCTGCTCGGTGATGGAGGAGAAAACTGGCCAAGGACAGGCTACTCCAAAGAGCAGAGCACAGATGGCCCTGAGCCACAGCTGGTCAGGTCCTCCTTACTGAGTCACAATCACGTTGCTCAGTCTGGACAAAGCCAGTGGGTGGGTGTGGAGACAGAAGGGGCCAGAGTTCCTCCCCATCTTTACCTCCTGGCTGTCTATGGGAATATGGAAATCTGAGGTTTGGGAGAAGAAAGTTTCCCTCTTAACAGTGAAGAATCACATCCTTATTAGTAATAGGAAAACAAGGATCAGAGGGTATCTTTCCTCAACTCTTTCTGCCTCCCACGTGGCTGAGCTGATGGGAGCCATCTGTGACGGCTGTGTATGATTTTGTCAACTTTATAATTCCACACCCACTCCCTAACTTCCCACCATGTGGCCTTCAAATTGTTCCTTTAAAAAAATAAAATGTGTTCCTTCTCCTATGAAATACAGACCATTGTCAGGATGCTTGCGTTGTTCACTCTCTGATGTAACTGCTGGACAGCATTTGGGCCTCCTGCTTTCTCTGTGGGGTCCCCTTCAGGTCCAAGCATGGGCCAGCCTCCTCTGGGCAGCAGAAGCCCATGGAAGGGGCACTAGGACACAAGAGCTGATTGGGGTTTGTGATTCAGTGTCATGGATCCCTGGTCCCGTCAGCACTGCTCAACAAAGCCACCAGGTCAAACGTTCCCTTCTGCATACAGAAGTACTTTTCAGGCAGTCAGTTTTAGAATGTTAGTCTTGGTTCTTAAGCGGTTAAAATCCACAGCTGATCTCTTATCCAGGTCCAGAGAAATCTTAGTTATGGCTGAGATGCTGCTATGACATTTTTGCCCTTAATATACACAAATCTTTTTCTAGTTTCTTAGCTACCTGAGTCAGTTATATCGATCAACTATCTCTTTCAAGTCTCCAAGAGTGATACATACGTATTCTACCAGGTTTAGAGGACAGGAGAACTTCTAAATGTCTCTTTCCTTGCTCCCTTTTCTTTCTTACTGCCTCCCTACCAGTGAGACCCTTCTCTTCACCTTCCCCACTAGGATGACCACTAAGGAGGTCTTCTAGAGCCACCCTAGTTCCTGTCCATTCCAGAAGTCTGTTGTTCAACCCTTTCTCCAGTTCTATGACCTGCCCTGCCACCGTATTCCTCTTTTGGCTTAAGTTAGCCAGAGCCTTCTAGCAACCAAAAGGCTAATAAAACACCAGTCTGTAGTGATCTATGTTGCTGCTGAATTTATGCAGCTTTTCTCGCCGAGGGTAAGTCTGCGTGCATGTCTTTTCTCCCCAAATAGAATGCGGTCTTCTCAAGGATGTTGGGCCATGTTCCATCCATCCGTAGATGTTACGTGGCATCTGGCAGTGCCTTTGACAAACAAAGTGTACAACAGACATTGCTTGACTTGATCGTTCCCTTTTCTCCTTCTTATCTCCCGCTACTCCCCACTCACATCAAACATCTCCACAGAGTACCAGAGAAATAATTAGCTTGACCTGAAGCTCTGGTTCCATCCCTGCAGCAGCTAAAGGAGAACCCAGAGAGGAAAATGTAATCCTGCCCTGGTATTAGGCCCTCGGTTTTCTGAGGCTCCTTGGCAAGTAGCAGAGCTTGCCTTCTGAGAAACCTGTATGCAGGTCAAGAAGCAACAGTTAGAACTGGACATGGAACAACAGACTGGTTTCAAATCAGGAAAGGAGTACATCAAGGCTGTATATTGTTTCCCTGCTTATTTAACTTACATGCAGAGTACATAGTGTGAAATGCCAGGCTGTATGAAGCACAAGCTGGAGTCAAGGTTGCCAGGAGGAATATCAATAACCTCAGATATGCAGATGACACCACCCTTGTGGCAGAAAGTGAAGAACTAAAGAGCCTCTTGATGAAAGTGAAAGAGGAGAGTGAAAAAGCTGGCTTAAAACTCAACATTCAGAAAACTAAGATCATGGCATCCGGTCCCATCCCTTCATGGCAAATAGATGGGGAAACAATGGAAACAGTGAGAGACTATTTTTTGGGGGGGCTCCAAAATCACTGCAGATGGTGACTGCAGCCATGAAATTAAAAGACACTTACTCCTTGGAAGAAAAGCTATGACAAACTTAGACAGCATGTTAGAAAGCAGAGACATTACTTTACCAACAAAAGTCTGTCTACTCAAAGCTATGGTTTTTCCAGTAGTCATGTATGGATGTGAGAGTTGGACTATAAAGAAAGCTGAGTGCCAAAGAAGTGATGGTTTTGAACTGTGGTGTTGCAGAAGACTCTTAAGAATCCCTTGGACTGAAAGGAGATCCAACCAGTCCATCTAAAAGGAAATCAGTCCTGAATATTCATTGGAAGGACTGATGCTGAAGCTGAAACTCTAATACTTTGGCCTCCTGGTGCAAAGAACTGACTCATTGGAAAAGACTCTGATGCTGGGAAAGACTGAAGGCAGGAGGAGAAGGGGACAACAGAGGATAAGATGGTTGGATGGCACCGACTCAATGATTATGAGTTTGAGCAAGCTTTGGGAGTTGGTGATGGACAGGGAAGCTTGGCATGCGGCAGTCCATGGGGTCACAAAGAGTCGGACACAACTGAGAGACTGAACTGTGGGAGCTATTTTTGATCATCTTCTCTTCAGTTCGTGCTGTGGACCCACTCTGGATTCTCTATAGAGAGTAAATTGCTAGAGTTTAGGAGCCAGATGTAGGCAAAATTATTATTTTATTTAATCATAGCAGTATAAATATTGAGTACTCTGGTGTGTGTTTATGGTAAGCCCATCTTTCTTGGTATGAGAGATAAAGAAAAAGTGAAAACTAGACTATCATGTATATTATTCAGAACTCTCTGGTTGCAAGCGACAGTTCAAACCAACCCAAGTCATAAAGGAAAATATATAGGTTCATATAACCTTTTCACAGAGAGGCCAGGGTGGAGAAGGCCTCAGGGACAAGAAACTGGGATACTAGGATTAAGCCAGGGTGGATTGCCCACCTGCTCCAGAGCTGGTCGGGTGATAGTGGAGGCTTCTTAGAGGAAGGGGTGTATACTAGTGTGGGGGTGAGCAGACAAGGGTAAGGGCCACCATACCATTTTTTAAATGGTGCTTTTGGTGTCTTCTTAAATTGTGCAAATACTTCCAACAAAGTAGCACAGAGGGAAAAGAACACAGGAACTATACTTGTGGTAGCTGTTCTCGTATCTTGAGCCTCGTGCTGGCCTTGAGCAGCTCAGTCACTGGCTTGCCTGAGGCTGTGCCTGTGTGCATGCTAAGTTGCTTCAGTCGTGTCCGACTCTTTGTGACCCTATGGACTGTAGCCCACCAGGCTTCTCTGTCCACGGATTCTCCAGGCAGGAATACTGGAGTGAGCTGATATGTTGCCTATAAAAAGCTTCTACAAAGTGGTTCCCTCGCTGGGTTCCTCACATAGTTCTGCCCTTTCCTTGTTGCTTTATATTAGTGAGCGCCCTCATTTCCTGACCCCTGGGATTGATGACTTGTTGGCATGAACTGCCTAACTTTGCTTTTGTTTTAATCCTGGAGGGCAGTCTTCAGATTGCCATAAACCAAACGAACTGTAGCAAATGGGGCTAGTCTACCCCTGCTCCCGCTGGGCCATGCTCCCAGCTGAGGAGCATGGTTAGGTCTAGCTTAAGTCAAGCATTGCTGGATAGGGAAAAACCTAGTTCACAGTAGACATTCTAAAATCTGATTGTTCATGATATGTAGTAAAAGTTATTCACACTTTGAAACTAAAACATGACCCCATTAAAAGCAACACCAGCCAGACTGCCCCTGAGCTGAAAGTGTTTGTCACTCAGTCATGTCCAACTCTTTGCGACCCCATGAACTATAGCCCACCAGGCTCCTCTGTTCATGGAATTCCCCAGGCAGGAATACTGGAGTGGGTAGCCATTCCCTTCTTCAGAGGATCTTTCCAACCCAGGGACTGAACCCGGGTCTCCTGCGTTGCAGGTGGATTCTTTACCATCTGCCCCTGAACTGTAGGGAGGGCTCAATGTGGAATGTTCTGGGAAGCAGTGTTTTGGGCACATCATGGATTCTCCAAAAGGTGTGCGTAGGGCATAGCACTGGAAATTAACACTCCTAAGTCTGTTATATCCATGGGGTTGGTCTCATGCAACACAGCTTCAGAAGTGAAGCCAGTCTCTTCTGTTTGGCCAGCCTTCCTGCTGACTCTCCACAGGAAAAGCAGTGCCTGGATCCTCAAAACCATCACCTGGAGTAGTAAGTAATCCTGACAGTTCCAGAAAGCACTCAGTGTTCAAGCTGCAGGACCTGTGATAGATTATGGGAGTGAAATGAGAAAGCTGAGCTCTTCAGATAAAACTTGTTTTTACAAGTTCCCTCATTTTATTGCATAATTATTCCGAATCCACTGATAATTTGTACAATTTTCCTGTAAGTCATTCACACACAATTCTCTCTCATGCAACACTTGGCTTTGCTAATGCATATGTATTAAAGAGAGCTGTGTTTCTCAAATATAAATGTTTTATATGTGTTATGGCTCTTGGCTGACATGCGAAGGCTATTGAGTACTATGATACCAAGATCTTTTCTCTATACATGTCAAGAATTCATGGGATTGCTGAGATACACTTATTTATCCATTTCTATGCTCACTTGTAACAAAAGTATCATCAGCTCAGGAAAAAAAAAATAAAATTCATACAGTTAAATGAACAGACTGACTTTCCCTGATACAAAAATAAGGCAAAAGAAACTGCATGAAAGACAGTATTTCTTTGATCAGGTCATTGAGAGTCTATTATATATATATATATTTATGATGAGAACTGTCTTGATTCCAGTGGTCAGTGGTAACCTCTTTGACTGGTTGTATTTACATAGAATGGTGGCTTTGCCATAAAATCTCATCTAGCATGAGCACTGAAATAAGTGCCCTGGCTTGCTTTTAAAAGCACTCTGGATTATATTTTAATCTTTCAGTGAATGAAAGAGAATAAACAAATCCCTCTGTGAGAATATCTCTTCCATCCTTGGGAAGTCATTCTGGCAGAGTTCTATTAATAGTAGTTACCTTTTCTAATTCATTACATGTTTTCCCAGACCCTGACATTGCTCATTTTTCTCTCATTTGGGATCAGTTTAAATATATGGAATTAAGTGTTCAACTTCTTTTTATTTTTTATTATTTGAGTTTCAAGTTCAAAATTTGTAAACAAAAGTCTTCCAGGATATACTCAGCCTTATGGTGAAGATCTAGGGAAGGAACTTAGATTTCTGCAGACTCTCTATCATCTCTTCCATCACTCAGATTCATTCAATTGCTTATTCTGTCCCCAAGAGATGGAAGACAGGCAAGAAGAAAATGCCCCTTCTCCATTTCCCTGTACTGGAATATGTGTTTATGGCAAAATTGACTTTACAAAGGTACGTTAATGCTGGATGACATTAAGGACCTTCTATAGGTCATTTCTTTAAGCACACACACACACACACACACATGCACACACAATATTTCTGCAAAACAATGGTTATGGCAGTTTACAGACTGAACCAGCTGTTTCCCAAGAATGTTTTATCCAGTATCCTCCATAGACAGTGAATGCAAAAGACTTAGGTTGGAAAAGTACATTAGCTTTTGATTAAAGGTTGGATGAGGGCCAGTTAAATTTTCAAATCTGAATGAGCTTGCTGACTCAGGCTCCTTAGCAGCATAATGGACAGACAGTCCTCAAAGCTTTCATTAAAAAGGTTTCTGGTAACTGATGTCTAGAGAAATGAGTTGAAATACAATTCACTGAACTGCTCAGCTTTCATCTAAAACAGAATATATAATCTCAGAGAAGTCAACTAGTCTCTTGAAATTTTTAAGTGAGATTAAATTTAAAGAGGCTAGAGCTTAACTATTTTGAAGAAAGGAAGGCTCCAGTAGCTTCGTGACTGTATCATATTTTCCTTTTGCATCCTGTATTTAATTGCTTATTGCATTTTGTGTACAACTGGAGTCACTGATCTGCTGATAACAAAGTCTGGAATCACTGATGGGAGGTTCTTAGGATGTTTAAGATGATTTGATTTGAATTTTATTTTTAATTTTGAGCTCTCTCTGAACGATGCCTTCTATTTTCTGTCTTTTTAATCCTCAGTTGTAGAAACAAACCATCTTTGCAGAAATATCCTGGGAGCTTGGCTACAAAAAAAAAAAAAACAACTGGAACTACCTTGACCTTGGAGGTGGTTTCATAAATCAGGACACATAACTCTCATGGGCTTCCCTGGAAGCTCGGTCAGTAAAGAATCTGCCTGCAGTGCAGGAGACCCAGATTCGATCCCTGGGTCATGAAGATCCCCTGGAGAAGGAAATGGCAACCCACTCCAGTACCCTTGGCTGGGAAATCCCATGGACAGAGGAGCCTGGTGGGCAGCAGTCCATGGGGTCGCAGAGTCAGGCACGACTGAGCAACTAACACACATAGGCTGTGATTCGAGGTCTGTCAGCTCTCCTCTGCAATGAATGACCCTAGAAGAAACGGTCTCCCTCCCATTTCTCACCATAGAATGTAAGTGATATTAATAACCTCCTTTCCAATGATATCTTTTTAAATTTATGAGATTATAGTAGCTTTTCTGGAAAGTGGCTGCCACAGTGGCTACTTTAGAAAACAGCAGAATTCTTTGCAGTCCACTCTGAGGTGAAGGCTCCTTGAATAACTCATCTTCCCAATTAGGTTGTGAGCTCCTTAAGGCAGCCCCCCATCTCTTACTCCTCCCTGATCTCCTCAGCCACTTCCATGCCACAAGATTCCAGCCATTTGTCACCAAGCCATCTTAATCCTTTCTCTGAAATTCTTTTTTGAATATCTGCCGGTTTCCGAAGACCACCGTTCTCTCTAGAAATCAGCCTTGCCAGCCCTATTTGTACTGTGTGACACTTTTGGAGGCAATAACTGATTGGAACACCGATGGACAATGGCCACTAACTGAAGCAATCAAATTCTCTCTCTCTCTCTGGGGTTTTGAATTGAGATTCAGAAACAGCCATTTAGTCTCTGCATGAGGGTAGAACTGAAACATAAACTCAGAGCTGGAGGGGCAGAGGATGCTCAGAAATGGAGAGAGATGCAGAGGAAGCCAGCCTTTTTTTTTTTTTATTAGTTTTGCCATACAATGACATGATATCACCATGGGTTTACATATGCTCCCCATCCAGAACCCCCCTCCCTTCTCCCTCCCCCTGGGAAATCTCGTTGCACCAGCCCCGAGCATCAATCCTGGGCTGGCGATTGATTAGACATATGATAATTAACATGTTTCAATGCCATTCTCCCATATCATCCCACCCTTTCCCTCATCCACAGAGTCCACGAGTCTATCTGTTCTATACATCTGCATTCCTTTTGCTGTCTCGCATGTTGGGTTCTCGTTACCGTCTTTCTAAATTCCATATATATGCGTTAATATACTGTTGTTGTTTTTGCTTCTGGCTTACTTCACTCTGAATAATGGGCTCCAGTTTCGTCCATCTGAGTAGAACTGATTCAAATGAATTTTTTTTAATGCTGAGTAATATTCCATTGTGTATATGTACCACAGCTTTCTTATCCATTCGTCAGTTGATGGGCATCTAGGTTGCTTCCATGTCCTGGCTATTGTAAACAGTGCAGCGATGAACATTGGGGTACACGTGGCTCTTTCAATTCTGGTTTCCTCGGTGTATATGCCCAGCAGTGGGATTGCTGGGTCATATGGCAGGTCTATTTGCAGTTTTTTAAGGAGAGTGAAGTAGCAAAGAGAAGCAGACATGAGTTCAGAGAAGCCTGATACCTTTCTGGTTAGATGCTAACCAGTTCAGAGGCCCAGATGCATTCACTTCTGGGAGCATAATGATCCGCTTGTATAAATCTTTAATACATCCTTTTGCACCCCCTTTGCATGTTAGTTTAAGTTCTTTTGCTCTAACCAACAGTTCTAACTGACATAAAAATATCTGTCATGCAGAAAGTAGAATGGTGGTAACTAGAGGCTGTGAGGAGGGGAAAATGGGAAGTTGATAGGTAGAGTTTCTATTTTGCAAGTTGATAAAGTTGGAGATGGGTTGTACAACAATGGGAAAGTATTTAAGACTATTGAACTGTATGCTTGAAAATGATTAGGAAGGTAAATTTTATGTTACGAATATTTTTTTTTCACAATTTCAAAGAAAAAAAACCAGTTTAAAAATACGGTATTGTCAGCTTCCTTGTCTTCCTCACTGCTACAGTCTTATTCAGGTTTCTGTTGCCCCAAGTACGGACAATTGTCGTTACCAAATTAGTCTCCCCTCCTCCACCCGCTTGAAGCTGAACCCCAGCAATCTACCCTGTTTGCATGGAGCAATTTATATTCCTCAACCTGCACTCAAATTGTGCCTTTCTCCCAATATACAGACCTTCATGGCTACTCATTGAATTCAGGGTCAAGTTCCACTCCCCAGTGTGGTAAACAGGACCTATGGGACCTTTCTGAGCTTCTGACCTGCTGATCTCCAACAGGAAGCAAATGCTAGTCAGGTTGTTCTACGTCATCCCCAGAATAGTACTTAAGCAATCTCCCCACCTTAAATACCTTCCTCTGCTGATCACATTTTCTCTCATTCAAAGCCCATTTCCAGGCCCCCCTCTTCCATGAAACATTTTCTGACCACTCTATTCCTCCAAGGACATGTATGAGTAGAATCACACTTCTTAGTATACTTAAATGCACAGTTTCTTATGTATCCAAACTGTTAATTTGCTAGTTTGCAAAGTGTTTGATGATAGGGACTGAGTCTTATATTGTTTGATTTTTCCTAAATTACCTACAGAGGATGAGATGGTTGGATGGCATCACCGACTCAATGGACATGAGTTTGAGCTAACTCTGGGAGATGGTGAGGGACAGGGAGCCTGGTGTACTGCAGTCCATGGGGGTCTCAAAGAGCCGGACAGGACTGAGTGACTGAACAACAGCAACCTAGCAAATACCTTACTCTTAATAGGCCCTTAATAATGCTTGTTGAATAAAATCAGAAGCAATGAAGGGTTGCTTTACCAGCTTGCCAGGACAAACATCTGTAGAGAAGTAGTGGAACCATTTATTGAGCTCTCAGTATTTGCCAGATACCATGCCAGCTGTCTTAAATGGATTATGTGAAGTGTTAAGCTGCTCAGTCGTGTCCAGCTCTTTGTGACCCCATAGACTGTAGCCCACCAGGCTCCTCTGTCCATGGAATTCTCCAGGCTAGGATACTGGCTTGAGTAGCCATTTCCTTCTTCAGGGAATCTTCCTGACCCAGGGATCAACCCTGGATCTCCTGCACTACAGGCAGATTCTTTACCGTCTGAGCCACCAGGGAAGACCTACATGGATTATAGACCTCTATTTGGCTCGAAATTTCTTAAACCTATGTTCTTTATGTTCTGTCACCACACACTTCATACTCTATTGTTATTGCTAGCTTTCTTGCCTGATTTTCCTATGAATTATAACTTCCTCAGGGGGAGGAATCTAATCTTAATATGTGGTAGAGGCTCACTAAAAATCTATTAAAGAATGGAAAGATAAACTGCCTGTCTCATGTAGGAAGGGAGGGAGAGAAGCAACTAGGGGAGAAGAAACTTTGGGGCAGAGCTTTTCCTGTTACTAAACTTGGCAGGATTCAGTCTTGCAAGGGGCTTGGCTAGAAAACCCTGGCTCATCTTTCTGAACCACATTCCCAATGCTTTTGATCCCTTTTCTCTGGGGAGTTTTCAATCATGTGTTCACTGTGTGAGTGATAGTTGATAATATTCTCTTGCCCTGGTCTCTTTGGCCAGGGTTCCTTGGCTTCCAGCCTGCACCCTGCTTGCTTTAAACAGATAGTACACGGCCTTCCTTTCTGCTGGCAAATGCTGAAATTTGGCCTCTCTTAGCTACCAAGTTTCCAAATCAAAAGAAAAAGATGGGACTCCCTGCTTAGGCCTGCCTACCCTGTACCCCGACTAGTTATCCATGGGAGCTATAGAATATGGATGGTGACATAGTTTTAAGGGTGAGTAAGCAGTCGCTACAGGCTTCCCAGGTGGTAAAGAACCTGCTTGCCAATGCAGGAGATGTAAGAGACGTGGGTTTGGGTCAAGAAGATTCCCTGGAGGAAGGCATGGAAACTCACTCCAGTATTCTTGCCTGGAGAATCAAATGGACAGAGGAGCCTGGCAGGCTACAGTCCATAGGGTCAAAAAGAGTTGGACAAGACTGAAGCATGCAGGCACACAAGGAGTAGCTACAATCCCAGAAATTACATTGTTGGAAATTATTCCTTTGATTTAAGAGTCTCCTCTCTCTCCTTTCCTACCTCCTTACATCCCTAATAGAGGCAGTAAGATCATGATAAGTTTTAAATGTTTTAATACATATATGTGCCTAGCATAGTACCTCCACTCAATAAATAGTAATTACTGTTGTTGGTGCAGTTGTTATTATAACCAAAGTGTGTGAGTGTTAGTTTCTCAGTGGTGTCTGAGTCTTTGCCACATCATGGACTATAGCTTGCCAGGTTCCTCTGTCCATGGAATTCTCCAGGAAAGAATACTGGAGTGGGTAGACATTCCTTTCACCAGGAGATCTTCCTGACCCAGGGATCAAACCTGGGTCTCTTGCATTGCAGGCAGATTCCTTACCATGTGAGCCATCCAGGAAGCCCACTATTTTCAATTGCCCAGTAGCGTCATAACCTGAGAAAAAGCAGCACATTAAGCCAGGATTAGCCTTGCGCTACCTAGGGTGGATTAGTTTACTAGCCTTTTCATGCCATTTCCCCAATGGATGGTTCATCAAGATGAGAAACAGATGGAAAAAACTTACGATAAATCTGGAGTCTGGAAATGAGGAATGTTGGGCATTTCAGGTGCAGTGTGAGGAGGCAAGAGAGACCCAGGCAGGGGGACTGAGAACCCTTTGGCTAATTCAGGCTGTTCAAGTCAAAGAAAGCTTATCAGAAGGGTGACTGTGGGGAAGCAGGTATCTCCTCTCACTTCCAATTCTCTTGAATTCCACAAAGCTTTATATTCTTTCTGCAAACAGGCTTTTATCCATGATGGTGATGACAACCAACAATATATTGTTCCAGATCTGTGACCCAAAGCACCAAGACTGTTTTCCTCCTGGCTTCAAATTTTGAAGAGAATCCCAGGCCAGAACATGCATTGACTCAGCCTGTGCATGTCCCACCCTGGCTTCTGAGAGGGAGAATTCAGCCAGCATCGGGAGTTTCCCGAGACTCACAAGACCAGAGCAAAGTAGGAACTAGTTAAGCAGAAAACAACAAATCTCCCCGGAGTTTATAGTATGTGGGTCTAGGAGAGCAGATATCCAGAGCCAACGTGGCCTACACATCTTCTTTTAGGCGGATGAAAATCCACATTCTTCCAGCTAAAAATATTTCCATATTCTTTGGGAGGAGTTTCCATGGAGAGACAAGCTTCGTGGGAGAGAAGGAAGAAGACAATTCAAGCTGTTTCTCTTTGGGAGCACCTACCTCCTCCTGCCAGTCTAGTTCTGTCCTTCCCCCGGTCCACATGTCATTCCTTACCCTTGTGGCTTCTGAACTTTTTCTCTTCTCTTTGCCTACTGCTCATGTTCCCTTCTCTAAAAGTGACTCTATCTAGAGGAGATTAGTCAAGTGGGCTGGTTTGAGGATACTCATAATCATAAACCTGGAAAAGAAAATGTCAGACATTCTTTAATAGTTCAAGATATAAAACATGGAGGAAAGCAAACTGCAGGCTTTCGCATTGCCCACAGACTAACGGAACAGGCAAGGAAAGAACATACTGAAGGACAGTACTTAACAGCAACTGCTGCTGTTGTTGAGTCCTTAGGTCGTGTCCAGCTCTTTGTGACACCATGGACTGTCCAGGCTCCCTTGTCCTTCACTTTCTCCCACAATTTGCTGAAATTCATGTCTATTGAGTCTGTGGTGCTATCCAACCATCTCATCCTCTGTCGCCCTCTTCTCCTGCCCTCAATCTTTCCCAGTGAATTGACTCTTCACATCAGGTGGCCAGTGTATTGGAGCTTCAGCTTCAGCATCAATCCTTCCAAAGAAGATCAGGGTAGATTTCCTTTAGAATTGACTGGTTCGATCTCCTTGCAATCAAAAGGACCCTCAAGAGTCTTTTCTAGCATCACAATTCAAAAGCATCAATTCTTTGGTGCTCAGCCTCCTTTGTGGTCCAACTCTCACATCTGTGCTTGACCACTGGAAAAACCATAGCTTTGACTATATGGACCTTTGTTGGCAAAGTGATGTCTCTGCTTTTTAATATGCTGTCTATGTTTGTCATAGCTTTCCTTCCAAGGAGCAAGCATCTTTTAATTTTGTGACTGCAGTCACCATCCACAGTGATTTTGAAGCCCAAGGAAACAAAATCTGCCGGTGTTTCCATTTTTCCCCTTATATTTACCATGAAGTGATGGGACTGGATGCCATGATCTTAGTATTTTTAGTGTTGAATTTTAAGCCAGTTTTCCATTCTCCTCATTCCACCCTCATCAAGAGGTTGTTTGACTCCAGCTTGTGATTCATCCAGCCCAGGATTTCACATGATGTACTCTGTGGATAAGTTAAACAAGAAGGGTGACAATGCCAGTTGTAGCAACGTCTGATTTTATCTGGGAAGACCACAGTAATGGGGGATAGAAAGAAAAGACATAGACTTTTTTTGGCTGCATCACATGTGGGATCTTAGTTCCCTAACTAGAGATCAGACTTGCACCACTGCATTGGAAATTCAGAGTCTTAACCATTGGACTGCCAAGGAAGTCCCTGACATCAAGTCTTCAGAACAGTGTTTATAGATAAAGAGCAAAGGTTAAATAATGAGAGGAAAACAAATGAAGTACGGTTTCACTGGCTGTTTGACCGGGCCCAGCATGGGTTGTGTCTGTAATGGTACTACTAATATGAAGATGTTGAACATTGTCCTTTCCTATTTGGCGAGGGCCTGGTTGAGATAGAGAGAAACAATCACACTTGTATAGTCTACAAAGCATTTTCCTAGTTTAATCTTCTCAACCAGTTTGAGGAACAGTAATCATATTCCCATTTCATAGTGGGAGAACCCTTGGCTGGTGAGTTTGGAAAGCAGAGCATTACCTAGCTCTTCACTAATGCACAGAAGCACCTACCAGACTTCTAAAATGGATGTTCCTGTTCTTGACTTTCAGAGTGTGTGATTGAGTGGCTGGTTGGGAAGGGCCCTGGACACTTGATTTTTATCCTGTATCCTAGGTGATTTTAAACCACCAAATATGCTTGTGAAACATTGTCCTAGGCATTAGCTGAGGTGAATGTGTAAGAAACTGAAGCACACAAATGATGTGACTAAGTTATTTAACCTTTCTGAGCCTGTTTCTTTAACTGAAACATGGATAATAATGATGAAAATAGCTAGGCATGATGCTGAGCAACTTACATACATCACTTCAGTTAATCCTTCCTATCAACCTAGGAAGTTGTGCTATTCTTGTGCCCATGTTATAGGACTCAAAGCCAGGTCACTTGTATTCACTCCTTCTTTGCAGAATTGTCAGGTAAATTAGGGGTAATATAGCAGAAGTATCCAACACATAATTCTGACGAATGAATGGCAGCAGCTTTTTAAACTAACTACTAAGGCCAACCACTCGGACAATGTAGCCACCCCTGAGATGCAGACGCTGAACCAGATAATTGCTAAAGTCCCTTCCAGCCCTATGAAGTTGTTATTTCAGTATATCGGGTAGTTTCTATTTAGAGAGATTCCTAGAAAGAATGTGGCAGCAACTTAGCTCAACTGTATGAGTGACCTAATTCTTCTTTAAACAGAATTTGTCTAGTTTTAAGAGTGAGCCTATAGATGAAAATTAGACAGGTACATTGCTGCCCTGCAGACATAGAGGACAGACTTGTGGACACAGTGGGGGAAGGAAAGGGTGAGAGGAAGTGAGAGAGCAGCATTCAAACACATGCATTATCACATGTAAAATAGAGAGCCAGTGGGAATTTGCTCTAAGGCACTAAACCTCGTGCTCTGTGACAACCTAGGGGGTGGGATGGGGTGGGAGGTGGGAGGGAGGTTCAAGACGGAAGGGACATATATATATCTATGGCTGATTCATATGGCAGAAACCAACACAATATTGTAAGGCAATTATCTTCCAATTAAAAGTAAATTGAAAAAACTAGACAGGTATAGAGAAAAATGAGAAATATTGTGCTTTGATAGTATAGTAGGGAAGTAGGGATAGTATTTTTTTTTTTTTGAACAGCTTGTTTCTACATATGTTAATCTGGTTTCTAGAAGAAATAAAAATTCGGCAGAAAAGTAGAATATCCAATTTCTCTCGTGCTATCTATTTACAGTATATTTCTTAAAAGTATTTTTATTATAATCAGCAACTGAAAATCCTCTATAGAAAGAAGACAGTAAAAGAAAGGTATCAGACCTAAAAGACTTCACAGCTGACGGACCTAAACCTCCTCTGTATGCTCATCAGCCTTGGCTTATCTCAAAATATTAGAAGCAAACTTGATTCAACCTGCATCCCTTGCACAGTGTCAAGTCATTTCAGTAAAAACTTTTCAGAACTATCTGTACTGTCATTGCAACACGCACTCAGTTCTTGGGCATTAAATTTAATCTGCTGTTCCTGCTCCATGTCATTAAACAGTGCTTTTAACTTCACTGAAAAGTCAACTGTTGAGACCTAATGCTGTACTGTTTATGTTGGGCATCAAGTACAAACATTTACGGTTCTGAACCTGAGGTTTCCTTGTGTTTAGAGTAGACAGTGGGGGAACAAGAGCGGAAGTAGGAAAACCAGCTCGCAGCTATCATAACAATCCAGGTGAGAGGTGATGGTTGTGTAAGCTTGGATGATAGCACTGACGGAGGTAGGAGTTGGACGCTGGACGTGGCTAGCTAGCCAATTCACTCTTACACCCCTATGTCTAGGGTATGTGGCATATAGTACTTGGCACATAGTAGGGACTCAATAAATATTTGCTGAGTGAATGAATAAATGAGAAATGAATTTGGGCAAGGTGACTTCTCCAAGGCTCTGTTTCCTCACCCTTAAAATGGATGTTAGGAGATGGAGATATTAATAATATCCACCTTTGAGGGTTATCATGGGGACTAAGTGAGCTAATTCCCTTAAAGAGCTTATCATGTTTCTGAAACATGAGCGTGCTAAGATGTCTTTATGAAACACATAAATATAAAACATTTGGGGAAGGGTTTACCTTTGGAGAAATGGAGGAGGGTATTATTATCATTCTAAAAATAAACATGTTAATTATCATATGTGTAATCAATCGCCAGCCCAGGATTGATGCTCGGGGCTGGTGCACCGAGATTTCCCGGGGGGAGGGAGGAGGGAGGGAGGAGGGAGGGGGGTTCTGGAGGGGGAGCATATGTAAACCCATGGCGATATCATGTCATTGTATGGCAAAACTAATAAAAAAAAAGC
>ML660216.1:5078258-5220528 GCA_007570785.1 Antilocapra americana
ATGAAGATAAAGAAAAAAAAATAAAGCAAGGAAAAAATATTGGAATTGTAAGTCATTTTTAACGTCCTTTTTGTGCCTTTCATTACTTATTGAAATTTTTCTAAAATGAATGTTGTGGAGTAGAGACAGAAATGAAATGATAAGGTCACTCAAAATTTCAGGTTTTTAGAACTTCATAGATACAAGACTATTTTTCTGCTTCTTCCACTTGGCCCATTTCTCTGACTCTTTGAATGTGATATCAATGCTTATCACCTTCCCCTCCTGTCTCTCTTTTCATCTGAGTAAAGTGAGCTGTTGAAGCTATTACAAAACAAGAACAATAACCTAGTTCATCCTCAAGGTTTTGAGACTCTCATTCCTTCGAAAGAACAAGCACATCCATTTAATGGCTAAAAGTCCCTTGAGCTGATACTATTCATCATCGTAACTATACTCCATCTGTCTGAAATTTAAGTTATCACTAAAGAAATGAGGCTCCTTGTTGGAATTTATAAATCAAATATCCAAAGAAGGATTCTGGTGCTTTTTAAATGAGGGCACAAAAAGATAACAGCAAGATGCTTTGTTGGAAGGAAAAGGCAGAGGTCACCAGGAGACTTGGTTATTAAGTTTAATCTTAGGGCCATATCAAGAAATAATTATGGGGACTTCCTTGGTGGTCCAGTGATTAAGAATCCACCTTCCAATGCAGGGGACACAGTTCCATTCCTGTTTGGGGAACTAAGATCCCACCAGAGAGACCGTGTGCCACAACTAAGACTCAACACAGTCAAATAAATAAATTAGTAATTTTTTGTTTTGAAGACATAATTATACTAGAACAAGCTCTGAGATATAAGCAACGCAAACAGCATAGCTATGCAAACAGCATAACTCTTCCTGGGCACAAAGTCCTCCCTGCAATTTCTCTTGCTCTCCTGGACTTCAGCACCTTTTTTCTGTCTGCCTTACTGGTGTTAGTGGGCTTGTTCCTAAGGTTTGTCCCTTGCACACACTCAGCTTCCCTGCTAAGATCCAGTAGTCCGTGGCTCTCAAATCTGATTGTACATAGGAAACTCCTAGGAAAAATTTTTAAAATGCGTGCCTGGGCCCTATCTAAGCCCCTTTAATTTAGAATCTCTTCCTGCGGATCCTGAGTATCCCTTCTCCTCCCTCTCTCCTCCACCCCTTGCCACATTTTTAGGTGATTCTGATGTGCGTGCTGCGATTCATGGGGTCGCAAAGAGTCGGACGCAACTGAGCGACTGAGCTGAACTGAATGTGCAGCCAAAGTTGAGGACTACATCGATAATTAAAGCTTAAGAGGTGACCCTTTCCAGGGAGAATTTGCTTTTCTTGGGGATTTGGGAGACCAGAAAACTGTTAACACTCAAAAGAATATAAAAACAATATGAGCAATAGCAGTAATAATATTATTAATATGAATACTTAATATTCACTGAGTTTTAAATGTGTTAGCCAATTTAATTTTCAACAACTCTGTGAGCTAGTTGCTCTTATTGTTAATGTGCCCATTTTAATATTACTCAGCCATAAAAGGAAATGAAATTGGAGTCATTTGAGGTGATATGGATGCACCTAGAGTCTGTCGTATAGAGTGAAGTGAGTCAGAAAGAGAAAAACAAATACGGTATATGAACATATATATATGGAATCTAGAGAAATGGTACTGATGAACCTATTTGCAGGGAAGAACAGAGATGCAGACTTAGAGAACCAACATATGGACACAGCAAGGGGAAGGCGAGGGTGAGATGAATTGGGAGGGTAGGACTGACGTATGTACACAATACTGTGTGTAAAATAGATAGTGGATAGGAAGCTGCTGTACAGCACAGGGAGCTCAGCTTTGTGCTCTGCGGTGACCTAGAGGGGTACGGGGGCAGTGGAGGGAGTTTCAGGAGGGAAGGGGTGTATGTACACATATGGCCGATTCACACTGTTGTACAGTGGCAACAAACATAACAAGATAAAGCAATTATACGCCAGTAAAAAATAAACAAATAAAATACAATTTTAGAAATATACCCATTTTACAGATGAGGAATCCAAAACACCCAGAATTTAAATAACTTGCCAAGTAAGTGAGTACTCAAGCTGGGATCCAGATACTGTCTAGCATCAATGCTTATACTTTACCGCAGAGAAATGGTCATCTTATTAGACACACCTCTGGTATTTTGTCTCCTCCTTTTTAGGCATATCCATTCATACTCCAGTGGGCTACACTTTAAAAGCAGAATGTGGATAATATTAATATATGCAACTTCTCTGATATAATTTGATCTAATCAAGAGACTCCATCCCCTGTTTTTAAAGCAATATCAATTGTTGACCCGAATTCTGATATTCTTTTTGGACTCTTAATTCGTGAAATAAACTCACGGCATAAGTTAGTATAATGCATTTTCTATAAATTGCTCATCAATCAATCAGTATGTAATGTAAGATAAAGCAGTAAGCATTTTTCTCCAAAGAATGGTCTTTCTGTTTCTGACAGATTATTCTTGGCAATGTAATTAGCCAGTTGGGTTACTGAAACAGATGGGAAATGTTTCTTCCAAATTTTTAGAACTGAATTGATTCTTATTCTGTTTTGTGATAAATGTCAATTAAAATAGTTTCCCTTCACAGGGAAAATTAAGAAAAAAATAACTTAGGAAAGTATCAACGCTGATTGCCAGGGGAAATTTGTTTCTCCAGTAGAACAAGCAAAACAAATCAAATCCTTAAGCCTAGGAACAGACTGTATTCTGAAGTCAAGTTTACATCTGAAGATTTTTATAAAATTTATTGGAACAGTTCTGGGTACCTCTATTTTTAGCAAAATAAAAGATTCTTATTATTTGTTGAATTTGATCTAAAACGTTACTTTTAGCTGAGTCCTGACACATCCTAACATGACTGGAAAATGTTCTCTGTGTTGACAAAGAAGCAAAGATCTTAAATATCAAAATTAAAATGGACCATCAATCAGCTGGACACTCTTAAACATTCTTTGTAAACTGTGTCTAAGGCCCTTCACCATGTGTTTGATCAACAAGCAAAGAGCTGACAGCAAGTAGCAAAATTAAACAATTCTTCATGAGCACACTGCGTTTATTAATGCTTTTCAAACACACTATGTTAAGTTGCATTTAAAGAATGCTACTTATACTGGGAATTTTTGCCTAAGATGTTTTTAACTATGGCATCTGATGAGAGATATCTAAATAGAATTTATTTAAAAGGACCTTGGAATAACTGAATACTCATCTGTGCAAAATTCTAAGTTTAAATAATTGAAATGTTCTTTCTAGTTGCAAGATAACTTTTGGTCATATAGGGGTTTTCACATGCTAAATTTTTAGTTTTTAAAATTAATAAATATGACTTAAAACTCTATTATTTCACAAGTAGACCACTTTTTTCTTTTTTTTTTTTATAGAAAAGACAAGGAAACATCCTCATCTGGCTCCCTAAATCTTGGATTAAAAATACTGACATTTTGACCAACATGGAAAACATTCAAATTTTTTAATAAAAAGAAAAACTTGGATTCATTATCTCTTTTTTCTTTAAACTTATTTTTATTGAAGTATAGTTGATTTACAATGTCATATTAATTTCTGTTGTACAGCAAAATATTCTCTTCCACTATGGTTTATCACAGGATATTGAATATAGTTCCCTGTGCTACAGAGTAGGACTTTGTTTATCTACTCTGCATATACTAGTTTGCAGCCACTAATCCCAAATTCCCAGTCCATCCCTCCACAATCTCCGTTTCCCGTTGGCACCCACAAGACTGTTCTCTATGTCTGAAAGTCTGCTTCTGTTACGCAGACAAGTTCACTTGTGTCATATTTTAGGTTTCATATACGACTGCTATCATGTGGCATTTGTCTTTTTCTTTTTGACTTATTTCACTTAGTAGACTAATCTCTTAGGTCTTATCCATGCTGCTACAAATGGCATAATTTTATTAGTTTTTTATGACTGAGCAGTGTTCCATTATATAAATGTACTATATCTTCTTCTAAATGTGCTCTGTCAATGAACATTTAGGTTGTTTGTGTGTCTTGGCTATTGTAAATAGTGCTGCAGTGAACACTGGGGTGCACGTACCTTTTCAGATGAACATTTTCTCCGGTTATATGCCCAGGAGTGGGATTGCAGGATCATATCGTCATTATTTTTTATTCTCAGCATATAGCAGATTTTTATTCGCCTTTCGAGAAAGGACATATTCAGCTAGTGTGCTTTCTGGTAGCCCATTGAGGAGAAAAATGGAGACTTGATGACTTTACAGAACAATAGAAACTTGAGCCAGTTCTGAAAATGGCCCAGGTAGCTCTGCAGCAATGCTGGGCACCCTAGTGGGGACCTTGATGTATTCTGCTTGTGCAGAATGATGACAGTGCAGTGTTTGGTGAGACAACCTCAGAAGGTGGCATGGTACCTGTGCTGAGGGTGGCAGCCTGAAAGAGGCGAGCAAGAACAGCAAGGGTTTGCCCTCCCTCTGCTCACTGTCCATGCCCACACCATCATGGCACGTGATGGGAACATTTCCCTAAAAGAAGCGTGCCTCAGAGTCTCCCTTACACCCTCCTCCCCTGATTATTGCACCTATTTTTCTAGATTTGATCCCATTCCAGGTGGCACTAGTGGTAAAGAACCCACCTGCCACTGCAGGAGACGTAAGAGATGCGAGTTTGATCGCTGGGTCAGGAGGATTTCCTGGAGGAAGGCACAGCAACCCCCTCCAGTAATCTTGCCTGGAGCAACTTAGCACATATGCACATGTGTGTAAGTAACTAGACGTATTTATCAGACAAGCTGGCAGCCTGTCTAGTCACCTCCCAATTTTTCCTATAATTTTTTCATTTGCGCCCATCACTCTGCTCCTTCCCTCTTGTCTCTGGTGCTCGACCCTGGAGGTAGTTGGCAATGGGGTTGCTCTAATAACGAAGGACTAAAGGAATAGTAAGTTATCCATTTATGAGCAAGCTTTCTCTTTGATGTGTAGGTCAATGTCTATGTAATAGGAATTACTGGAATGTTAAAGGAATGAATAGATATTAAGCACGTACTGATAGGGGTTACTGCTGGTTTGATGACAGTATGGCCTGGGATCCAGGAATGCTAAAATCCTACCTTAACCTACCTCCACCCCTCCCCTTGAAGTTCCTAAAGTGGGGTGGATACATGTACAAGGACTAATGGAAAGTCTAGAAAATCAAAGTGCCACTTTATTATTATCTGGGTCTGCTCCCAAAATTCTATGTCAACTTGTTAAAATAGACTGGAATTTAGGGATTTAGAGACAAGACCCAAGGGGGGTAGCATGGGAGGTAGAGAAGGAAATCTCTCTTTCCTTCTAAGCCCAAATCTAAATCTTACAGCCACTCCACTGAGATAAAGAATGACAAGACACTCCAAGCACACTTGGTCAGAGAGGAGGGAGATGATGACCTCAAGGGGGCTGTCCCCTTGTTGCTCTAACTACTTGATCAGATGAAGCAGGGGGAAAAAACCCTGCCACTTCCATGCATGCAGTGTTTTACACACAGTGATCTTGAACACTAGTATAAATAATCCATCAGTGTCCTGGAACCTGATCCATCAGATTACAATTCCTGATTTTTTAAAGGGTGTTGGGAAGTGTGTCAAGTCCCCAGAAGTCTACACTTACTGTATGGATATTGTAAACATATTATTTTCTATAATCTTTGGAAAACTTCTCTATTTTCACTCTAAAAATTTTAAATGTAAATGCTGACCTATATATCCTACACTGTATTGTATAATGGACATATACTGTATTTATTTACTTCTCAATTGTATACAATTCTCAAATATATACCTTCATTCCTGATCGGTCTCCTAAGCTCCAGACTCAAATATCCAGCTGCCTATTCAATATCTTCACTCGGATCTGTGATAGGCATCTCAAACTTGCTGTGTTCAGATATGAAGTTCTAATCTTCCCTCCTAAACCTGCCTTCCCCACAGTTTTCCTCATCCCAGTAAATGGAAATTCCATCCTCCCAGGGTTACTAAAAACCCTGGGTGTTATTCCTGACTACTTTCTTTCTCAAACCCCACATTCAGTCAACTAGCATATTCTGAAGCCTTTAATTTCAAGACATATCCAGAATGTGACTGCTTTTCTCCACTTCTGCAGTTACAGTTTTGGTCCATTATCTCTTAACTGGATTATTGTAATATCCTCCTTAATTTATCTTCATTCTCCTATTCTTGTGCCTACCTTGAAACAGGTAGAAGGACTGCCTAGAAAACTTTAAAATCCTAAACCAGATCATGTTATAGGTTTATTAAAACCTCCCTGTGGCTTCTCATGAATGTCAAAGTCCCTGCATTTGGTCTGTAAGACCCTGTGTCATCTGCCCATACCCTCCACCCTTCTGATCTCATCTGCTATGCTGTCCCTCAGTTCAGTCTGATCCAGGGACTCTGGCCATCTCTTCAAACTTGCCATCAACATTCCTGCCTCAGAGTCTTGGCAGTTGCTGCTTTTTTTTTTTTTTAACCTGGGACCCTCTTCTAACTCTCTGCTTCTGTCACCCCTGTTCAAAAGTCAGTGGGCACTTCCAAGATGACTCTTTTTAAAATCACAATTCCCTCCTGCCTTCTCCGTTGCCCTTTCTTGACTTCTTTTTCTCATCAGCACTCTGTATATCTTACTTGTTTGTTATCTCCTCTCATTAGAGCAGAGAAGTAAGAGCAGAAAAAATTGAAATTTGGATTCATTAACTTAGTCAGTAACCCCAAATCTCTTGAATACACATGCTATTGGCTATAAGGATCAGTGCTATTACTGAGTAAAACATACTACACAAGGCTTAAATATTAATATATGTAGTAAATCTACAAAGCAAACCAGCGAAAAGGACATTTCTAGGAAGGTGTATTTTCTGCTTCCCAGTGCTCACTTTTCTCCTTTTGTCACTGCGTTATAACATACATACAGTTTATTTCTCAAATATTAAATATATATAGCTCAATGAATTTTTGTATTTGTATGCTTCCTTGTAACCCCTGCTCAGAACAAGTTATAGAACATTTCCCACACTCGGTAATCTCCTACCTTGAGATTGCCATGATTTTGATGTCTGTACACACATCAGTTTTGCCCATTCTTTAACTTCATTTAAAAGGAATAATATATGATAAAGTTGGCTGTGCCTGGCTTCTTTTGCTCAATATTGTATCTGTGAGATTCAGCCATGGTATTGCTTATATCTGTTGCTCCTTTTTTATTGTTTTATAATGTTCCATGTTATATGTTCCATGAGTATATCATGGTTAATAAATATATATGTGTATATGTATGAGCCCTGGTGGCTCAGATGATAAAGCGTCTTCCTGCAATGTGGGAGACGCGGGTTCAATCCCTTCCCAGGTGGGGAAGATCCCTTGGAGAAGGCAATGGCAACCCACTCCAGTACTCTTGGACTGAGGAGCCTGGTAGGCTACAGTCCATAGGGTTGCAAAGAGTCAGATAGGACTGAGCAACTTCACTTTCATATGTATATGTATGTGTGTAGGTAGGTATTTAAACTACTCTTGTACCAACTTATACTCTCCTCAACAAGGTATGAAAATTCTGGTTGCTCAGCATCCTTGGAAATGTTTGATGTCATTGATCTTTTTAATTTTGGCTATTTTGATCACTGCATTGTGGTATTTTATTGTGGCTTCAATTTGCATTTCCCTCATCACTATTGATGTTAGACACCTTTTCATGTGATTACTGGCCATTTGGATGTTCTCATTTATGAAGTATTTATTCAAGCCTATTTTCAATTGGATTGTTTATGTTTCCAATGTTCACTTCCAAGTTTAATATATTAATGATTTTGAAAGTGAAAGTCACTCAGTTGTGTCCGACTCTTTGTGACCCCATGAACTAGTCCATGGAATTCTCTAGGCCAGAATACTGGAGTGGGTAGCCTTTCCCTTCTCCAGGGGATACTGAACCCAGGTCTCCCACATTGCAGGCAGACTCCTTGCTAGCTGAGCCACAGGGGAAGCCCTGAGGAGAGAATAGCTATCATGTATAGGTTGCAGAGTCATTCACTTATTCGTTTAGCTTGATAGATGTTTATCAAGTACCAACTATCTCCTACCACTGGAACAAGACAGTCTCTGCCTCCGATAGGCTCGCTCTCTAGGAAAGGAGACTGTGTAGCATGCAATGATGTAGATGTTATCAGAGAGGTTTGTAGAAGACATCATGGGATTTCAGGGTGGGAGCACAAGGCAGGGACAGGTGGCATAAACTGGAAAGAATGTTTGCAATGGAAGATGTGAAAGTGAAAGTTGCTCAGTTGTGTCCGACTCTTTGTGGCTCCAGACTATACAGTCCATGGAATTCTCCAGGCCAGAATACTGGAGTGGGTAGGCTTTCCTTTTTCCAGGGGATCTTCCCACCCCAGGAATCGAACCAGGGTCTCCTGCATTGCAGGCAACCAACTGAGCTTTACGAACTGATCTATCAGGGAAGCCCAGTGGAAAATGATCTGAGCTAAAATATGGATGAGAATGATTCTCATGGTTAGGATTTCAGGGGTTTCTAGGATGAGACTCACTCAAACCAGCTCAAGTAATGGAGTTATTGGATAAACACCAGTACAAGTTTGACTCTCATGAAAATCTATGACAGGGAGTCATTCAGTGGTCATTTCAAGGCAACTCTAGAATCCTCAGCCACAGGAGTTCATGGCTCGTCACTCTACGGCTGGCAATATGATTCAACAACTCTCCATGGGTTTGTGTCTTTGTCTAATCACTAGAGAGAAAAATCTCCTCATCTTCTACTTTATCATTTCTCTATGTCAGAGTTGCTGCTTATTTACAGTTTTTTCTTCTTCATAGCTCTGACCTTCTCATAACTTGAGTTATGCCTTTTTGGCTCCTCCTCTACCCAATGGTTTCTCTCTTTCTGCACAAATTTTCAACTTTAGTTGCTGCTCTTACTAGTTTAATCCTTTTTATATTTCCTAATTCAAATGCCCAAATGTGAAAATGTGATTGCCCTAGTTCACCTCTGTTTGATTAGCACTGGTGACACTAAGGATTGGCTGTCCCAGGTTGGCACATGTGTCTGTGCTGGTTACCAGTAGTTAGTGTTAGTTGCTCAGTTGTGTCCACTCTTTGCTACCCTATGGACTGTAGCCCGCCAGGCTCCTCTGTCTAGGAACGTCTCCAGAAAAGAATACTGAAGTGGGTCGCCATTCCCTTCTTCAGGGGATCTTCCCGACCCAGGGATTAAACCCGGGTGTCCTGTGTTGCAGGCAAGTTCTTTACCATCTGAGCCATCTGGTAAGTGTCTTTAGTAGTTAAGCAGAGCAGCTTCCCTGGTGGCATAGATGGTAAAGAATCTGTCTGCAATGTAGGAAACCCAGGTTCGATCCCTTGGTCGTCAAGATGGCCTGGAGAAGGAAATGGCAAACCCATTCCAGTAGGCTTGCCTGGAGCATTCTGTGGACAGAGGAGCCTGATGGGCTACAGTCCATGGGGTTGCAAAGGATAGGACATGACTGAGCGACTAACACATTCATTCATTCATTCATTCAATCATATGTGCAAAACAGGGCTGCCTAAGGAGGCTTTATCAGCGGAGGAGGACATCGGAAAGATGTGCGTGTGAAGTTGCTTCAGTCGTGTCCGACTCCGCACGATGCTGTGGGCCAGAGCCTGTCGGTCCCCTCTGTCCAGGCAGGAATACTGGAGTGGGTTGCCGTGGGGGATCTTCCCAATGCAGCGATTGAACTCTATGTCTTCTGCATCGGCAGCAGATTCTTTACCGTTACGGCCACCTGGGAAAGGATTCATGCATGCATGGGAAGTCACTTCTTTCACTCAAAAGAAGTCGAGGGCTTTATCTCTAATTATAATTATCTAGTGCAGATGGGAAAGAAATAGTGGATTACTCAAAACCCACAATGGTGGAAATCTAGAAGTACCTACACATTTTACTTAACTAAGTAGAGGACCACACCAAAGACGGAAATTTATTGTGAGGTTCTTTGATTCTAATGAACCTCAGAAAGGAATAATTTCAGTAATACCCCCATGGGTATTGAATTTTTCTAAACCATATCGGACAAGCATGTATATACCATCAAGAACTGTTC
The DNA here is from genome assembly GCA_007570785.1 of Antilocapra americana. NCBI lineage: Eukaryota > Metazoa > Chordata > Mammalia > Artiodactyla > Antilocapridae > Antilocapra > Antilocapra americana. The sequence goes on from ML660216.1 coordinate 5,088,404, forward strand.
AAAGAGTACATCTGAAAGAGTAGTGGTAACCAAATAAGTAATAAGAAACCATTCTGGCTAAAAGGGTTATAGAAAATATTGTAATAAATTTATGTTCATTTCTACAAAGGGCATGTCCTAATTTTGAATGGCTTCTTTCAGTTTTTCTTTATCTCAAAATGACTGAGCCAGATCAGAAATAAATTAGACAAGTTCAAGTAAAATAATTACAGCTCGTATAGGAAGATAGAACCCAGAGATGAATGGTGAGGAATTTCTAGTTGGGAGAAAAGAAAGCAGAAATCTGATAAGAGCTATAAAACGATAAAGGTTAAGGAGAAGGATAATTGGACACTTTTATTTATGTTTTCTAATAATTAAGGACTAAAATGACACTTGGTAAAATGAAAAAGCAGAAAAATTTTAAACTAATAAAACAGTCTTAAAAAAAAGCAACTTAACAATTAACTTTAGAAATCTAATCATGGGATAATTGCTACAGATAGCTTAGGATGATTTAGCAAGATCAAGCATTCATGTGAATGAGGATAGCGTTTGCAGCAACAGAGTTGGAATAAAAATAATGAGCACCAGCAAGTTCTGGGGCTTCAGGGCATACGCTGATCAGAAGCTAGAGAAAATGTTTCCACTTCATGTAACACTGTTCACCCAGTGGGACTGTCCGTACCTTCAAGCCTTCTGCTGGGGTGCTGGCCTCAGCTTTTTTCAGTGGTTTCCTTGAGTTACTCTACACTCAAAGACATCATTCCAACAGTACTGATGCTTTGCTGTTTATTCCTACATATTTTTGGTGTCTGGCTAGCTTAGAATGCCCAGATTTTCCCCCTTATTAATGAGGCTGATTTTTTCCCTTTATTTTGAGTGATCATTTCCAGTTTCATCCTTTCCAATCTCTCTCTAATAACTATTTCATTTTGACTAGTCTGCATGTTTAAAAGAAGATCAGTTGAGCCAAGAATCTGTCGGCAGTGATGTTATTATTTATGCAGAGGAGACTTGGGGGAATCTTAGAGACTGACATTTCCTTAAGCCTCCTCCTAGCTGTTAAAAATAGTCAGGAGTTTTGCTGATGATTCCTACCAGAATCTAGTCTGGGGAGGGTGCTTCCACGTGAACACCCAAACTTTCATTCTAATTCTTCCCTTAAATTCATTCATTTTGTAGTCAGAGATGCCAAAATCCTACTGCTAGTCCAATTTCCATTTAGAAGGAGGGTAGCTATCCACCTATACAGCCCATGTCAAATTTTTCATCCAGAGCCACTGTCTAAAATCTCGCCATTAGCATTTAATTCATTTGTGTTTGTTCTCTCGTTGGAATTCATTAATTTTTAAAAAATTATTGGCCATGCCACACGCTGCAGGATCTTAGTTCCCTGACTAGGGATCAAATCCATGACCCCTGCAACAGAAGCATGGAGTCCTAACCATTGACTGCTGGGGAATTCCTTGGACTTCTCTTAAAACATATAAACATTCTCTCCATGGACATTTTATATATATATATAAAATGTGTGTGTTTGTGTATATATATACTCACCCCCCTGCCCCAACCCCAACTGAAATGCAGAGGTCTGCAGCAAAGAGAGAGTTTCGAAGAGAAAGGACACAGGAGACCAATCCTCCAGCCCTCCCTGCCCTCCCCACCTTCCCCACCAGCTCTTGGACACCATGTTTCACTAAACTGCCCAAGAGCATTACTATTTTCTTACATTCATTTTCTTAAGAACAGACTGGCTAGTAGCCCTGTGTGCCATGTATTCTGAGTAGTAGGGAGGGAAGTTTAGGAGATGATACATCTGTATACTTTTCTTATAGTTAGTATCAAAACTAGTCTCAGAAATGGGTACAAAGTCATTCATACTAAGATGTTATTGACTGGTACAAACTAAATACGTTAACCTGTCGAAGGTATTTGCATTAGTGTAAGTGCCCCCAAAAACAAAAGCTAAAGCTAAAAGACAAAAGCACTGAGCTTGAGTTCCCAGGATTTAACTAGCGTGTGAGGGTAGTATGTTTTTTTCTCTGCGCCTTTCCAGTCACTGTACACGTGTGGACGTTTCCTTCACCCAGGCTTAGGGCAATGGGCTAAGTTACTGCAATGGGGAATCAAGGTCTTGGGAAGTTACTGAGTTTGCTCTGTGACTCTGCCCCTGTGGGTCCCACCGTAGTGTTTGCCCAGAAAGAATAAAAGGAGGTACAAATAGGGCTTTATAGTTTTTTAAAAAACTGACATTTTATCCCATTTGGAATTTTGATTCTCCCATTAACATTCAGGGATGGCTAATATATTTTTGCTGTTTTACAAATGAAAGAACTGAGAGCAAGTGAGGCACATACTGTTTAGTTTTAGAGTTTGGGTCTCCTGGCTCTCTGTTCCATCCTCTTGGCATTATTGTGCGCTACCTCCAAAAACTAAAGGACCTTGTCCAGCAAGGAAGAGCATGGCCATAAAGCATATCCAAAAACATCTGCTGTCAAGTGGACTAGATAATTTAATAAATACAACTCTTGCATATACTTCCTAGTTGTGGCTATAACATTTTCTCTGTTTACTGTAGAAGGAATTTTCCTAGAAAAATATATATCCTTTTCACGTGCAGAAAGTCTCTCCAACTACATTCTGATTTAAAAATAGAAAATTTGGGGTTCTTGCTTAAAATCAGCAATGTTCAGGTTGATTTTTTTTCTCATTGCATTTTAAATTTCACATTAGCTTTGCAGAGGGATATGGATGAGGGCTTTACAATAGGAAGAATCATAAGGCTGGTTTTAATTTACTTGTGTACATTTTCAAAATTACTGTGCCTGGAGTCTTCCAAGACTGATGTTTTTAATAAGTAGAATGTCGTGTTATCGGGAGTTGTGGGGCCTGGCTATCATTTGTCAGATATTTTTCTTTCTTTATGTGTGCTGTTTCGTGGTTCTTCTGTGTGTCTGAGCTCTGTTCAAGGAAACCTCACTGCATCCTGATGGCTTGGTTTCTCCTGATCAGAGTGTCCATGATTCTCTTTCATGTTCTTTTTCCTTGTAAACATAAACGTATTTTCTGATGTCAGGACCCCAGCTTTCTAAAGCTAGTATGTTACCTTTCATATGAATTGTTTATTTTGCTTGGGAGCTTTTGTTTTTAAAGTACTTCCTGTTTTTCTTACACTGACTCAGTTTTTCTTAAAACAGAACATGAAGCAAGCTCCAACTTAACTAAGGTTTATAGAAATTCTGCCTAGTTTAGCTATATGTAGACAGTGGCTTAGGAGTGTGTAGTAGTTGGATTTTTTTCACAACTAGAGAATTTTCTCACAACTATAGCAATTCTATTACTTAAAGTCATTTGTATTCAATGACACTATTTTTTTCAGTGTGTGACCTTTCTTAAAATTGGTTTATTTGGAAGTAAAGTGATGCTCAAAATTCTCCAAGCCAGGCTTCAGCATTACGTGAACCGTGAACTTCCAGATGTTCAAGCTAGTTTTAGAAAAGACAGAGGAACCAGAGATCAAATTGCCAACATCCGATGGATCATTGAAAAAGCAAGAGTGTTCCAGAAAAACATCTATTTCTGCTTTATTGACTATGCCAAAGCCTTTGACTGTGTGGATCACAATAAACTGTGGAAAATTCTGAAAGAGATGGGAATACCAGACCATCTGACCTGCCTCTTGAGAAACCTGTATGCAGGTCAGGAAGCAACAGTTAGAACTGGACATGGAACAACAGACTGATTCCAAATAGGAAAAGGAGTACGTCAAGGCTGGATATTGTCACCCTGCTTATTTAACTTATATGCAGAGTACATCATGAGAAACGCTGGGCTGGAAGAAGCCCAAGCGGGAATCAAGATTGCTGGGAGAAATATCAATAACCTCAGATATGCAGATGACACCACCCTTATGGCAGAAAGTGAAGAAGAAATAAAAAGCCTCTTGATGAAAGTGAAAGAGAGTGAACAAGTTGGCTTAAAGCTCAACATTTGGAAAACTAAGATCATGGCATCTAGTCCCATCACTTCATGGGAAATATATGGGGAAACAGTGGAAACAGTGTCAGACTTTATTTTTTGGGCTCCAAAATAACTGCAGATGGTGACTGCAGCCATGAAATTTAAAGATGCTTGCTCCTTGGAAGGTTATGTCCAATCTAGATGGCACATTGAAAAGCAGAGACATTACCTTGCCAACAAAGGTCCATCTAGTCAAGGCTATGGTTTTTCCAGTGGTCATGTATGGATGTGAGAGTTGGACGGTGAAGAAAGCTGAGCGCCGAAGAATTGATACTTTTGAACTGTGGTGTTGGAGAAGATTCTTGAGAGTCCCTTGGACTGCAAGGAGATCCAACCAGTACATCCTAAAGGAGATCAGTACTGGGTGTTCACTGGAAGGACTGACGTTGAAACTGAAACTCCAATACTTTGGCCACCTGATGCAAAGAGTTGACTCATTGGAAAAGACCCTCATGCTGGGAAGGATTGGGGGCAGGAGGAGAAGAGGACGACAGAGGATGAGGTGGCTGGATGGCATCACCGACTCGATGGACATGGGTTTGGGTAGACTCCGGGAGTTGGTGATGGATAGGGAGGCCTGGCGTGCTGTGATTCATGGGATTGCAAAAGAGTCAGACACAACTGAGCGGCTGAATTGAACTGAACTGAAGGTGATACTAATGTACTTATTACTAGTAAGAGTCATCTGGAGAAATCAGAAATATCTTTTGGAGAAAAATTATGACTTTTGAAAACAAAAGAGTATAGTATTTCCTTTTTTGTTGCCTCATTCAAATTGAAGTTTTTTATATTTCTATTAATTATACAGTATTTTTTTTTGAAAGAGGGTTTTGTTCTTTTGCATGAAGGAAAGTACCAGTAAATGAGATGCTGAGTATGCAACAGAGAAACTTTCCTGTGCCTTCATTCTTTCAACACAGTCTCAAAAAGGAGACGATAGAGAGACCTATGAGTTGTCTTGGGATATTTTGGAGAATCCTAAATTTAGGCACCCTTTCTTGACATTTTTTGTCTATCATGGGCCATGTCCTTTCTTCCTGTTTTCCACCATCTTTCTCACATCCTTCTCTCATTCAGTAAGTCAAATTCTTATATTTCCATTTTCAAGAGAAATTTTGTTACTGACTCGGTTTATGTTAATTGCAGCTTTTTTTTTTTTAAAGTGTGCCTGTTTCCTTTCTGGCTTTTCTCTTCATACTTCCAGGAACTTTACTCAGCCAGTTAATTGATACTAATTGATAATCTGTATGTTGCAGAGTCTGATCTGGGCTTTCAAGGTCTGCCTTTAGCTTTGCTGGCAACTTTTCATTTGGTTCTAAGTGTTTGATACAAGGTTCATTCTTTGTCTGTCCTTGGTTTAGTTTTGCCTCTGATGTAACTAACTTATGTGATGTTGGGCAAGTCAGTTAATTTCATTACAGCTTTGGAAGGCCTTTCTGGAGCTAGGTATGGATGACTAACCTGAAAATTTCTCCTATTAGCCTAAACTTTTAAGGTGTAAAACAAAGAAAACTGGACTGCTTTTCAAGTAAACTAGATTTTAGATTAAGCTCCACCACTGTGTGAGTTTGCATAAAACTTCACTTTTCTGGGTCCCAGCCTCTCATCTGCAAAATGAAGAACTTGGACTAGATTCATCTTTAAAGTAATGCAGTTTTCTTATGGCTCTGCCCCTTTCTTTGTGTTTTTGTACTGACCAAACCTCTCAATAATTCTTTCCCTCACATGGGATTAGAATTAATTCTGTTCCTAAAAGTAATTTTTGAACATTAAATATCAATATTATTTATATTAATATATTATTATATACAATATAGTATATACTATATTAATATATAGTATAATATTGTACAGTACTTTACCATTTACTAGGTGTGTTCATATATTATTTTGTTTGGACCGTCAGCTCTGGGCATTGACAAGTAGTTTGATTACTCCCATCTTACAGGTGACAAAACCGAGTCACAGAGGTTAATGTCAAACAAAGGTAACTAATGTGTAGGTGGCAGAATTTGAAATCAAACTCAATAGTCTGTGAGTCTTAGGTCCCATGCTACCTTCTTTATTTTCTTAGGGACCTATATTTTTATTTATTATTTCTGTATATTTTATAAGTAATTTAAAAATTTTAATCAAGGAGTACTGAAAGTTTTATAATAAAATGTTGCATCTCCTGCTCCTCTTCCCTATTCCCTAAGAGAAAGTAACTTTCAACTCTTTAGTGTCATGTACTTATTCTACTATTTCTGCATTTATCAGCTTTGAACTTGTAATCATTTCTTATTAAAGAATTAAGATTTAGCACTATCCTTCTTTACTCTGCTCCCATCTTTTTAATATAGACATGTTATAGATTTTTGGTTAAATCAATAGTGTGCATACTTAGTCACTGAGTCATGTCTGACTCTGACATTTTGAGCTATATCCTGCCAGACTCTTCTGTTCATGAGATTTTTCAGGCGAGAACCCTTCCTCCTCCAGGGGATCTTCCTGACCCAGGAATCAAACTCACGTCTCCTGTGTCTCCTGTATTGCAGGCAGATTCTTTTCCTCCTGAGCTATGGGAAAGAAAAGAAAGTTTTAGTCACTCAGTCATGTCCTACCCCATTGACTGTAGCCCACCAGGCTCCTCTGTGCATGGGATTTCCCAGCATGAATACGGGAGCGTGTTGCCATTTCCTTCTTTAGAGGATCTTCCCGACCCAGGGATCTAAGTCAGGTTTCCCACATTTCAGGTAGATTCTTTACCATCTGAGACACAGGGGAAGCCATGGAGGAAGTCCCCAAATCAATAGAGTTTGCATTATTATGACTATGTAAGTTGCATTTCCTGCTGAACCATCTCATGTTGGTTTTCTTTTTCTCATTCTTTCTTTTACTTCTCTAGCCAAGAATCGGTTCATTTTGTTCATTTACCTGGGTCTTTGTTGGCTTATTCCATCCCAAATACTACAAGATCTGTCACATATTGTTAGTATTTTTTATTAAAAGCTCCAACAGTTCCAAGCACTCATATCCGTTACTTTCCTAGATACCTCCCTCCGCAGCCTCTGCTGGGGCACTGCTGTGCATCATCCTAGGATATATTTTCACAGTTCTCTTATGTTCAGCCTCTTTCCCTTTGTTTCATTCTTCAGGAGTTTCCTAAAGAAGGGTCCCTTAGGAGATACAGTTTATGGAGGTTTGTGTGTCTGAAAATGTCTTTCTCCTCATTCTTGCAGACACCGTCGCCTTTGCCTGTCTCCTTCCTCTCTCTCTTCTCCACTCCCCCCTCATATGTGAGTCTGTTAATCTCAGTGTTTTAGGAATCTGGAGGCTCAGTCTAGTTCTGGGAAATTTTCTTATGTTGAATAAATTAATCTAGATGATTTTTTCCTGCTCCTCCATTGGAGCTGTGCATTAATGAACCACCACATTAATAAATGTACTCATATGATAAATGCTTAATTTATAATCATACATCATCATTAATGAAGCTTCTAATTTTTGTAGTTTTCCCTTTATCCATAAGAGCAGATGCCTTCTTTGTCTTTTATTCTAATTTCTAGATGATTTCCTACATTTATCTACATTTAGTTAAAAGGCAACTTTCTATTGCATTTTAATTTTGGCTATCCTGTTTTTTTTTTTTTATGTTCTCTGAGTGTCCTTTTATGTTTTTAAGAATATCCAGTACTTATTTCATGGTTGCAAAACTTTCTTTTATTGCTTGGAGTGCGTTTTCTCTAATTTCTTTTTCTCTGTTTTGGTTTCTGTATTTTATGTCAGATGAACTTTTGCTGTCTATATTTAAGAGAAAGTCATAAGAAAAAGGATTGAACTGGGCTTACTGACTAGCAGGCTTCATTGTAGGGTTATCCATTGGGCTTCATTCACTGTAGGTTTGCCATCTGGTTGGGAGACCCCCAGTGACAGTATCTTTTTTCTTGGACCATTCAGTTTTTGCAGATAAGCGTCCTTCCGGTTTCTGCCTGGAGGTTATTCAGTTGACTATAGGTGTTCTGGGAATAGGTAGGCAAAGGAGGCAAGGAAATGATATCATTCAATATATAGATTTTCACTTAATCTCTCGATTTTCAACTATGTACCTCACTCCCTCCTTCCATCATCCCTGGTGCCCCAAGTCTGAAACCTCTTTGATTTAATTTTTTAAGAGCTTTGACCTCCTGTCAGTTGGGCCTGGGTTAGTTTTAGCTGCTTGGGGTGAGGAAGGGTACTGTGCGTCCTTATGTTGGCCTCAACCATTTACCCCGTTTTCATCCTAAAGCTCCATCTTTACTTTCCATAGTAAGTCTTGCCTCTGAATCCTGAGACTTTCCTGGGATCTTCAGGAGAAATAGGCTTGTTTCTTATTATAATCTATCTTTGCAGGAATGTATTTTTCCATTCACTTTCTTCCTTCCAATGAATTAACTCTTCCAAATGCATGGATACCTGTCATCTACTACTTGATTCTATTCTCATTTTCTTTGTGATTGTGAGTTTATATCTTTAAAAATTAAAAAAAAATTCTTTTTTCCTCCCGCGTTGGTAAAGTTCAGAGTAGGAGTAAATGCATATACTTAGTCTACTATGTTTAACAAGATGTCCTAGCCCATGTTTTTACTGAATTGTTTCACAAAAGAAACGTTTTTGCAATTGAGTGCTGGCAATCAACATTTTTGGGTAACAAGTCTGAATATTTAGGATAAAAAGTTTAAACATGCTCATTTTATTTCCCAGTTTTAAACAAAAAAGTATTAGTCCAGCAGAGTATATTTAGAATCATTGGACTTATTTCCTTGGATTTACTTATAACAATATGTTTGAAATGTGTTAAGTTGAAAAATTGGCAGGATCAGTCTGTATGTGTGTGTTTGCAAGTGTGACAGCAGGAGAAACTGCTAGAAGAAAAGAATGAATCCAAGAGAAAGCAGCGTGTTTGATTTTGCTTGTGGAGGGGAGGTGGGGTTTCAGGTCAGAGCCCTATCAATAGTTTCAATATGATCAATATGTTTTAATGAGTACTTAAAGGTGATTTTCCCCCCAACTATGCTCAAAACTCACAGACCATTCATACTCTATCAGTGTCTTATTTAACTGCCCCATTTGCACTAAGGGTCCCTTTGAATTAATGCATTTCTGGCTCCTGGGGCCACACTAGCTACAGCTCTCATTACCTTGGCTGCTTTCAGAAGCCTCCTGTGAGCCAAATGATGATCAATAACCAGAGTAGAGATCATTCTTCAATCAAGCAACTGAGAAGGGGCTGCTTTGGTTCATTAGTTCAAATAGGATCTTTTCCTTTATTTTGAATAGCAATCAACAGAGCAATGGATTTATAATTTCTCTTGTTCTTTAAAAGCAAAATCATTTGCATTTCCCTCAATTTGGCAACATGAAATCTCAGACTTTTGTCTTTTATATTATAGAACCATCGTTAGGTGGTATGAATGGAAATGGAAAACACTCCCCCTAATATTTAAAGGTCCTGATATAAGGCTTAATTGTTGAGCAAATATACTTTCTTATCTTCCCCCTTGGAGCAATTTTAATAGACACTTTTAAAATCTTAAGTTTCATTCTACTTCAGTAAAACGGACTCCCCCCCCACTGTCTCTTTGGAGTAAATTTTCACCTTTCTGCTGGATTTATGACTGCTATTACCAATACTATGAATTATTGTAGTGTCATGTAGCACAGCTAGGATGCTGACTCTCCTTCTTTGGAAAAAAGAGATAGCATCATGTTGGAGTTTTAAAATTTCTTGATCAAAGAAGATACCGAAACATTCGTCAAGATTCTGGGCAAGTTTTATCACTGACTATTTTGTGAGGTCACTGTAAATCATTTAAGTTTTCTGTGTCTACATTTGTAAAATATGTGACATTCAACTGTATAAGGAACTCCCAATCTAGCGAGCCTAATAAAAGATAAGCTCATCCAGGAGTAGAAATCATGATTTATCCATCTTTGTTTTCTCTCACTTAAATTCATAATAGTTACTCAGTAAATGCTGACTGGAAGAGTTTGAAAGAAAAATAGGATATAGGGCAAGTGAAAATCCTGTGAGATCCTTCTGAGAACAATTTTATATAAATTTAATATATTCAGCTTGATTCTAAAGGCAATGTTGAGAGGAGGCCTGTAGGGCTGCATGTTCTTCAGTGTAACAGAAAGTACTGAGCTGATTATAGTGGTTGGAAGATTAAAAGATGTATATTTTTAATGGGCAAACCCTTTGCTTAAATATAGCCTACAGTCAGTAAGTGGCTGAGCAGTGATCTCTCTTGTTAAAGTGGCTCCTGTGTACCCTTTGAGCTACCTTTGCACTCAGGGATGGTTTTAAGAGCTTGGCCACTTTCCACGTGTCTGAAAGCACCTCTACATTAGACATGAGAAGGATGTGGTTGACTTTAAACTTTGGCTGGCATGAGAGGAATGGAGAAAGCCACAAGGGATTGTTCATGCATAGCTAATACTAGAGACTTCTGATTTTGCCTTCATGGAAATTAAAATGTGTGATCTAGCACAACATCCTCCTTTTAAATTTTTTTCCAAAATGTTCTCCTATCCTCATTTCAACTCATCTCTAGGGGACAAACTGATATGGAAAAGTTGTGAGTTGAAGGAGCTGTCCTAATTTTTAGGTTTGAGGAGGACATTTCTGGTCCTGCTACTTTGGGGGAATTGTGATTTGTTTGTTATCTAAATGAAAATCATGGTTTTCCTTTTCCTTTTTTTTTTTTACTTCCTAAGGAGTCACCTCTTTCTGGACCTTTTTTCCCTCCTTAAGTCATTGCTGAGGTATTTGCAAACCAAGCCAACACTTACATTTTATTTCACCAAACTAGAACAAAGCATCCGCTAATAGAAACAGCCTGGTAAACAGTTGAGAAAGCAGAGAAGTCAGAAGACTTGTGTTTAAAGCGCCGTTCATTGCTTACTTCTAATCTGTCATTGACAAATCTTTGGACCTTTTTGAGTCTTTCTATTCTCATCTGCAAAATGGGGTTAATGGAGGATTTCATCTACAAAGTGGGGGTAACAGATTAAAAGAGATGACGTGGGTACATTATGCCCCAAATAAACACGAGTTCAATCTGAACAATAATATTATGACTGTGTGGTTACAATAAAAACTTTTTCTGCTTTTGCTGTCAGAAATGCCTTTGGTTGATTTCAAATTCTCTTCCATACTGCCTGCTTTTTGGTGGGGATCCAATAACATTGCTGTAACTCGAGTGTCCATGGCTGCATTTCATCTTTAGCTTCCTTTCTCAAGGGTTCAAATAGCCTGTTCAGAGAAGGTACGAAGGTACAAAGCAAAAATTTCAGCATATGCCATCAAATCTTGGAAAGTCAAATCTAAAGGAGGAAAGCCTGCCACCGAGGAAGTTAAAAAAAAAAAAAAAGCTTTTTTTCGGGCATTATTTTCTCCCCTAAAAAAAAAAAAAAGCCCCGATGTTGCAATATTTTTCATGGCAGAATACTGTCCCAGATGGAGAAGGAAACAGTGACAAGCAGAAAAAGGAGATACCTGGGGTTCCGAGGCATCGTCGGAGGGGGAAGGCGCGCCGGGGGTGGGGGTGGGGGCTCAGAACCTGGCTGCTCTTTGTTGGGAGCCGGGGAGTCATTACTTCCGCAGAAGAAATGACATCCTCCCCCACCGCCCTGAGAGGTCCCTCGGCGGCGGATCAGGCTCCGCGACCCCCGCAGTCCCTCGCCCCCGCCCCTCCCAGGTCTTGCGGCCCCCTCAACGTGGTCGGACTGCGGTGCCTTTAAGACTTTTGCCTGCTGCACATGCTCAGCTCTTTGTGTGTTGTTGGAGTTTTTCTCTTTTAAGAAAAAAAGAAGAAACAGGCTGGAGGATGGGACGGAGGAAGGGGCGGGGGGAGCGCTGGGGGAGAAGCGCTGCACTTTTACCGCTGTAGACAGTGGCCGGGGAGGGTTTCTTTTCTGCTGAAGCTGCGAAGCCGGTCCCGCTCGGCTCTTTCGTTTGCCGGGGGAGGTGTCGCGGGGGTGGTGCCGGGGGGAGATCGGAGGCGCGGGGCCGGGTTCCCCGGGGCCCCGAGGGGAAGGGCCGCGCGGGCGCCGGGGGCCACACCTGGGGGCCGGTCTCCCCGCCCGCGGGGGGCCGGGCGGGGTGGGCGCGCGCGCGGACCGGGGGGAGTCCCCGGGCCCCGTAGGGGCGGGGCGAGACCACGCGCAGGGCCCGGGGGGGGGGGAGCGGAGGCCGGCGCGCGGGCGGGAGGCGGCCCCGCAGCCCGCGGCCCCAGAGGCAGCCTGGCGTCTGGCTAACGCGGCACCGGAGAGCCGATGGCTGCTGGGGGGCCGCCGGAGGCCGGCCGGGCCGGCCGAGGCTGAAGCCGCGCTCGCCGAGTACCCGCTCCCGCGGTGGGCGCGCCCACCTCGGGGGTGCTCCCGTGGCCCCCGCCCTCCCGGGCGCGCGCGGCGGGGCGCCCAGGCTGTTGGCCCGAGCGGCGGGCGAGGCGGGGCCGCGCGCGGGGTCCCCTCCCCCTCCCGCAGGTCCCCGCCTCCGGCCCGGTCCGGGACGCCGCGGCGGTGGGCTCGGCCTGCGGCGGACAAGGTCAGCGGGCGCGGAGGCGATGCCCGAGCGCGACCGCGGGGAGCCGAGCGGAGGCGAGCGCGGCTGGGATCTGCCCGTCCGGACCGGCGAGCGGCACTGGGGCAGGCGCCGGTGAGGAGGAGGAGCGGCGGCGGCGCGGGGTTTTCCTCTCCGGCTGGATTTCCCCTCTGGAGCATCCCTGCCGGGCGCCCGCGAGCGCAGCCCCGCCGGCCCGGGGCGCTGGGGAAGATGGAGCCGGGGGGCCGGGCCCGCACTGGCCCCCCGCAGCCGGCGGCCCCGGGGCCGTGGAGGGCTCGGCCGGCAGGCGGCGGCGGCGGCGGGGGCGCCTCCTCCTGGCTGCTGGACGGGAACAGCTGGCTGCTGTGCTATGGCCTTCTCTACCTGGCGCTCTACGCGCAGGTGTCCCAGTCCAAACCCTGCGAGAGGACCGGCTCCTGCTTCTCGGGCCGCTGTGTCAACTCCACCTGCCTCTGCGACCCGGGTTGGGTGGGCGACCAGTGCCAGCACTGCCAGGGCAGGTTCAAGTAAGTGCCTTCGCCGGACCCCGAACCTCAGCCTTGCCCCGCAGCGTCGCGGCTTCCCCCCAGCCCCCGTCCCTTCTTGGTGTGGGGTCCCCGGGCTGGGAGCGGCCCCAACGCTGCCCTCCTCCGGGCCCCGCGCCTCGGAGATCCCGACCCTGCGCCCGGCGCCCCGCGCCGACCGCGGTGGACACGAAGCCACTTCGGCTGGACCACCTGTACGCTGCCCGTCTTTTTCCCTGATCGTCAAAAATGCGCACTCAGTTACGGTGCCAGACACGGTTTTGTTAGCGGACACTATTTTTTAATAAAAAATGATGCACGTAAGTCACGAAATACTCGCGCATTGTGAAGCGTTCAAACAGTGCAGAAGTGTAAAGGTTAAAAGTTTTGGTTTGCTGGTATCTCCCTCTTCCCCAGCCTACTCCCTTCTCTAGAGGTAACTTGTTAGTATATCTAGAAACAGGGATCATAAGTCGAATTTATGATGACCTTACTATGTGCCAGATACTGTTCTGAGTGCCTCACGTGGGTTATCTGATTTGTTCCTCAAAGAGTTCCTAGTAACTCTGAATTCCTAGGATTCCTATACTGGTTTTACAGAGAGAAATCGCGGTAGTGAATTTAAGTAATTTGCCCAAGATCACACAGTGCTGATGGCAGAGATGTGATCCATATCAGCCAGCCTAACTCTAGAACGTTTACTTTTAGCCAGTATACTGTGCTGAACTGTGCGAAAACAGTCTTGAATTGAGAAATACAAGAGTGACTTTGAGTTAGCTAAAGGGATGAAATACGTGCACTTTACAATGTGGTGGAGATAATAGATACTCCTAACTGGTTATTTGACTGGTTATCAGCTATTGTGTGGAAGCATCACTTTGGTTTTTCGGAAGCTTAAGGCCCTAAGGAGCTTGCTTTACAGCAGTAAAGATCCTTGTCCCCTATTGGTTCATATGTATTGCGTCGCTGCCTGATATGAAAAGAAATGGATGAGTGTGGAGCAGCAGCAAGTAGAATACTTGAGACCAATAGGGTATCCACCTGACAAGTTGTGCAGAACAGTCCTTAAGAAAGTCAACTTCTGTGTCATCCAGATAGTTCCGATCAAGTTTGCTGGCTGGGCTAGCAGCTCAGAAATTGCATTTTGTGGATTACTTATTGTCAGAGTGATAGCCAGATCTAGGTGGAGTGTCTCTTGGGTTCTAAGGCAAAGATGAGAATATGGTTCACCTTTGTTGCTGTTTAGTCCCAAGTCGTGGCCAGACTCTTTGCAACCCCATGAACTGTATAGCCCACCAGACTCTTCTTTCCATGAGATTTCCCAGGCAGGAATACTAGCGTGGGTTGCCATTTTCTTCTCCAGGCTATTCTCCCGACCCAGGGATCAAACCTGAGCCTCCTGCGTTGGCAGATGTATTCGTTACCACTGAGCCACCAGGGAAGCTGATGGTTCACCTTACTTATGTATCAAAAGAAAATTTCTTGGGAGTTTTAAAGAGCATATTTTCCTTTTTAAAACTTGCTGGTTAAGACAATGAGTCCCTGAAACCTTATTGTAAAAATGTATGTTTTAAGAGGGGACTTTTTAATCTAAGTAGATCTTACTGTTTAATTTACAGCAAGATTTTGGAAGTGAAATCTCAGAATGAAGTTTTAATGACATTCTTTTGTAGAAGTAAGATGAAATGTTTCCTAGCTTTGTAATTTCACAAATTAGTTTACTACTCTTGTTTTTTAAAATTATTTAAAAAATTTAGTAGAGTTACTAATTAGAAGTTTTAAAAAATGTTTCAAGACCCACAAATCTGTTTTGAGCTGTGCTTGTTAGTGGTCTTTTTTACTCAAGTGTTGTTAAACTTTTGCTTTGATTGAAACAGCCAGCCCAGCCTCTTTACCTGGCAAGAGAAGATTTTGAACGTAGGAACTTGTAGTCAGTAATAAAAAAGCCACGTAGATTATTTATTTATTTATTTTATTTACATTATCGTGTTGGTTTTGCCATACATTGACATGAATCCGCCATGGGTATACATGTGTTCCCCTTCCAGAACCCCCCTCCCACCTCCCTCCCGATTCCATCTCTCTGGGTCATCCCGGTGCACCAGCCCTGAGAGAAAGATTGCCTGATTCTGATTCGTGTGTAATTTAGGGACATTGACCTTTGGTTGGAATTGCTTTGTTTGTCTAAAGAGGATGAAAATTGCTGCAGTCCTGAGAAGCCTCTGTCTACATTGTATAGAAGTGGAATTGTTAATCAGCTAGATCAGCGGCCTGTAACCTCACTAGCAGATGTTGTCCCAGTTAGTAGGAAAGGTCACAGATCAAGTTAAAACCGGCTTAAATAATATAGAGAGATGGTTGCTGTTCATAAACAATACATTAGTGAGTAAAAGAGGAATAGTTTTTTAAAATATAGATGTAGTTAAATAACAATAAACCCTGGACTAATCATTGAATATTCATTTCCTTGGAAGCTATTTCCTATGATTCATTGTACTCTATTAGTAAGTACTTTTTCATTCTCTGTGGAGAACCAGCTATTAATTAGAGTAAATAGAACTGGTACAACTCTTTGTGTTTTGTTATATATACTCTTAGGGTAAAGAAGTATTTAATGTTAAAGGGACGAATCAATTTAGGAGGAAAGATTTCTTTCTGGGTAAAGTACCTGCTTAGCTAAGAAAGGTTTCGCTCAGAATGTTGGCTTGTTTTATCCAATATTTGAAATAATAACACAGTGGGAAAGACTTTTAACTGGAAATTCTCACTTCATTAATTTTCTTGAAAATCTTTTACTAAACTGAAGGATAGCAACCTTACACACAGACATCAAAAATGATCAATCTTGGTAAGCAGGTGTCAAAATTAATTGGCTGGTTCCATGGTAACTTAGCTCTTTTTTTCTAGTGTAGGGATTTCACTAGGGAATGAGTATTCTTCAAATGCTTCTTTAGGAAGGATGATTGATGGTTGGGGGGAGAAATGCAGCAGCAAGTATGGTATCAAAAGTGGGGCTTCAGTTCTCTTAGGATTGATTCCAGCCTTCCGTTTCCATTTGAAAAGAATAAAACTCTCAGACTATAGGCCATTCCTCACCTAGGTAAAACAGAATGAACACTGAAAGCATTAGCCAAAGCTAGACTGAAAGACTTAGGACTGAGAATCAGAAAGGACAGTGCCAATCTGAAATGTAATAATCAAGGATATGATATAGGAAATATATGCAAATTTGAATTACATTCACTTGGGCAGCATTGTGTAACATTGGGCTAGAAAGCATTTTGCTACAAACTATTTGAATGAATAACACTGTTATAAACTAGGTCTTTAGAATTATTTTTGTAGAGTAGTTGAGATTTATGTTTATATAAATTTATAATTTGAGTTCATACTTGGATATATTTTTGCTTATATGACTTAGGAACCTAAGACTTCTAATTTCTCTTAGGTAAAGAAAATCGCTGAGATTAATGTTCTGAGATTGGAAAATACCTCATTATATTCTAAATATTTTATAAATTTAAATTTATTATTAAAGTACATTTATTGAATATTCCTCTAATCATCTATTGACTCTTGCTGTATGTTTAATGTATGCAGATTTTTTTAAACCTCTTTGATCAGTCAAATATGGATGATGAATTTCATATGTTTATAATAAAAGTAATCTATTTCTATTTTAACAGCAAAATGAAGATATACTACCAGGAATGAGGTTGCTGTTGTAAATAGAAAGTAGTAGGGTTAAATGTGTAAATATGTTTCCTAAGTTACTACTAAAACCCCCCAACATATGTGTGTATATGTAAATATACACATACATCATTTGGAATTCTTTTTAATAATAATAGGGAAGCTATCAGTAACTATGGTATTTAAACTGAATGCTCCCTGTCCCAAGTCTTTATTTCAAACTAAAATTCTAATATGTAATTTATATGCATGGGTTCTTTTCATTTTATTAAACTATGAAAATCACACAATGGAATTTTATAATAATTTAAATTGAATGTTTCTGAGATCCTCAACTGATAAGTTACTTGGAGTAGCATGGTTTTCAAGACCATGTGTCTGCATAATTTGGTTCCTTTAGCAGATGACTGACTCCGTCTTCCAGCTTTCCTGCCTTTTAAAGTACTTTCAAAGTGCCATATTCCTTTTTGACTCAGGGCATTTCACACATGCGGTTATATCTCTCTGAGCCCTCTTTCCTGTGTGGTCTTTGCTTGACTGATTACTAAGCATCCTTCAAATTTTAGCATATCCTAGTGTCTGAAGGAAGCTTTTCTAACTCCTCAGACTTCCTGACCCCTCATTATATACTGTTGTAGCACTATTTTTCCTTTGTAGCACTTTGAAAATGAATAATTAGAGTTGAAATTTTTTTCTAAAATAGTATTTTTAAGAGCTTTATTGAAGTATAATTGACATGCAGTAAACTACAATTTAAAAAGTTTTGATGTATGTATGCGCCTCTTAAACTATCATCACAGTCAAGATCTTAAAAATATCAGTCACTCTCAAAAGTTCCTTGTTATTGTTCAGTTGCGTCCAACTCTTTGCAACTTCATGAACTGCAGCATGCCAGACTTCCCTATCTTTTCACCATCTCCTGGAGTTTGCTCAAACTCATGTGCATTGAGTTGGTGATGTCATCCAACCATCTTATCCTCTGCTGTCCCGTTCTCCTCTTGCCTCCAGACTTTCCCAGCATCAGGGTCTTTTCCAGTGAGTCAGCTCTTTAAATCAGATGGCCAAAGTATTGGAGCTTCAACTTCAGCATCAGTCCTTCCAATGAATATTCAGGGTTGATTTCCTTTCGGTTTGACTTGATTTCATCTTCTTGCTGTCCAAGGGACTCTATAAACAGTCTTGTCTAGCACCATGGTTTGAAGGCATCAGTTCTTCTTCGCTCAGAATCTGCCTGCAATGAGGGAGACCTGGGTTTGATCCCTGCGTTGGGAAAATCCCTTGGGAAGGGAAAGGCTACCCACTCCAGTATTCTGGCCTGGAGAATTCCATGAACTAAATAGTCCATAGGGTTGCAAAGAGTCAGACATGACTAAGCGACTTTCCTTTCACTTTCAATGACTAATGAAGTTGAATATCTTGTCATGTGTTTACTTGCCATTTGTAGATGTCCTTTGGTGAGGTGTCTGTTCAGATCTTTTGCATAATTTTAAACTGTTTTTTTCTTATTATTGATTTTTATAACTTCCTTACATATTATGTGTACTATTTCCTTATAAGATATGTCATTTGCAAATATTTTCTTGCATGTTGGGGCTTGTCTTTTCATTCTGTTAACAGCTTTCAATGGACAGAAGTTTTAAATTTAATGAATTACAGCTTCTCAAGTTTTTCCTTTTATGGATTTTTTTTTTTTGGTGTTAGTATCTAAGAAACCTTTGTCTAGATGGAAGATTTTCTTTCTTTCTTTTTTTTTTTTAGTTTTTATAGGTTTACGCTTTGCATTTAGGTTGAGTCCATTTTGATTGACTTCTGCATTTAGTTTGTGCTGTACAGTAAAATAAATCAGCTATATGTGTACATGTATCCCCTCTTTTTCTGATTTCCTCCCATTTAGATAACCACAGAGCATTGAGTAGAGTTCTAGTTATTTTATACATAGTATCAAAGTGTATATGTGTCAATCCTAATCTCCCAATTCATTTTACTCCCCCCATTTTTGTATTTTGATTTTGTATCCTTAAATCTTTCTAAAATTACTTGTTTGTAGTAGTAGTAGTTTTTGTAGATTCCTTATGATTTTCTACATACTTGATTATGTTGTCTGCAAATAAAGATACTTTAAGCCCTTTCTCTGCAATCTGGATGTCTCTCATTTTTTTTTCCTTGCCTTATTTCCCTGGCTAGAACCTCCATTATAGTGATATATACAGGTGATAAAGAGTAGCTGACTGACTGTATCTTGTTCCTGATTTAAGGGGAAAATATTCAATCTTTAACCATTAAATATGATAGTGTGTGTAAGTTTCTTGTACATCCCTTTTATCACATTGAGGAAGTTCCCTTCTATTCCTAGTTTTCTGAGAGTTTTTATTGGAATTGTGTTGAGATTGGAATCTGCATCTGTTGAGATGATTGTTTTTCATTTTAAGCTTAACATGAATTATATTGCTTAATTTTTGAATATTAAACCAGCCTTACATTCCTGGGATGAACCTCGTCTGAAATGATATATTTTTATGTATTCTTTGGATTTGATTTATTAAAATTTTTAAAGAATTTTGTGTATATGTTCAGGAAGAATATTGTTTTGTCCTTTTCTTGCAGTAATTTTGTCTGGTTTCAGAGTCAGGGTAATGCTGGCCTCATAGAATGAGCTGGGACCTTCCTGTTCAATATGCCAGGAAAGTTTGTGTAAAACTGGCATTATTTCTTCATTACATGTTTGATAGGATTCACCAGTGAAGCCCTCAAGACTTGGAGATAATTCTTTAAGTTTGAATTTAATTTAAGTAATATAAATTCAGTTCATTTAATAGTTATAGCTAGAAGTTCAATGTATTTAATATGTATAAGGCTCTATGACTAGAACTAAAACTTTATTGGCTAGAGTATTGCCCACTTTGGTAAATATTCTTTTTGGGTGTGAAAAGAGTGTGTATTGTGCTATTGGTGGGGGAGTGTTCTGTAAATTTCAATTAGGTCAAGTTAGTTGATAGTTTTGTTCAAGATTTCTAAAACTTCTCTAATTTCCTGTCTGTTATTGAGAGGGCATATTGAAATCTTCACTTATACCTTTGTAATTTTCTATTTCTCTGCAGTCATATCTATTTTTGTTTCACGTATTTTGAGCCTCTGTTTTTAGGTGCATGAAATTTTGTATTATATCCTATTGGCAAAATGATCCCCTTTTCATTATGGAGTGAGCATTTGTTGAAGAGGCTATCTTGTTTTCATTGATGTTTTGATCCTTCTTTGAAAATTAGTTGGTCATCTCTATATCTGTTTCTTGATTCTATTCTGTTCCATTGATCCATATGTCTGTCCTTTTGGGGAGTGCCTTTTTTGACTATTGAATATTTATAGTAAATCTTGAAATTAGGTAGTGAGATTTCCTCAACTGTTTTTATTTTTCAAAATTCATTTGTTTATTCTAGTTCATTTGCTTTTTCCATATAAATTTTAGAGTCAGTTTGTTAATTTCTTACAGAAAAAAGCTGGAATTGTGATTGAGATTGTGTTGATTCAAGAGATCATTTTGGGTAGTACTGACATCTAGATAATATTGAGTTTTCCAGTCCATCAACAGATATATTTCTTCATTTATTTAGGTTTTCATTGATTTCTTTTCAGATACAGATCATGAACATATTTTGTTAGATTTGTACCCAAGTAGTTTGTATTCTTTGATGCTATTATAATTGATAGTGTTTCTTTTAATTTCAGTTTCCAGTTATTCTTTTTCATTATTTATAAATACAGTTGATTTTTGTATGTTGACCTAGTTTTCTGCAACGTTGCTAAACTCAGTTTCAGTAGCTGTTTTAGTAGATTCTTTGGGGTTTTCTACACAGACAGTCATACCTGTTTTACTTCTTCCTTTCCCATTATATCCCCTTGTTTTTCTTCTTGTTCTGTTGCACTTGCTAGGACCTTCAACCTGATGTTGAATAAAAGTAGTAGAGTGGATATCCTTGCCTTTTCCAATCTTAGGTGGAAAACATTCAGTCTTTAAACATGAAGTATCATGTTAGTTGCAGGTTTTTTTTTTTTTTTTAAAATAAAGGCCCTTTATTAAGTTAAAGAAGTTCTCTGCTATTCCTAATTTTGAGAGTTGATCATTATGCAACAATGGAAGATGTGTATTGATCTTCTGCCCCTGGTTCCTGGCATTGAGTTCCTAAAACCCTTATAATTTTCTAAGTGATGAGAGCACTAGAAGCATCTCTTGTTCTAATGTTTTTTTTTTTAACCTTTGTTCCTAACACAGAGCTCCTGAAACCCTTGTAATTTCCCTGGTGATCATACTGTGTTTTGTTCAATGAGGTGACTCAGGGTGCGCTCCTGGTTGGCTCCTGGATAAGGGCTAGTTACCAGAAAGACCAAGTCATGGTTTGAAGCTTGGACTCTTCAGCCCTGTCTCCCATTCTCTTGAGAAGGGAGAATGGCTGAAAATAGAGATAATGATCTATGATGTCTACATGGTCAGCCCTCCATAAACCCCCAAAGTTTGGGGTTTGGAGAGCTTCTTGGTTGATGAACACTTGGAGGTGCTGGGATAGTGATGTACCTGTGCAGGGCAGGGAAATTCTGAACCCCTTCACCCATCCATTGTCCTGTGTAGCTCTTCCATCTGGCTGTTCCTGAATTGCATACTTTTATAATAAACCAGTGATCTGGCAAATAAAATGTTTGAGTTCTGTGAGCCTCTGTAGCAAGCTGATCGAATACCAGGAGTGGGTGTTTGGATCCCCCAGTCTATGGCTAGTTGGTCAGAAGCATAGGTAAGTGGGATTGTAGTTGGTGTCTGAGGTAGGGCAGAGTTGAGGGGGGAGTTTTATAGGACTGAATCTGATGCTGTCTCCTGTTCAGCTCCAGAATTGAGTTGAATTCTTGGACACCCTTCTGGTTCTGGTTCCTTGGTGGTGGTTTTTGTTCAGTCACTAAGTCATGTCTAACTCTTCGCGAGCCCATGGACTGCAGCACCCCAGGCTTCCTGTCCCTCACCATCTCCCAGAGTTTGCCCAAGTTCATGTCCATTGCATTGGTGATGCCATCTCATCATCTCATTCTCTGTCGCCCTCTTCTCCTTTTGCCTTCAAGCTTTCCCAGCATCAGGGTCTTTTCCAACGAGTCGGCTGTTTTGCATCAGGTGGTGAAAGTATTGGAGCTCCAGCCAAATTCCTTGGTAATGGGGGAAAACCTCCATACATTTGATGATCGAAGTGAAGATGGTATGAGTAGAAAAGGAGGCACATGGGGAGCAATACACAGTGGGGAAGAACTGGATTTTTTTCTACACAGGAGGAAAGGAATTGAGAGTTTTTCATTTTACAGTCTTGTATGGGTGTTGAATTTTGTCACATGATTTTTTCTACTGTGAGACCTAAGTGCCTGACTAATCACGGAGCACCACGACGCCTCACTCCACCTGTAGCCATTTTCTGCCTCACCCCACCTGTAGCCATTTTCCCTTTAAAAAGCCTTGTACCATGCGGCTCGGGGCCGCTGCCCTCACTCCGCTGCGTCGGTGTGTGTGTTGCGGTCCAGACCCGGGTCTGCAATAAACTTCCTCATGCGCTTACATCGGTGTAAGGCCTCCTGGTGGTTTGTGGAGATTAGGATCTGGGCATAACACTACGTCTATTGAGATAGTCATTTGATTTTTCTTTTTTTGTGTGTTAATATTGACGAATTAAATTGATTGATTTTCAGATGTTTAATCAACCTTGCATTCCTGGGGTAGACTCCTTGGTTTGCAATGTATTACACTTTTTATATATTGCTGGATTTAATTTGATAATATTGTTGAGGATTTTTCCTTATGTGTTCTTGAGAGAGATTGCTCTGCAATTTTCTTGTAATGTCTGTTTCCTTATCATGGTATAATGCTAACCTTATAAAGTGAGTTAGAAATTCCTCCCTTTTCTTTATGTTTTCTGGAATAATTTATGTAGAATTGGTATTACGTTTTTTGTAAATGTTTGACAAATTCATCAGTGATGCCATCTGGGCTTGGAATTTCTTTGTGGAAGGCTTGCAGCTGTGAACTCAATTTCTTTAATAGGTGCAGGGATATTCATTTTATCTGTTTCTTGAATGAGTTTTTGCAGATTGTACCTTAATAAAAATGAGTCTATTTCATCTTAAGTTTTCAAATTTATGGACATAAAGTTGTTAATAATATTTCCTTATCCTTTTAAAGTCTGGGGTTTTTAATATTTCATCTTTAATTTTTGATATTGGTAGTTTATATTTTTTTTCTTTCTTTTTTCCTGCTTAGTCTGGCTGGACATTTATTAATGTTATCAATCTTTTCAAAGAATATGTGTTTGGTTTCATTGATTCCTGATGTTTGTTTTTTCTTTTGTTGTTTTCAGCTTCATCGATTGCTGCTTCCCTTTTTTTTTGGCTTGTAATTTTAAACCTGGGCCCATAACAGTGAAAACCCCGAATCTTAACCTCTGGATTACCAGGAAATTCCCTACTTGCGTTGGTTTTAATTTGCTTTTCTTATTCTCTTTTCTTAAGATGAAAAGCTTTGATCATTAATTTGAGAGATTTCTTCCTTTCAATAAGAGTATTTAAATGCCATACATGTTCTTCTAAGCACTGCTCTAGCTGAATCTCGCATATTGTGATTTGCAGTACTTTGATTTTATTCAGTGTAATTAAACTAAGTTATACTTTACCTTGAGACATTCTCTTTGGCTTATGTGGAACTGTTTTGTTTAATTTCCAATATTTGGGAATTTACGAGACCTTTTATTTATTTCTAGTTTAATTCCACTGTGTTAAAAAAGTGTATCTTGTATGATTCCAGTTTTTATAAATTTGTTAAGACTTGTTTTTTGGATTTAATATGGTCTCTTGTGGTGAATGTTGCAAGTGCAGTTGAAACAATGTACGTTTTGTTGTTGATTGGAGTGTTTTACAGAAAAGTCAAGATGGTCAAGTTGGTTGTTTAAATTGTTCAGATCTTTTATATCCTTAATGATACTCTTACCTACTTGTTCTATTGATGACTTAAAGAGGAGTGTTGAAGTTTCCAGCTTTATTTATGGATTTATCCGTTTGTTTCCTTTCTGTTGTTTTGCTTCTTGTATTTTGAAGCTTTTTTGGTAGACACACAGAAGTGTTATGTCTTTTTGGTGAACTGACCCATTCATCATTATATAATTTCCTGTTTTTCTTTGGTAATTGTTTTCACTTTGAAGTCTACTTTGACATTAAGAGCCACAGTAGTTTTGCTTATTGTTTGCTTTATGTATCTTTTTTGATTTGGAAAGAATAACGTGTGTTTTTATGACTGCGGTTGTGTTTAGTTGCTGAGTTGTCTCCAACTTTTTGTGACTCCATAGTCTGTTGCCCACCAGGCTCCTGTCCATGGGCTTTTCCAGGCAAGAATAATGGGGTGGGTTGCCATTTCCTTTTCCAGGGGATCTTCCTGACCTAAGCATATGTATGTATTCATATTTAAGTTCAGTTCAGTCGCTCAGTCGTGTCCCACTCTTTGTGACCCCATGAACCGCAGCACACCAGGCCTCTCTGTCCATCAGCAACTCCCAGAGTCCACCCAAACCCATGTCCGTTCGGTGATGCCATCCAACCATCTCGTCCTCTGTCGTCCCCTTCTCCTCCTGCCTTCAATCTTTCCCAGCATCAGGGTGTTTTCCAATGAGTCAGCTCTTTGCATGAGGTGGCCAAAGGATTGGAGTTTCAGCTTCAGCATCAGTCCTTCCAGTGAATATTCAGGACTGATTTCCCTTAGGATGGACTGGTTGGATCTCCTTGCAGTCCAAGTTGACTCTCAAGAGTCTTCTCCAACACCACAGTTCAAAAGCATCAATTCTTCAGTGCTCAGCTTTCTTTATGGTCCAACTCTCACATCCATACATGACCACTGGAAAAACCATAGCCTTGACTAGACGGACCTTTGCTGGCAAGGTAATGTCTCTGCTTTTCAATATGCTGTCTAGGTTGGTCATAACTTTCCTTCCAAGGAATAAGCATCTTTTAATTTCATGGCTGCATTCACCATCTGTAGTGATTTTGGAGCCCAGAAAAATAAAGTCAGCCACTGTTCCCACTGTTTCCCCATCTATCTGCCATGAAGTGGTGGGACCGGATGCCATGATCTTAGTTTCTGAATGTTGAGCTTTAAGCCAACTTTTTCACTTCCTCTTTCACTTTCATCAAGAGGCTTTTTAGTTCTTCACTTTCTGCCATAAGGGTGGTGTCATCTGCATATCTGAGGTTACTGATATTTCTCCTGGCAATCTTGATTCCAGCTTGTGCTTCCTCCAGCCCAACGATTCTCATGTTGTACTCTGCATATAAGTTAAATAAGCAGGGTGATAATATCCAGCCTTGACGTACTCCTTTTCCTATTTGGAACCAGTCTGTTGTTCCATGTCCAGTTCTAACTGTTGCTTCCTGACCTGCATACAGGTTTCTCAAGAGACAGGTCAGGTGGTCTGGTATTCCCATCTCCTACAGAATTTCCCCCAGTTTATTGTGATCCACACAGTCAAAGGCTTTGGCATAGTCAATAAAGCAGAAGTAGATGTGTTTTTGGAACTCTCTTGCTTTTTCGATGATCCATGGGATGCATATGTAAATATGTATATAAAATCCAGTCTGATAATCTCTGTCTTTATATTGGTCTGCTGAGGCTGTTTACATTGAATGTATCTGGATATCTTTTAGCATTCCATTTCAATTTTCCATTGTCCCTTTGGGTGTATGTCTTTGTATTATTTTTTAGTGGTTATTCTAGTATGTTAGTGATTACAATATGCATAAGTAGCTTTTTATAGTCTATTCAGAGTTAATATTTATATTACTTTAGGATACTTAAGAAATTTTGGAATCACATAGGTCCATTTCTCGTCATCCACTGACCTTTGTTATAATTGTCATATCTATATATGCCTAGTCATGTCCAACTCTTTGTAACCCTGGGGCCTGTGGCCTGCCAGGCTCCTACATGTATGGCAAATCCCATCAGATAAAGGTATAGATTTTGCTTTCAAAAATCATATGTATTTTAAAGAATCCAAGAAGGGGAAACCAGTCTTTTTACATTTTCTCGCATGTCTGCTCTTTCTTTGATTCTTTATTTCTCCAGATATAAATATCCTGCTAGGGTCATTTCCCTTTTGTTTGAATTGCTTCCTTTTGCTTTTTCTGAGCACAACAGCTGCTGATGGATTATCTTAGTTTTCTTTGTTCTGAAAGTGAAAGTTGCTCAGTCATGTCCAACTTTTTGTGACCCCATGGACTATACAGTCCATGGAATTCTCCATTTAAGAATACTGGAGTGGGTAGCCTTTCCTTTCTCCAGGGGATCTTCCTAACCCAGGGATCAAACCCAGGTCTCCCTCATTGCAGGCAGGTTCTTTACCAGCTGAGCCAACAAGGAAGCCTGCCAGGCTCCTCTGTCCATGGGATGTCCCAGGCAAGAATATTGAAGTGGGTTACCATTTCCTTCTCCAGGGGATCTTCCTAACCCCGGGATGAAACCTGCATCTCTTGCATTGGTAGGCAGAATCTTTACCACTGAGCCACCTGAAAAGCCCTGTCTATTTATTTATTCTTATATAGTAGGGAACCCACCAAGTAGCAAATTCTCTGTCTTGCTAAGATTAGGCCAGTGGTTCTAATCTTAGTTCCGTTCTCAAAGCCTTTGGATTTGAATTCATGCATGCGACTCAGGGATTAGTCTGAAACTTTGCAATGTTTTAAATTTTATTTCAGTTCTCAAAGCCTCTGTTAAGCTGCTTTTGGGTCTGTCCCACACTTGAGCAGTTCAGAATGAGCCTGAGTGTTCCGTGGGTTCATATACAGAATTGGAATATCTCCATCTTCAGCTCCTCTTTCTTATGATTCCTCCCACACTCTTCATCTTGAAAGGGCACTTAGAGCCAGTTATTCTTGTTGAAGAGATAGAATTTCTCTTAAGATTTGATCTACACTTGCATGTACTGCTTCTATTCTCTCCAGGTTTGGCCATCCTTGCCATCTCTCTGGCCATTTTGGTCAGGTCCTAAAGTTTTTTTTCTTGAGTTGTTACAGTAACCCTTTGATTAATCTCTCTGATTCTTTTTTTTTTTCTTCTTGCTAATCTATCCTGTACTGCTGCCAGAATTTGTTTGATAGAAGAAAAATTTGATCATATCTCTCTTTTGCCTTGGAGAAGGAAATGGCAACCCACTCCAGTATTCTTGCCTGGAAAATCCCGTGGGCAGAGACGCCTGGAGGGCTGCAGTTCGTGTGGTCGCAAAGAGTTGGACACGACTGAGTGACTGAGCACTCTTTTGCCTAAGAACTGGAGTATTTAAGATAGTGAGTGATGCCAAGGATTCTGATGAAGGATCTGTTGTCATCCAAATTGTTATTCTCCTCTAGGTAATATGTCATCTTCCTTTGTCTATTTTTTTCCTATCAGATTTTCAGAAATTTGGTTATGATGTGCAAGTGTTTGAGTTTACTTTATTATTTGCTCAGCTTTTATCTTTCTCAAAATTTGCAAAAATTTCATTTCTTCAGAAATTTTTTTCAGCTCTCCAGTTTTTATTTCTCCTTTGGCTCCAATGAGACAAATGTGAAATGTTTTGTTATTAACTTTTAGGTCAGTACAGCTCTGTTCATTTCCTTCAGTCTCTTCTATCTATTCAGATTGGATGATTTTTATTTTTGTATCTTTATAAGTTCACTGATTCTTTCCTCTTTCTTCTCTATTCTGCCCTTGGGCCCATCTTGTGAGTTTTTATGAGAAGTTTAATTTATTATACTTTCATATTTTGTTCTTTTTATGTCTTCTGTTTCTTTGCTGAAACTTTTATTTTTATATTTGTTTCAAAAATGTTTGTATCTGTTATTGGGCCATTTTTCTGATAGCTGCTTTAAGATTCTTGACAGATAATTCCAGGATCTTTGACATATTAGTAATAGTACCTGCTGATGATCTCTTCTCAGGTGAGTTGAGATTTTATATGGCAAGTAATTTTGGGTTGTATTTTGGATTATTTTGTGTACTGTGTATGAGACTCTTGTTCCTATTTAAATATTCTGTTCTAGGAGGCAGTCAGTTCATTTTGGCATATATGATGTAGCTCACTTTTAAAAAATGACGGCTTTATTGAGTTATAAATTATCGCCATAATATCCATACATTCCATAATACCATTTTAGAGTGTATGACCCAGTGGTCTTTAGTATGTTCAGAGAGCGGTGCAACCATCACCACCATTTCCTTACCTACCAATTCCATTAATTTAGGCGGCTGCCAATCTACCTTCTCTATGAGATTGCTTCTTATGGACATTTCATATAAGTGGAATCATATAACCCTATGATCTTTTGTCCCTGGCTTCTCTTGCTTAGCATGTTGTCAGATTTCATTGTATTGGTATTCCACATTTATTTTTCTGTTTATCAGCTGGTGGACATTTGGGTTATTTCTACCTTTTGGCTACTATGAATTTTGTGTACAGGTTTTGGACATATTTTAATTTCTTTTGGGTGTATCCTAGGAGTGTGCTGGCTCTCCACTGTGCTGAGATTCGAAGACCCATTCGGTTACAATTTAGTTGGCTTTGGCAGTGCTGTTCTTGTCTGCCTTGCTTGTCTACCGCCCAGAGACCATTCTGAAACACAGATGGTATTCCATACCAGAGTTCAGTTCTCTAAGTTTTTGCTGTGTTGATTTTGATCAGTTTCACATACACATGAAACTGTATGTGGGCATGCCCAGGACTTCATACCGGATGTAAGGGATCCCGGTTCACCTTTCTCATCTTTGTCATTTCTTTCCATTCTCTAGTTAGGAGAATGTGTATGTTAGTTGCTCAGTCATGTCTGACTCTTAGCGACCCCATGGGTTGTAGCTTGCCAAGCGTCTGTCCGTGGAATTCTCCAGGCAAGAACACTGGAATGCATTGCCATTCCCTTGGTGCTGACTCTGCTGCCATTTGCTAAGTGCAGGGCAGAGATGGTCGACCCCGCAGTCTCTGTAGCTGCTGCGCCCTCAGGGGTGAGAGGCAATAGTGCTGCCTCTTTGCTGGCACAGGTGGGGATGGTTGAAGTGACTGCACCCCTATTTACCCCCTCCTCCATCCCCATGGGGAGGGAGAGATACCATTTTCCCCCAGGGAGGGTGGGGAATGTAAGCATTTGAAAAATAAAGCCACTGTGTAAATTACGAACTTCCAAGTTGATTCTCTGTCTCTTATAAAGAATAGAAGATTAAGAGCATTTTTCACATTTTGATGTATTAAGTTTTATGCCAGGCTTCATTTATACTTTTATGACACTATAATTATGCTAATAATGAATTTTTTCTAGAAAATAAAATTGATTATTCCAGCTATCTCATGTAAGACAAGTATTGATGGCATTGAAACTAACATTTCCCAAGTTAAATTATGAGTTTAGAGGAGAAATGATATTATGTGGTGAGAAAAGCTTTTACACGTATTGCCAGTTTCATTGCTGATAAAAATCCTGTTGTTATTATCATTTTACCATTGCAGTAGAGAATGAAAAACCTGAAGCAGTTATTTATGCAAAGTCTGATAGCTACTAAATTGATAGCTGGGTTGCCAAACAGGTCTTTTTGGGTCTTTTTCTGTAGCAAGCCATCTTTTACTCTTCTTTACAAAGTTTCTCCTTAGATATAAATTTCTAATCTGGATTTCTAGCTAGCATAAGGGTTCTTAGGATCCTGAGTTTTGGCACCAAACTGACACAGATTTGAGGTCTGTTTTTTGCCATTGTGCCATGAATGTTGCATGGATTTACTTTGTTGCTTTACTGAACACTTGTTAAGTTTTATGTCATTATAGTTTTAAAACAATCTTGTGAAATAAGTGTCATTACTATAATTATTTTACACACAAAGAAACTGGCTTAGGGAGTTTGCTTGACATATCCAGTAAGTGACCAGGCTGAGATTCTTGTAGCTCTTCTGAAGTTTTTCATGTTTCTTCTAGTTTCTTAGTCGTGTCTATTCCTGAGTGAAAACAGAATATCCCAAAGAGTTCTTATGTGTCCTTTATGAAGTTAATATGAATGAGTGCAGTTTACAGCACACAGAGATACCAAAAGAAATGTTTAAGCTCATTAAATAATTCTCCATGATAGAGCAGTATTTTATGTGTCTCCAAGCTTGTTGATTATTTGAACATATATTGTAACAGAACTTTTAATATCAGGTTCCTGGATGGGCTGTGAGTGGTTGGTGAATCCTCAGATATATATGTTGTTGTTCAGTCGTTCAGTTGCATCCAACTCTTTGTGACCCTATGGACTGCAGCATGCCAGGCTTCCCTGTCCCTCACCATCTCCTGGAGCTTGCTCAAACTCATGTCCATCGAACCGGTGATGCCATCCAACCATCTCGTCCTCTGTTGTGCCCTTCTAACTTCAATCTTTCCCAGTATCAGGGTCTTTTACACTGAGTTGGCTTTTCGCATCAGGTGGTCAAAGTATTGGAACTTCAGACTCAGCATCAATCCCTCCAATTAATATTCAGGATTGATTTCCTTTAGGATTGACTGGTTTGATTTCCTTGCAGTCCAAGTTATTTTCAAGATCTTGTCTTCTCCAGCACCACAGTTCAAAAGCATCAATTTTTTGGCCCTTGGCTTTCCTTATGGTCCAGCTCTCACACCCATACATGGCTACTGGGAAAACCATAGCTTTGACTAGACAGACCTTTGTCAGCAAAGGAATGTCTCTGCTTTTTAATAGGCTGTCTAGGTTGGTCATAGCTTTTCTTCCAAGGAGCAAGTGTCTTTTAATTTCATGGCTTCAGTCACCATCTGCAGTGAGTTTGGAGCTCCAAGAAAATAAAAGTCTCTCACTGTTTCCATTGTTTCCCCATCTATTTGCCATGAAGTGATGGGACTGGATGCCATGGTCTTAGTGTTTTTGAATGTTGAATTTTAAGCCAGGTTTTTCACTCTCCTCATTAAGAGGCTCTTTAATTCATCTTCACTTTCTGCCATAAGGGTGGTGTCATCTGCGTATCTGAGATTATTGATATTTCTCCCAGGGCTCTTCCAACCCATGGATCAAACCTAGGTCTCCTGCATTGCAGAAGGATTCTTTACTGTCTGAGCCACCAGGGAAGTCCAAGTATAATGGACTGGGTAGCTTATCCCTTCTCCAGGGGATCTTTCTGACCCAGGAATTGAACCTGGGTTTCTTGCATTGCAGGCAGTACCAGCTGAGCTACCACAGAAGCCTTCAGTTTTGTATATTTATTTGTATGAATTTTTCTAGGCAAGAAGTCATAGCTTTTACAAGATTCCCAAAAGTGATCTCAGATCTCAAAATGGTAAGAATCATTGTATTGTAGGAAAGGAAGGATAATAAAGGTCTCTGTGTATGTACAATTAAAAATAGTTTTCAACAGATGGAATGATTTCAAAAGTAGTTTTTTAATTTATTTTTTTCAAAAATGTTTAGGAAGATTGTACAGCGAGGATAAAAAATTTTCCTATTATTGATTGAATTACAATGTTCAATATTGGTATTACCTGAATATCTGTATTGCATGTAGATACTTATAGATACAATGAATCTCTCTCTCTATATATATATGTGTGGTGTAGGTATGTTTGTGTGTGTGTGTGTGTATATATATATATAGATACACATATCTGACATATTTCTATAAATCTCCATCTTTGTGATGGGAAGTATTCCATAACTCCGTCTATATGATATGTATCATTACTTTATGTGTTCTACATTTATTTGCTATTTGTATATTGTCTCCCTTCTTTCTGGACCTGAGTTGTCCGATGTGGCAGTCTCTGTCCATGTGTGGCTATTAAAGTTAATTGAAATGAAAGTTTAGAAGTTGAGTTCACTTTTTGCACTGGCCACATTTCAAGTGCCCAGGAGACACATGTGCCTGGTGATTACCATATTGCACATATATAAAACATTTCTATCATTTCAGGAAGTTCTGTTGGACAGCATTGTTCTAGAATGTAAGGTCCAGGAGGGCAAAGACTTTTTTTACTTTGTTTTATTTTGTTGTGTCTATTTTAACAGCTTTCTTGAGATGTAATTTACATAACATAAATCTCACCAGTTTATACAATTTAATGGTTTTTAAGATACACTTAGAGAGTTGTGCATCTGTAACTATAATTTTAGAACATTTTATCATTCCATAAAGTCAACCTTGTATTCAAGAATATCCACTCCTTTCTTTTCCTACTCCCTAGGTTAATACTAATCTGCTTTCTAAAGACCTTTCAAAATCTTATCCCCCCACACCAAGAATATTGCTTGGCATTTAGGATGGCTCTCATGACCTTTGTTCCCTGGTGCTACTCTCATGATTTTATGTTGTATGGCCAAAGGGAGACTATCTCAGTAGACTTAATCTAGTCACATGGGCCATTTAAAAGTGGCTCAGGATTGCTAGAAGGAGAGGAAGCCAAAGATTGGAAGTGCAAGAAGGATTTTACATACTGTTGCTGGAGGGCTTAAGATGGATGGGCTGTGTGGAAAAGGACTCTAGAGTGGCCTCTGGGAGCTGAGAGCATCCCCTGGACAGCAGCTGTCAAGGAAACGGGGATCTCAGTCCCACAGACTCAAAGAATTGAACTCTGTCAACAAGCTGAATGAGTCTGCAAGTGGTCTCTTTTCAGAAGCCTCCAGATAAGAGCTCAGCTCAGCTAACTCTCATCTGAGTCCACAGGGACTATGACCTATAGGACTGTGAGAAAACAATGTTGAAAAGCATGCTGTTTGGGATTTCTAAGTTTATGGTAGTTTGTTAACACAGCAATCAAAATAAAACAAATTCAAGAGTGCATACAGCAACAAATCATTGAAAGAAGGTATTCTGGTTGAGTTAGTTAATCATATTATTCAATTAACCAGAAAATTAAATCATTTCTTTAAGCATGGTGGTCAGTTGAGTTTTGTTATTTTTAACAACAATAATATAGGATAATTTGTGGGTTTAGTTTCTTATAATGCTTTGTATACCTTCCTTGGCTTTCTTTGATCTACCATGATTTTAGAGGAATCCTTTAAATGGTTATTCACACTCTAAATTATTTTAGAGGAATGATTTTAGAGGAATTCATAGTCTAAATGATTGGTATAAGTTTACTAATTGATAAGAAAGATGCTGTGGAATTTTGATGGTCTTATCAGTTTGACCTCAGTGTTTTTCTGAAACACTGCTTGAGGCAAAGATACCTGTTTTACCCTGTAGGTACCTAAACTATATGCTACCTAAAAATGAATCAGAAAATTTTGTTATAGACACATTATGGTTCTGATATGATTAGTAGATGTGATGTCAGTTTAGCCAAAGGGGAGGAGATTGCCTGTGTTATTAGATAGTAGATGAGTTTGAAAAGAATGATTAGCATTTGGAAGGGACTATGTAGCTAAAAAAATACTTGAATTATATAATTTATCCATAAGCAGTGCTAGGCAATTGCTGGTCCATAGTTCAGGCAGAGCCCTTACTGTGTAGAGGAAGGGAGGCAGAATGTATCACCTCTGAGTTGGCTGAGCCTCACTTGCCCAGGTTTCTCTTCTTAACTTACCAATCAGAAGTCACTGCTCTCCACCAGGGAAGAAGGAGGAAGTGAGATGTGGGAAGAGAGGCCAGGATTGTCAGTCTCATCAGAATCCTTCCTCTTGGAAACATGAAGAGTGTACAAATATATGCTCTCTTACAGTCACGAAAAAAAATAAAATAAAAAAAAAGAGTATGACTGAAAACAGCCTCTTCAAAATTGAAATGGCTTTGCCTAATAATTTTTCTTCCTATCTTTGCAGTTTCCTTGCTTGACATTAATCATATTTAACATGGCCAGAAGTCTGAAAGTAAATTAAATCCTTAATTATGATATTTGGCCCACAGACACTCAAATATTTGAATGAGGCCTCTGAGCACCCAGAATAACTGTTGTCAAGTCCAATATAACTTATCCATTGATAAGTATTGACATGCAATAACTGACATATTAAAATGATGAAATCTTTTTGAGATTTGTCTTAATAACATTCTGCCTGAAGACACTGTTTTGTCCTAGCAGCTATTTGAAGTCTGAAGATGAAATTGGGAAAGATTAACAGTGGGAATGAGGCTTCCCTGGTGGCTCAGTGGTAAAGAATCTGCCTGCAGTGCAGGAGACCTGGGTTTGATACCTGGGTCGAGAAGATCCCCTAGAGAATGGAATGGCTACCCACTCATAGTATTCTGGCCTGGAGAATCCCATGGACAGAGGAGCCTGGCAGGCTACAGTCCATACGGCTGCAAAGAGTCCAACATAACTGAGCAGCTAACTCTCTCTCAGCAGTGGGAATACAGTATTTTGAAGAATCATAGAAAAGAGTTCTCTTTATTTGCTGGAGGGAGATGGTGATGTTCCTACCAGTGGCATTCAACCAGAAGTCAGTGATTTCCACCCCAGATCCTGGGAGAGTGAGGAATAAAGAGCTCCTTCCTTCAGTACTAGGCTTGAGAGCTAACCAAGCACATACTGTTTGCTATCACCGAGGTCAGTGTGTAGACATTTTAGTTAGTGTGTGCGGTGGCCAGTCCAACTGGTATATGCAGCTTGGTTAGTGTACTTATATGGGGGAAAATATTAGCTAATAAAGTCAATACTTCTGTGGCCATGATATGACTTATACAAATTAGTGATCTCCAAAGTGGGCTGATTCCCAAGGTGACTTACTGGAGTGTGGGAAGAAAAAACATTAGGGCTTCTGCTACTGTTTTTAATTTTGATTTCTGAAATTTATGCTTCATAGTACATAATATTTAAATGGTCTGTGTTTATTGATGTATAAATATACATGTACGAGAAGACATGGCAACCCACTCCAGTATTCTTGTCTGGAGCGTCCCATGGACAGAGGAGCCTGGTTCATGGGGTCACAAAGAGTCAGACACGATAAGCACACACATGCATATAATACATTTATGTAGTAAAAAATACTCCTGATGAGAGAACATGATAACTAAAGTTTGGAGGCTTCTATTGTAGTGGACAAAGTCACCTAACCTCAACTTTTATTAGGGATCAGGTGGACAGAGAGTGCAGACTTGGGAGTGAGGGATGCACAGCACACTGGAAAGAAAGCAAGAAGTGCAGGCTCAGCACGGTGTAATACAGTAAAGTATCGGAGTGCAGAGGGGAGAAATACCAACGAGGATAATCTAGAGGTTCTCTTGATTTTATTTAAAAATTAGTCAATAAATATTAAGTAATTTTTAATTAAAAGCACTATTTAATAAAAGACTTGCGTGTGAAGTTGACTTCCAAAGGCAGCTCTGGGTGAAGACTATCCCTGGATAGATCTGATTTTTTTCTCTCTACAGTGGTTATGCTGGCACTAAACCCATATATTTTGATAAGCAGGACTTATTGTTTCCTATAATATTAAAACGATTGCCTTTTTCTTGTTTTTAAAATGTCTTAATCGGATTTTGTACTCATGGCCAATGTAGAGAATAGCACTGTAATTGATTTAATGTTAGTTCTGTTTAATGTTTCTGCTGGTTTTCCTGCATTTAGTAGTGGCCATTCCTGTGTTATAAACATCTTAGCATGCTTATTTGATTAAGGACTTTGGATTGAACTGTTTCAGCTAGTGAGACATTGGCAAGACATATGGGCATGTGCAGGCATCTAGACAGAGATTGGCAAACTTTTTCTGTGAAGGGCCAGATAGTAGATATTTTAGGCTTTGTAGGCCATATGGTCTCTGTTGCCGACTACTCAACTCTGTTCTTGTAGCATGTAAGCAGTCTTAGATATGTGTAAACAAATCGGTGTAGCTGTGTTCCGATAAAAGTTCATTTACACAAACACACAATAGGCTACAGGATTATGGAGCCCTGATCTAGATTAACCATGGCAGTGTGGTTCTCAATTCAAGAACACAATTGCTACAAGTTAAGAAAGAAGTTAATTGCTTGAAACTTGGAATGCATTGTAGAAACAACATGAGGAACAGAAGCAGCCTGTTTTGCTTTTTATGTAGCTGAACTGTTGTTCAGTTGCTCCGTTGTATCCTACTCTGACACCATGGACTGCAGCACACCAGTCTTTGCTGTGCTTCACCATCTCCTGGTGCTTGCTCAAACTCATGTCCATTGAGTTGGTGATGCCATCCAACCATCTCATCCTCTGTCGTCCCCTTCTCTTCCTGCCTTCAGTCTTTCCCAGCATCAGGGTCTTTTCTGATCAGTCAGCTCGCCACATCAGGTGGCCAAAGTATTGGAGCTTCTGCTTCAGCATTAGTCCTTCCAGTGAATATTCAGGATTGATTTCCTTTAGGATTGACTGGTTTGATCTTCTTTCAGTTCAAGGGACTCTCAAGAGTCTTCTCCAACACCACAGTTCAGAAGCATCAATTCTTTGGCACTCAGCTTTCTTTATGGTCCAACTCTCACATCCATACATGACTACTGGAGAAACCGTAGCTTTGACTAGATAGACCTTTGTTGGCAAAATAATGTCTCTGCTATGGACCTTTGGTCCTGTACTGTATGCCACCTAATTTTTAAAAATATCTACCTGTCTAGAATGTATAGATGTTAAAGAGTAAGAGGTGAAGAAATAGATTGGAAACTAGGTGTTTGTGGTCAGAGTGTGATCTTGGAGTGCAGGACTTTTTTTAGAAGAACAGTTCCAGTTTGTGAAGATGTCCTAAATGTGTAATGGGAGTGCTTTGATCAAATGGCATAAAGATGAAGATTCTTTCATCTGGAGAAGAGATCAGGAGCTTCTTCATTATTGTGAAAATGGTAGGAGTTTTCCCCCTTTTACTCCTAACTCAACGGTGAGAATGGATTTTCCATCCCTTTTGTCTTGGTTTGTGTCGGCACCCCGCTTGTTTCTCATAGAGTGAGAATGGCAAAAAGGAAACCTCTTTGCAGTAAGTAGAGGCAAGGATAAGCTCTTGGTAGGCACTTTTGTTAAGGATGGGGATGAATGTAGAGAAGAATTTCAGGTGCCATGGTGAGTAGAGTTTTCTCTTAAGTCTTTTAGCCAGTTTTTTTCACTCTCCTCTTTCACTTTCATCAAGAGGCTTTTTAGTTCCTCTTCACTTTCTGCCATAAGCATGGTGTCATCTGCATATCTGAGGTTATTGATATTTCTCCTGGCAATCTTGATTCCTGCTTCTGCTTCTTCCAGCCCAGCGTTTCTCATAATGTACTCTGCATATAAGTTAAATAAGCAGGGTGACAATATACAGTCTTGACGTACTCCTTTTCCTATTTGGAACCAGTCTGTTCCATGTTCAGTTCTAACTGTTGCTTCCTGACCTGCATACAGGTTTCTCAAGAGGCAGGTCAGGTGGTCTGGTATTCCCATCTCCTTCAGAATTTTCCCCAGTTTATTGTGATCCACACAATCAAAGGCTTTGGCATAGTCAATAAAGCAGAAATAGATGTTTTTCTGGAACTCTCTTGCTTTTTTGATGATCCAGCAGATGTTGGCAGTTTGATCTCTGGTTCCTCTGCCTTTTCTAAAGCCAGCTTGAACATCTGGAAGTTCACAGTTCACGTATTGCTGAAGCCTGGCTTGGAGAGTTTTGAGCATTACTTGCCTAGCATGTGAGATGAGTGCAACTGTGCAGTAGTTTGTGGTTTTAGTATTAAATTTTTTTTTGTAATTGTCCTTGAGACTTACTAGTCTGTTTAACTGCCAAATGTTTGAGGATTTTAAATTTATTTGTTTTGGTCACTATATATATAGGGCTGCCAGTAACTACATGGCTTTTGAATGCATGGTTCCT
The DNA here is from genome assembly GCA_007570785.1 of Antilocapra americana. Lineage (NCBI taxonomy): Eukaryota > Metazoa > Chordata > Mammalia > Artiodactyla > Antilocapridae > Antilocapra > Antilocapra americana. Next base: position 5,125,988 of record ML660216.1, read on the forward strand.
GTAGCCAGCTGTCATTGACTTAATCATTTCTGCTGTTACTTTTCATGACTTAAGAACAAGTACAGGCATCTCTCAGAGATATTGTGGGCTCTGTTCCAGACCACCGCAATAAAGCAAATATTGCAATAAAGCAAGTCACATGAATTTTTTGGTTTCCAAAACCAAACTGAGCATGTGCGGTATATTTGGGAGACTCAGGGACACTGACAAAAGTGATATAAGACAAGAGAAGAAGCTAGTAAAAAAGGTATGTTAGCAAGTCAGGTGCCACGTTGGGTGACTGGAGCTAAATCCCACAAGGAAGTGCTCTTCATTATTATCCCAGCAAAGAGGTAAGGAAACTTGGAGTTTTTCCCAATTCACTGGCCCACGCCCACTCTGGGAGGATATTGATTCACAGGAACTTTCAGCCCACCACAGGCACAGGAAGAGTGGGTTCTAGTAGATAGAGGGAGCCCTTCAATATAGATGCAGGTGCTGCCTTGGAAAAGCCAGACTGGAGTGTATGAAAATCATAAGAGAATATGGTTAAAGCTGACTATTGGCTACTATGTAAGATATATCTATTTTCAGTGATATAAGATAATTTCAAATTATTTTGTAAAGTTATGGTACTAATTTATCCTGTGAAAATTCTTTATATCCACGTCCTTGCCAGTATTTGGCATTATTAGTCTTTCTAATTTTAGCCATCCTGTTGGGTGCATAGTGGTATGCTATTGTGATTTAAATTTGCATACCCTTTATTATTATTGGTTGGTTTGGGTCTCAATGGCTCAGTGGGTAAAGAATCCGCCTGCAATGCAGGAGACACAGGAAACGTGGGTTCCATCCCTGGGTGGGGAAGATTCGCTGGAGGAGGAAATGGCAACCCACTCCAGTGTTCTTGCCTGGAAAATCCCATGGACAGAGGAGCCTGGAGGGCCTCAGTCCATGGGTCGCAAAGAGTCAGACATGACTGAGTGACTAACACTAACTTGGGTCCAATCGGGAAAGAGAATCACAAAGTAATTTTAGTAGGAAAAGCTTAATGTAAAGGATTATAGACTGTAACACAGATTGGAGCAATGAGAAATTGACTGCTGTTGTTCAGTGACTCAGTTGTGTCTGTTTCTTTGCGATCCCATGGACTGTAGCACAGCAGGCTTCTCTGTCCTTCACTATCTTTTGGAGCTTGCTCAAACTCATATCCACTGAGTCAATGATGCCATCCAACCATCTCATCCTCTGTTGTCCCCTTCTCCTCTTGCCCTCAATCTTTCCCAGCAACAAGGTGTTTTCCAAGAAATAAAGAGAACTCTGCAGGATGTGGAAATAGTAGATACAGGGATCAGTGCCTATTACGTTATGTTGGAGATAGAGCACGTAAGTGAGAGTCCCTGGAATCTGGCCTGAGATTCAGACCTTGTTGGGAGAGCAAACTTGGCTTATTGTTTGGCAGAAAAGTCACTGGAAAGCTCTGCCTGTGAAACTTGCTTGACATTTGCCCTTTGTAACTTGCTGTGGTTACTTATAGGATGCTGGGGAAAGCTGTTCATGGGGTGGTGTCTCTCTGGAGGTACTTCTCTGCAGAGCGACCTGAGGGGAAGTGCTGGAGGCAGCTGTTGGTGGCTGGGTGCTGGTGGCCATCAGGCACTGTAGGAGCTAAGTGCTGCAGAAGCCAGCAAGGTTCAGGAGCTTGTTGAGTGAGTCCATTGGAACCAAGGAGGAAGGTCTCTTTCCTCCTGCAGTTTCCACTGTGCTCTGTATCTGCAGAGCTTAGGATCCTACCAGCTGGAAAAAAAATATTTAAAGAGCCTAGATCCATTTTCACAGAGTAAGCAAAGTTTTGAAGTGGGAGTCAGTGGATAACTGATACAGTCTGCCCTTTAATTAGTCAGCTGCTTCTGTATGCATCCTTCTAAACACACATGAGCTCCCCAACAACAAACAAAGCTGTGTTTCTACCTAAGAAGATGTAATTTTTCTAAGTGAAGAAGTTCTCATCCTTTGTCCAAAACAGGGAAACCATTTTCAGAGTCATTGTATCCATCACTGGTTGTATTATTTGCTCTTCATATTCGGTCATAGTCACCCATTAACTAAAGTCTGAATTGTAAAGTTAAATTACAACAACTTGTAAGTAAAAATGTGGAGGAGAGAGATGTGGGTGTGGGTGTATGTCTGTATCAGAGAGAAACTGTTCAAAGCTGTTAGGATACTTATTTAATGTGTTCAGTAAAGTTCAGTCGCTCAGTCACGTCTGACTCTTTGCGACCCCATGGACTGCAGCATGCCAGGCTTCCCTGTCCATCACCAACTCCCAGAGCTTGCTCAAACTCATATCCATCGAGTCGGTGATGCCATCCAACCATCTTATCCTCTATCAATCCCTTCTCCTCCCGCCTTCGATCTTTCCTAGCATCAGGGTCTTTTTCAGTGAGTCAGTTCTTCATATCAGGTGGCCAAAGTATTGGAGTTTCAGCTTCAACATCAGTCCTTCCAGTGAATATTCAAACTGATTTCTTTTACGATGGACTGGTTGGATCTCCTTGCAGTCCAAGGGACTCTCAAGAGTCTTCTCCAACATCACAGTTCAAAAGCATCAATTTTTGGGCACTCAGCTTTCTTTATGGTTCAACGCTCACATCCATACATGACTACTGGAAAACCACAGCTTTGACTGCATGGACCTTTGTTGGTAAATTAATGTCTCTACTTTTTAATATGCTGTCTAGGTTGGTCATAGCTTTTCTTCCAAGGAGCAAGAGTCTTTTAATTTAATGGTTGCAATCACCTTCTGCAGTGATTTTGGAGCCCAAGTAAATAAAGTCTGTCACTGTTTCCATTGTTTCCCCATCCATTTGCCATGAACTGATGGGACCGGATACTATGATCTTAGTTTTCTGAATGTTGAGCTTTAAGCCAACTTTTTCACTTCCTCTTTCACTTTCATCAAGAGGCTCTTTAGTTCTTCTTCACTTTCTGCCTTAGGGGTGGTGTCATCCGTGTATCTGAGGTTATTGATATTTCTCCTGGCAATCTTGATTCCAGCTTGTGCTTCATTCAGTCCAGCATTTCTCATGATGTACTCTGCATAGAAGTTAAATAAGCAAGGTGACAATATACAGCCTTGATGTACTCCTTTCCCGATTTGGAACCAGTCTGTTGTTCCATGTCCATTTCTAACTGTTGCTTCTTGACCTGCATACAGGTTTCTCAGAAGGCAGGTCAGGTGGTCTGGTATTCCTGTCTCTTTAAGAATTTTCCACAGTTCATGGTGATTCATGAACATTCTTTGGCATTGCCTTTCTTTGGGGTTGGAATGAACTGACCTTTTCTAGTCCTGTGGCCACTGCTGAGTTTTCAAAATTTGTTGGCCTATTGAGTGCAGCACATTAACGGCATCATCTTTTAGGATTTGAAATAGCTCAACTGGAATTCCATCACCTTCACTAGATTTGTTCATAGTGATGCTTCCTAAGGCCCACTTGACTTCACATTCCAGGATGTCTGGCTCTCCATGTGTGATCATGCCATCATGGTTATCTGGGTTTAATGTATTATTTAAAAGACTGTAATTCATGTATATGATGTTGTTCTTCCCGTCCCCATTCCATATTTCTCCTGCCCTTAGCTAGGATTTCATTTCCTTGGAGGTTTACTTGGTGGAGTGACCCACACTCAGTGGGTTGAACCCTCAATTATCCTGCTGTATTCTGGATATTTTCTTATGGACCTGTCTTCTAGATTGCTCATCCTATTTTAGCTATGTTTAATGTGTTTAGTGCAATGAACATGAACTTGGGCAAACTCTGGGAGATGGTGAAGGACCCGAAGGCCTGGCGTGCCGCGGTCAACGGGGTCACAAAGAGTCAGACACAACTGGGAGACTGAACAACAACATTAGCAATGTGTTGTTAAACCTGTCCATGAGATTCTTAATTTTGATTAATTTAGCTTTCATAATTGGAATTTCCATTATTTTTCAAACATACTGTTACTTCTTATGGCTTCAATTAGCTACCAAAATTTTAAATCTTGTCTCTTTTCTTTTTGAACTTAGTAAATCATGTTTATTTTATAGGACACATCTGATAATCTCCACGTATTGGGAATTCTTCAGATCTCTTTCTGAAGCTATTCTGTTGGTTGTTATTTTGTTGTCTTCTATCTTCATTTACCTCATTATCTTTGTTTATAGTAGACATCTTATTTGAAAAATTACTGCTAGGAATAATTGGAAAACTAGGATCATGTTATCTTCTTATAGACAGCATTTTTGTATCTTCTGTTAGGAGACTTGGCCTAATACCCTATGGCCTATAACCCACAGGCTCCTCTGTTCATAGAGTTTTCCAGGCAAGAATACTGGAGTGGGTTGCCATTTCCTTCTCCAAATAGTAGTTCCAGTCTCTTAAGCCAGTGGTAGGTCTTGGGGTTTTCTGCCACCCTGATGATTTGTAGCTGACTTGCAGTCCATGCAGATTTCGTTTCTGGGTCATCTTCACCCTACTAGCAAATCATCATGTCCTAGATCAGAGTGCCATGTTATTTGTTTGAGCCCCTACTTTTGTAGGTTATTGCCTCCAACTTTTGTCCCTCTCTCTACTTTTGGCAGTCTCTAATAAATAGAGGGAATTCTCCATGACAAAAGTCACTCTGGATGCTCAGTTCTTAAAGAATTTGCAGCTTCTGGATCTTGGCTTAGTAGATCTTACCAATCTGTTACTTATAAGATTTAAAAATTGTTCTTTTAGCTTTTTAAGTTGTCTTCAGTGGAAGTTTGTCTGAATTACTTCATCTGGAGCTGTTATTGGAAGTGACAAATCAGGATAAGTTATTTAACCTGTTATTGTGTACTTCAGTTTTCTCATCTGTAGTATGGAGTTAATAATGTTTACTATCTCATGGGGTTTTTGAGATTTTTAAGTGAGGTTACATTGTGTGCTTGTAGTAACACCTGATACATAGGAAATTTAGTATTTCTGGAGTTTTCCAGGAATTTGTCCCTTTTTTTTGGCCCAAAGTAATTTGCAGGGATTGTGAAAGATTTATAAGTAACATTTATATTAATTTATATTAATTGACCTTTGTGTCATTGCTGGTTTAGGTAAATGAAGCTTTCTCCCTCTAATGTTTTTAATATTCATTGCTATAAGGAGAATTTAATATTGCTTTAAACTAGATAATGACCCTGATAGCTTTGTGTACATGTATATATATGTGTGTGTGTCTCTATATGTGAATGTATGAAGACTGATAAGCCCCAGGGTGTGTTTCTGTGTATGTGTGCATGTGAGCTAAATTGATTTAGTCATATCCAACTCTTTGCTACCCTGTGGACTGTAGCCCGACAGGCTCCTCTGTCCATGGGATTCTCAAGGCAAGAATACTAGAATGGGTTGCCATGCCTTCCTCCAGGGGATCTTCTCTACCCAGGAATCAAACCTGCATCTCTTATGTCTCCTGCACTGGCAGGCAGGTTCTTTACCACTAGCGCCACATGGGAAGCCTACGTGTATGTGTATGCTTATATAAAAATATAAAGGCTAAATGGAAAGATAACTTATTTATTTAAAATATTGTCTTTTCTTGATAAAATTAAGTGGGCTGGAGCTAAGGAGAAAAACATGAAGTAGAATTGGGTTAATCTTTAAATATTTTATAAGTCTGAAAATCTGAAACTTTTCTAATTATCTTTTTCTTTTTTGTGTTTAAAATAGAGGATAATTAAAAAAAACCTTGCTTTATCCTATTTTTAAAATTGATTGAGTTTTTGGACTCGGTATAAAGTAGGCAAAAGAAAATGATAATAAAAACAGGTAGCTGAATTCAGTAAAGTCTGGTGATAGCTACTTTTCTATCCTGCTGCATGAAAAACAAAGAGAGCTAACAGTGTAACCTCCCCCCCAAGTGCTAGGTACATATACTATTTCTCTGCTCCATAGATCTGTATCTTTCACAGTGCATTCAATCTTTTCTTTGCTGCCATCTAATTTTTGTGCAGAGGAAGTGTTACTGAATTCATTTTGCATCAGCATGGAACCCATCTGTATAATGTTCAGTCTTTCAATGTGTTTCCCCAGTTTGTAAAATGAAACAATCATATAAAAACTTTAAGAAATTAAAAAACAAGTTTCTTTTGAGATTTAGAGAGATAAATGGCAATTTGAAAATTTTCTTAAGTTATTGTACACAAATGCTCCTTTTTGGAAGATTGGATTCGTGTCTTTAAATGTTTTATGCTATTATAGGTAATTGTTTTTGTGATTTTGTTTTTTAGGTTAACAGAACCTTCTGGATACTTAACAGACGGTCCAATTAACTATAAATATAAAACTAAATGTACATGGCTAATTGAAGGCTAGTAAGTATACAATTTGGGTTAAATTAATTTATTTTGCTATGATAAATGGTTACCAGTATAAAACATTATAAAAGTATAACAGCTTCAAAGTTACATAATTCTGTTGCTTAATGTTGGAAAATATTATTCATTATATTTTAAAATGGGATTTATAAATTTTAGATAGCATGTTTCATATAAATTACAATACCCTTGTGACAGTAGTTTAAGTTTTACATATATTTTATTTTTAAATTCTGTTACTATGGCATTAAATAAAATATGCATTTTTGGCTTATTTTAAATAGCTTGTTATAGAATTTGAAGACTCCATAGAAAGTATAAAAATATTCCATGCTGAATTATGCCATTTTTTCATACTGTTCATCATTTTAGTTCTAAGGGTGTTAAAAAAAGAATGTTTTGTAAAAGAGTTAATTGTCCTTTCAGAGGCATTTTTCAATAATTAGGGCTTGTGACTGAATTTATCTATTTAAACGTATGAATGAATCATAGATGAATTGATATTAGTTGTTTTTGACCAGTTTTATGATTTTTAGAGTCTGGAAAACTGGGTGATTTTTTTTTGTTGTTGTTGTTATTTTAAAAACTTTTTTAAAACTTTAGAGTTACTAATTTCCTGTGTACCTATGGTTCCTTTATTTGTTAACAAATGACAGTGCATCATACTGAGATGTTTTGATTAAATTTGAAGACCTTATTAGTACCTGTAGTTAAAGGTTGATAGAAATAAGAATAGTCTTGAGTGCTAAATTTAAAAATAAACTTTATTTAAGTATAATTTGCATATAATGAAATACATCCATATTAAGTGTACAGGTCAATAAAGTTTTAATGAAGTTTACAGTTTATGTATCTCTACCTTAATTAAGACAGAACATTTCCTGTTGATTAAATTTTAGAAAAGGATGATGCATGCCTATGGCTGGTTAATAGATTTTTAAGCTGTATGTCTTTTTTACAAATTGCATATGACTGCTTATCAATCTTTTATACTGATGACTTAGGGAGTTATAGCTAAATTTCTATAAATAGATTTTTAATGAAATATTGTAAGATTTCTTCAGATCATGCTTTACATATTACATATTAATTTTAAAATATTTTAATTTTTTTCAGTCCAAATGCAGTGTTAAGATTAAGATTCAATCATTTTGCTACCGAATGTAGCTGGGATCATATGTATGTTTATGATGGAGATTCAATATATGCACCTTTAATAGCTGTACTTAGGTGAGTAGTTTCGTTTAATTGGTGAACTTATAGTCAGTTGTACAAAAGTAACTGTATAGTTTATTAATTTTAAATGTATACTCATCTGTACTTCAAAAATAAGTTCAGCATAGATATTGGTGGCTAAATTTCAAAGCTGATATAAGACTGTTGATACTGTGTTGACTTAGGTGTATGTAAAATAATGTGAACATCGATATAACAAAGATAAATAAGTACTGTTTCAGAAATATAGATTTATTTATAAATATCCTTTATTCTTGCCACACATAGTTCATACTTTATTTTTTTTTTTATTGTGTTGGTTTTGCCATACATTGACATGAATCCGCCATGGGTATACATATGCTCCCCCTCCAGAATCCCCCTCCCTCTCCCTCCTGATTCTGAAAAGAAGCCATAGTTCATACTTTTAAAATGAGTTGGATATATTTTCAAAACTACCTATATGGATAGATTAACATGAGTTCTAAATGACAAAGAAATTAATAGGCGTGTTTTTTTTTTTTTAAGAAGAAAATGAATATGTACTTTTCTGGCTTTATTGAGATATAATTGACATATTATGTTAGTTTAAATTTTATAACATGATTTTATAATATATATATATGAACCCACATTTATATAGTTTGTGTGCTCAGTCATTCCGTCTTGTCTTTTTTGTGACCCCATGGACTGTAGCCTGCCAGGCTCCTCTGTCCATGGAATTTTCCAGCAAGAATACTGGAGTGAGTTGCCATTTCCTTCTCTGGGAATAGACATATATTTTATAGTTGTTTTTTATTTTAGAGAAATTATAAATGTTAAATTCTGTAAAAAAAGATTAAGTTATATTTTATGTAATGGTTTAATAAAGAAGGTGTTTGTATTAGTTCTCACAGTTTGGAAATTTTGATTGCTTCAAAATATATTATTGTTAGTCAACTAGACTTAATTTAAAAATTTTAAAATTACAGCATTCAGGATCAATTTAAAAATCTTTTTTATGTGTGTATGTACATTATTATGAAATGTTTTATGAATAGAAGAAAATATATTAGAAAAAATTTTGAGCATGTGGTGTAGGTTCTGTGTACAATTTAACTAGCATGATTGTTGAGTTATTTATTACACTATTCCTTACTTTTGTTGTTTACACAGTGTCTCTTTAAAAAAAAAAAGTTCATTTACTTATTCTTTGGCCTGTGCTGGGTCTTCAACTGCCGTAGGAGCTGCTCCCTAGTGTGTACGTGGGCTTCTCATTGTGGTGCCTTCTCATGCTGCGGAGCATGGGCCCGGGGGTGTGCAGGCTTCAGTAGCTGGGGCTCGTGCTCTCAGTACTTGCGGTTCCTGGGCTCTCAAACACAGACTCAGTAATTGTGGCCCACGGGCTTAGTTGCCCCAGGGCATGTGGGATCTTCTGGACCAGGCATCTAACCCAAGTCTCCTGCGTTGCCAGGCAGATTCTTTACCACTGAGCCACTAGGGATCCCCTACCCAGTATCTTTTATATGTTCTGTCATTGTTAAAAATTTCAATATGGGTAATAACTTACTGTCCCTTTTAACTTTTTATTTTACTTTTATTTTTGCTATTTATGTTGTAGTTATTCTGTTTTAACAGGAATGCAAACTATTATTTTTTTGGACAAACAAGTAAGGAATTGTATTTTGGAATGACTGTTTTAAAGTGACTCCTTCAGACCTGAGACAGTTATTCTGTGACATTGCTATTGCTCAAGACACTTTTAGGACTTAATTTTTGAGTTGTTTGAAAGTTATTCAAAGGGTATTCTTGAGTAACCCTTAATCTAAGAATAGTAGATAGAAAATAGAGCAGAGCTTTGTGAATAATTACATTGTAAGATTTTTTTTTTGCAACAGTTAGATAAGACCCTAGGTTCATACATTTATTTTTAGCAATTTAGATATAACTGTTTTCATTCCTCTATCTTTGTCTACATTTGCTGACCATCATTTAGATGTGTGCCTTTTTATTTATGTTTCTAGTAGTTGTGATGACTTTCTGTTAATTAACAGTGATTCATTAACTCTCTTACCAACCATTTCTTTGATACTAAAAGAAACTTTTGTTAGATAATTAGCAGGATGGGATTTAGTATGACCGTGAAGGTGGAACCAGTGACTTTTCATTAGCAAGTGTTTCTATTAGCTATCCTGAGGGAGATAAGTTCATGTTTATTAAATATCCACTTGATTCTCACCACTGTACCAGGCAGTTTAAATGTCATCCCGTCCTCATAAGGACACTGTAGAAGTGCTGTTAGGCCCCATTTATTGTTGAGAGAATTGAGCCCCAGAGAAATCAAGTCTTACTTCTAATAGACGGTAGAGCCAGGATTAGGGCTTGCTAGTCTCCTAACTTAAAGCCTATACTGTTTGTACTTTACTAAGAATTCAGAATCTAAACATTTGAATTATTCTGGTTGTATGAATATTTATTCTTCAACAAACATTTGATAACCTATCTAGTTCCAGAAACTACCATAAGCCTGGAGGATGCAGTAAGAAGTAAGGTTCAGGCCACTGCAGACACCAGCTACCTGAAGCTGTGTCAGACTTCATAGGTTGAGAGGTGCTATAACCCTCTCAGGTTCAGTCATTAACGAGATAACTCACAGAACTCAGGAAAGCACTATACTTATGATTTTAATTTTATTTCAAATTATAAAAATCAGGACCAGTCAAATGATGAGACACATAGGGTGAGATCTGGGAGCATCACAGGCAAAGCTTCTGGGTCCTTATTTGCGCTTAGTCACTGAGCCGTGTCTGGCTCTTTGCGACCCCATGGACTGCAGCCTGCCAGGCTCCTCTGTCCATGGGATTCTCCAGGCAAGATCACTGGAGAGGGTTGCCATTTCCTCCTCCAGGGTATCTTCCCAACCCAGGGATCGAACCCAGGTCTCCCATATTGCAGGCAGATTCTTTACTATCTGAACTTCCAAGGGAAGCCCAAGAATACTGGAGTTAGATAGCCTATACCTTCTTTAAGGGAACTTCCCTACCCAGCAATGTAACCAGAGTCTCCTGTTTTACAGGCGGATTCTTTATCAGCCGAGCTCCCAGGGAAGCCCAGAGTATCCTTAGGACAGATGTTATCCTCCCAACGTATTGGTGTATATTAGGATGTTCTCATGAGTTATAGTTGTACAGAATTAATTGGGAATTGCGTCTCATAGACATGATTGATTGAATCACTGACCACATGATCAAACTCAGTCTCCAGCCCCATTCTGACTGAAAATCAGGTGGATTTTTTGTGGCTTAGAGCTCCCACCCTTTAACCAGTCACGTGGTTGGTCTTTTTGGTATGGGCAGCTCCCATCCTGAGTCACCTCCAGCATAGACTGTGAAGCCACAGTGAATAACGGAGACATTATTGTCAGTTGGGAAATGCCAGGGTTTTGGAGGCTGCATCACTACCCAGTCGTTGTGCCCTGTGAGTGACATGTAAACAGATGTTTTACACATAACGTGTTGCAATCAGATTATGAGAAGAGTCCTGTATGATTTCAGAAGTAGTAATTCTTCATGGTGTCTTTTGTTGTCAGTAGAAGAGTGAAGACAAAGTGTGGGGACGAGATAGGACATTCTAGATGGAGAAAAACATACTGTTCAGTTCAGTTCAGTCGCTCAGTTGTTTCCAACTCTTTGTGACCTCATGGACTGCAGCATGCCAGACTTCCCTATCCATCACCAACTCCCTGAGTCCACCCAAACCCATGTCCATCGAGTTGGTGATGCCATCCAGCCATCTAATCTCCTGTCGTCCCCTTCTCCTCCTGCCTTCAGTCTTTCCCAGGATCAGGGTCTTTTCCAATGAGTCAGCTCTTCACATCGAGTGGCCAAAGTATTGGAGCTTCAGCTTCAGCATCAATCAGTCCAGTGAATATTCAGGACTGATTTCTTTTAGGATTGACTGGTTGGATCTCCTTGTAGTTCAAGGGACTCTCAAGAGTTCTCTAGTACCATCAATTCTTTGGTGCTCAGCTTCCGTTCTAGTCCAACTCTCACATCCATCCGTGACTACTGGAAAAACTAGCTTTGACTAGATGGACCTTTGTTGGCAAAGTAATGTCTCTGCTTTTTAATATGCTGTCTAGGTTTGTCATAGCTTTACTTCTAAGGAGTAGGTGCCTTTTAATTTCATGGCTGCATTCACCACGTGCAGTGATTTTGGAGCCCCCCAAAATAGTCTCCCACTGTTTCCCCATCTATTTGCCATGAAGTGATGGGACCGGATGCCATGATCTTAGTTTTTGAATGTTGAGTTTTAAGCCAACTTTTTCACTTTCCTCAAGAGGTTCTTTAGTTCTTCTTTGCTTTCTGCCCTAAAGGTAGTATTGTCTACATTTCTGAGGTTATTGATATTTCTCCTGGAAATCTTGATTCCAGCTTGTGCTTCATCCAGCCCGGCATTTCACATGATGTACTCTGCATGTAAGTTAAATAAGCAGGGTGACTATACAGCCTTGATGTACTCTTTTCCTGATTTGGAACCAGTCTGTTGTTCCATGTCCAGTTCTAACTGTTGCTTCTTGACCTGCATACAGATTTCTCAGAAGGCAATACACCTGCATACACCTTCTCAGAAGGTCAGGTGGTCTGGTATTCCTATCTCTTTAAGAATTTTCCACAGTTTGTTGTGATCCACACAGTCAAAGGCTTTGGCATAATCCATAGAGCAAAAGTAGATGTTTTTCTGGCACTCTCTTGCTTTTGCGATGGTCCAGCGGATGCTGGCATTTGACCTCTGGTTCCTCTGCCTTTTCTAAATCCAGCTTGAACATCTGAAAGTTCATGGTTCACGTATTGCTGAAGCCTGGCTTGGAGGATGTTGAGCATCACTTAGCTAGTGTGTGAGATGAATGCAACTGTGAGATAGTTTGAGCATTCTTTGGCATTGCCTTTCTTTGGGATTGGAATGAAAACTGACCTTTTCCAGTCTTGTGGCCATAACTGAGTTTTTCCAAATTTGCTGGCCTATTGAGTGCAGCACTTTCACAGCATCATCTTTTAGGATTTGAAATAGCTCAACTATAATTCCACCTCCACTAGCTTTGTTCGTAGTGGCATATAAACACTAAAGAACATTATATTTTGGGACAGTAGTAAGTAGTGATGAGTAACTTGATCATAGGAAATATGAAGGGATAGGTGGGAGCCAGAATACCCTCTACATGGTAATCAGTAGCGTCTCCTGAATGCTCACGTGCCGGGCAGTGTGCAAGAGTCTTTGTATATGTGTATGAAGTCATTGAATCCTCACAGTAACCTTTCAGGTAGGTATTATTGCTGTTTTGTAAATGGAGAATTGAGGCACAGAGAGATTCTGTGATTGGCTCTGAGTTACTTAGCTTGTAAACAATGGAATCAGAATATAAGCCTGATTTTATTGTCCCTTGATCACTGTAGCATTGCTTTCTTGTTACCACACTAAAGAAATGGACTTTATTCTGTAGGCTAGACAGAACTATATATAATTTTTCATTTTATAATGTGGAAGATGGATTGGAATGGAGATGTGTTATTTTTTTATTGTGTGCTGGACGATCATGTGCTGGACACCATGATTGTAAAATCATCAGTAATAATAATTTGAGGCTTAGGAATTTATTATATTCCCAGAGAATGCCTGGGGACACTAGAAATTCACAGCCAGCTGAATTGTAATTCAGATGTTGAGGTTTTCACAACCATACTGCAGTTTATGAAGGTCCTGTCTTTTACAGGTTCACTTTTATTCCTAGTCTTTGGGGTCTCAGGTCAAAGAGGGTTCCGTGTTCTACTTTCTGGTTCCCTGTTCTACTTTCTGGTTCCCTAGCTCTGTGAAACAGTCCAGTTTCTCAGCCCTTTGAGCCTCACCTCCAACTTTGAAATTAGTGAATGCCTGTATGGAGAAATGGCCAATTCCTGGCCTCACCCTTTTCTTAGTTCCCTTTGACCTTCAGGCTAATTTTGTTCTTTTAATATGTCATTTTTCTAATTGACTTCAGTGAGAGGGTTGGTTGGTCCAAATAGGTATGTTATGTGGGAAATGGCAATCTTCTTTCATTTATTGTTTTTAAAACACAAATCAACAGCCAAGCAAACAAATCTGCTCTTTTCATCTGTTTCAGAGCGTTTAATCATATCTGTTAAAAAGATCTGGGAATATTATTTTTAACAATGTACTCATATGATATAATCTCACTACAGTGAAAATTATATATGTGTAACTGAGACTGGTCTTATAGAAATTCTGTTGTCAGTCTCCTTTTAAAATCTTTTGTTCCTTCACAAACATAAGCTAGTGAATGTTATAATGATTATTAAAACATCAGAAGCTGTTTACATTTTAATTTGTTTGCTTTTCATAGTGTGTTTACAGAAAGAATTACTTGACTATAATATTTCATTTTGTTCTGTCAAATACAGTTTGAATGAGGGACTTCAGTTCTTGGTGGTACCTAAACGTTAAGTTTGACAGTGTCTAAAGGAATCGGATATTTTTAGTAATGTAATTTGTTGTTAGCAGCTTTTTTTCTTTATGTGTTTTCATAGATTTAGAGAGGATAGTATGGTATAAGTAAATGAAGATATGTAATTTTCTCCTATGAACAAGGATGCTTAAAAAGGGAGAAATACCAGTTATTAATATAGAACTCCTGCTTTTACAGTTATATTTTTCCCCAATAAACTTCATTATCTTTTGTGTGTATTGTCTTTTGGAATAATTATATATTGATGTAATTTGCATAAGTATGCAAAATTCTAAAGAATTATAAAAAGTGTGTATGTTAAGGTAACCTAAAACAACTAGGTTGGTGTATTGCAAATGTTTAACTTTAACTGGAATATCACTGTAATCACTTAGCTGATTTGGATGAAGTGTTCTGTCTAGCTTCATGAGAATTTGCAACCAATGGGGAAGGGTAAGGCTATAAGGTCAGTTGTTAGAGAGTACCAGGGTGGTTTTCTTTTATTTATCTAATTGAAGTATAGTTGCTTTACAATATTATATTAGTTTCTGATATGCAACATAGTGTTTTGATATTTTTATAGAATATATTCCATTTAAAGTTATCAAATATTGGCTATGTTCTCTATGCTGTGTGTTACGACGTCCTTGTATCTTATTTATTTATACCCAGTACTTTGTACCTCTTAATCCTCTTCCCCTATCTTGTTCCCTTCACCACCTCTCTCCCCACTGGTATTCATTGGTTTGTTCTCTGTGTCTGTGAGTGTTGTTTCTGTTTTGTTATGTTCATTTGTTTGTTTGTTTGTTTGTTTTTGATTTCACACATGGAAGTGAAAACATAACAGTGTTTGTTTGTCTTTCTCTACCTGAGTTACTTCACTAAGCAAAATATCCTTCAGGTTCATCTGTGTTGTTGCAAATGGCAAAATTTCATTTCTTTATGGCTAAGTAATATTCCATTATGTGTGTGTGTATGTATGTGTATGCTGCATCTTCTTTATCCATTCATTTCTTGGTAGACACTTAGGGTGCTTCTGTATCTTGACTTTGTGAATAATGCTGCTGAGAACATTGGAATACATATATCTTTTTGGATAGTTTTCATTTTCTTTAGATATATCCCAGAGTAGAATTGCTGGGTCAAATGGCATACTGTTTTTAATCTTTTGAGAAACTTTTATACTGTTTTCTGTAGTGACTGCATCAATTTACAGTCCCATAAAGAGTACAAGAGAGTTCGCTTTTCTTCATATCCTCCCTAACATTTATTTTGTCATCTTTTTCATGATAGCCATTCTGACAGGTGTGAAGTGATGTTTCATTGTGGTTTTGATTTGCGTTTCTCTATTGATTAGTAATGTTTAGCATCTTTTCATGTGCCTGTTGTACATCTGTATGTCTTCTTTGGAAAAATGTCTATGCATGGCTTCGCATAGACATATTTTATTAATCAGGTAAAAAAACATTTTTTAAAATTTGATGAGTTCTATGAGCTGGTTCTATGTTTTGGACATTAACCTCTTATCAGACATCATTTGTAAATATCTTCTCCCTTTCAGTAGGTTGTCTTTTTGTTTTTCAGATAGTTTCCTTTGCTGTGCAAAAACTTTTAAGTTTGATTGGGTCCAATTTGTTTATTTTTGCTTTTGTCTCCCTTTCCTGAGGGGGCAGATCCCCCTAAATAATCCTATAACTATGTCAGAGAGTATCCTGCCTGTGTTTTCTTCCAGAAGTTGTGTGGTTTCTGGTCATATATTTAGGTTTTTAATCCATTTTGAGTTGATTTTTGTATATGGTGTGAGGGCATGTTCTAATCTCATTGTTTTGCATATAACCATCCAGTTTTCCCAGCACTACTTGTTGAAGAGACCAGCTTTTCTCCATTGTATATTCTTGCCTCCTTTGTCATTGGTTAATTGACCATAAGCGTGTGGGTTTATTTCTGAGCTTTCTGTTCTGTTCCATTGATCTTTTTGTCTCTTTTTATGCTAAAATTATACTGTTTTGATTCCTGTATCTTTATATTATAGCCAGAAGTCATGGAGCAGGATACCTCCAGCTTTGTTCTTTTTTTTCCTCAAGATTGCTTTGGCTATTCAAGATCTTTTGTGGTTTCATACAGATTTTAGGATTATTTGTTCTAGTTCCATGAACAATATCATGGGTGTTTTGCTAAGGATTCCACTGAATCTGTAGATTGCTTTGGGTTCAGCTCAGTTCAGTAATTTAGTTGTGTCTGACTCTTGGCGATCCCATGGACGGTAGCACGCAAGGCTTCCCTGTCCATCACCAACTCCCGGAGTTTGTTCAAACTCATGTCCATCGAGTTGGTGATGCCATCCAACTGTCTCTTCCTCTGTCATCCTCATCTCCTGCCTTCAATCTTTCCCAGAATCAGGGTCTTTTCCACTGAGTTAGTTCTTTGCATCAGGTGGTCAAAGTATTGAAGTTTCAGCTTCAACCTCAGTCCTTCCAATGAACACCCAAGACTGATGTCCTTTAGAAGGGACTGGTTGGATCTCCTTGCAGTCCAAGGGACTCTTAAGAATCTTCTCTGACACCACAGTTCAATAGCATCATTTCTTCAGCGCTCAACTTTCTTTTTGGTCCAACTCTCACATCCATACATGACTACTGGAAAACCATAGCTTTGACTAGATGGACCTTTGTTGGCAAAGTAATGTCTTGCTTTTTAATATTTTGTTGGGGTTTGTCATAGCTTTTCTTCCAAGGAGCAAGCGTCTTTTAACTTCATGGCTGCAATTACCATCTGTAGTGATTTTGGAGCCCAAGAAAATAAAGATAATATTGCTTTGGGTGGTATGGATATTTTAACCATATTAATTCTTCCCAGGTGGCTCAGTGGTGAAGAATCTGCCTTTCAGTCCAGTAGATGCAGATTAATATCTGGATCGGAAAGATCACTTGGGGAAGGAAATGGCAACCTGCTCTAGTATTCTTGCTTGGGAAATCCCATGGACAGGGTCCTGGCTGGCTACAGTCGTGGGGACCCAAAGAGTCAGACACAACTTCGCAGCTTAGCAACAGCAGTTTTCCCCAAGGTATCTTTAAATGAAGGTTTACGTATAACTTAAGTAAAAGAGCACCCTGTGGTCTTATGAGAGGATGGACAACAGGGCAAAGGGGAGAAATGGGACATTATAGTCTAGTGGTGAGAAGAGAGAAGGAGTACGGTGGCCTGAAAGTAGGCGTTAGTCTGTCAGCGGCAGCAGTAGAGTCATGGGTGAGCAATGCCTAGGAACTCAGTTTGGATTTATTCTTCCAGTTGCCCATTGTAATATATAACAGATAGTGATTGTGACAAGAATATTTTGAATAAGTCTTGTGTGATTAGCAGTCATATATACATTAACATACACGAAGTTCAACTTTGCTCTCTTATAGTGGTTTGATAGTTCCTGAAATACGGGGGAATGAAACTGTGCCTGAAGTTGTTACAACATCTGGCTATGCACTGTTACATTTTTTTAGTGATGCTGCATATAATCTAACTGGTTTCAACATTTTTTACTCGTAAGTATTTTTTTTTAAAAATTCATATTGTAATAAAAATTCTTATAATTTGACATAAAAGAGTTTATTGTTTGTTTGCATAAATGTCTTATATACCAAGAGTTGGCTAGAGTGTTAAATTCCAAAACACACAGCATCTCTTCCTAAGTTACGTAAGATTTCTAATAATATGATCCCCCAAATACTGTCTAAGCTTGTATTAGGATAATTTGTAAGCCTCAGGGCACCATGGTGACAAGTTAGGTTTGTTTGAAAATTAATTACAAAATTAAAAATCGTTGGGAAATGATTAAGTAAAGAAACACACTTAGTGTAACTTTAAGTCACAAATGTTCAGGATTGCAAGGAGCCATCATCTGCCCCTCTGTGCTCCAGGGTATTTTAGACCTAATCTGAAGAATGAAGAGAGCTACATTTTCATAGTCCTTCTTGTTGCAGAAACTGTGCTGAATGCTTCCTATACAGTAAGACTTTTTAATTCTCTTCACGTCAGTTCTGTCAAGTATTTCCCCCATTTTGCACAGGAAAAAATTGAGGCTTAGGAGATAAGTGGTTATATACCACTGTCTCTTTAAAATTAGAAAAATAATATTTCTTGAGTGTCTCATATGTCTAACTCTCTATGCAAATTTCTATATCTAGACGTCCAAGGGTGAAGTGAATTAGAGATGCTTTTGGTTGTTTTCGTTAGGAATGACCACAGAAGACTTTGATACATTTTTCTCTTTGTTTTCTTCAGGAATGTAGAAAATGATAACCGAAGATTTTTCATGAGGAATAAAACATCCTAAATATCCTTGAATCAGCAGTTTATTATAGAATTTATTTATATCAAGCATGTACACAAGGAAGAATAAATATATAGTAAAATATAATCAGTTAGGGAGCCTTAAAATAAAATCTGATAAACACCTTTTAACTTCCACAACAGTGTTTAGGTGATAGCATGCTATTGAAGTATCATGTAACCAGTTTATGTCTTGGCTTCTGTTACTGTTGCATGTATTCATGACCTTATTTTTTTCCTATAAAGTGTACTCATACCCTATAAAACATTTGAGTACTTGAATATTTACCAAACATTGTGCTGGGAATTGTATAGATCCTGCAGATGTTGAGTATGTAGTCTTGGTGGCAGAGTAAACTATTGAAAGAACTGAGGCTGGTTGAAGATACATATACCTGAATCTCCTTAGGAGTAAAAAGGTTCAGAGTAAAGAATTGAAGTCACATTGTAAAACTGTGTTAAATGAAGCATGTGGATGCACCTGACATTTTTAAAGTTAACAAAATACCAGCCCAATTTTTTTTCCAATCTTGAATTTGAATATATATGAATTATATTTTACAGAATCAATTCTTGTCCTAACAATTGCTCTGGTCACGGGAAGTGTACAACTAGTGTCTCTGTTCCAAGTCAAGTGTATTGTGAATGTGATAAATACTGGAAGGGTGAAGCTTGCGATATCCCCTACTGTAAAGCCAATTGTGGCAGTCCAGATCATGGTTACTGTGACCTAACGGGAGAAAAGTTGTGTGTCTGCAATGATAGTTGGCAAGGTAAGTGGCTTTTGGAACATATAGTCATGTATCTAATATATTAATACAAATAATACAAACTACACTCACTTGCTGTAGTTTGCACACCCAAATCTCATATATTTATTTTTAGAATTTCAGTAATAGTCAACTTAATAATTTGCTTCTTCATAAGGCTTCCCTGATGACTCAGATGGTAAAGAATCTACCTGCAATGCAGGAGACCCAGGTTCGATCCCTGGGAGGGGAAGATCTTGGCGAAGGGAATGCTTATCCACTCCAGTATTCTTGCCTGGGAAATTTCATGGACAGAGGAGCCTGGTGGTCCATAGTCCATGGGGTCGTAAAGGGTGAACGACTTTCACTTTTTTCACAAAATCAGTAAAGATTTTGTCTACATGCTATTATGAGACTCAAGTAAAGTTATGAATGAAACTCTTTAAATTGTAGATGTATGATTATTTATCTTCTTTAATTTATTGATAGATTCTCAAACATTTGGTGGCTTGGCTAAAATTAACACCTGGTACATCGAAATTTGAATTATAATCGGTAACATAATGCAAAAATAGATGCTTATCTCGGAAGGTACTGGACTATATTAAACTTCAGGAAAGACTGACCTCTTGTGGCTGTTTTTAAAAGAACAGACTATTTTAAGTTTTTCAGTTGCTTGTGGCAAAAGCAGTAAGAGGAATTAGGGAAGAATTTCTCAACAATTTTTATGAACCCGTATTATTAAAGATTAAATTTAGAGTACATTGACATGTTTTAGCTCTAAGTATTTGGGTATAAAATCATAAATCTAACCATTGTGGAATTAAGTGAAGAGATAGGTCCTAGTTTATATAGGGCTGGCCTATATAAAATATATTTATATATCGGGCTGGCCAAAGCATTCATTTGGGTTTTTCCCTTTTGATGTAATAGAAAAATCCCAGCAAACTGTTTGGCCAACTCCAGAAATTACCTACCCAGAGCTTGCTTTGTGTCACTTACATTTACACATTGAGAATCCTGTGTATTAATCCTGTGTTTGGGGAAACATTGACTCAAGAAATAGGTAATCTGAAGTTACATGGCCGTGTGTATCAGTGGTGGCAGTAGTTCCCATCAGACCCAAGTGAAAACCAAAGAGAATGTGCTCCTCCTATTTAATTTTCCTCAGATGAATTAAAAAAAATGTTGCTGAGTGTGCTGAGTAGTTATTGGGAGGAATTATTTTAGGCTTTCCATAAATTATGCCCATCTTCAACACATGTTGTTTCATTAAAAAATTAGTTTCTCCAACCATATGAAGTACAGTGATTACTGAGTTGCATTTGATTCCCTATTATGATTATGACAGATACAAATTTCTCAGTGTTTTTAATTATAGAGGCATGTATTTTGTTGAGTGGCTATTTTAATAATTCATGGCCTTTCGTCCCTTAAAAAGTGCCTTGAGGTATCTTTTTTTCCATTTCAGTCTTGAATCTAAAATAATGTCCTTTTCTCTGGAGAGACTAGTAAGTACAACAAGAAAATATTTAAGCTAAGGCCTGAGAAATACAAGTATAGCTTATATGCAAGGTTTTTTTCTAACTTGTCTTCATCTGATATTAGTCCCCATCTCATCTCAATAGTCTTAAAGGCAAACGAGAAATACATTTGTAAGATATTCTCTATGAACATCTCTGTCCTTTCTTTGTTCTTGCCTTTCATCTTTAAAATACTTTATTTTCTGGGTGTTTTGTAATATATATCTGGTTGAAAATGTTATCTGTTGTTTTTGTGGCGTGGAAATGGGGGAGCAAATACTGGGTATGTTTACTTGTAAAGCAAAGTGATAATATGAAGTTTATATATATATGTACTAACATACACATGTATACATGTACACATATATTTTAAAAATGAGAATAATGTGAAAGTGCTTTATAAATTATAAAACATTATATGGAAATCAGACATTTGTATACCATTACTGCTTCTTAGTAATTAATTTATCTCTGGATTGGTATGAATATTTTATGGGTAGTATTTGGTGAAGTGGATACTGTGCTTCTTTCAAGACAGATGATGTATAGTCTGGTTTCTTTGAGCCTCAGGCCTGATCCCTAATTTTGTGTTTAAGGAAGCAGAGCTTCAAGTAGCTATGTGTTCTCCCCCGCCCTTGCTCCCAGTCAACTCCCTAATCAGAGTGGCTCAAGGTTTCTTTCTTATATAACTTCAAAAAATCAGAACCACTGGAAGTCTTTGGTTTGACTGTAAGCAACAGAAACAGTTCTGGCTTCCCTGAGCAGGAAAGACAGTTACTGGGAAGTATGTCAGGGACCTCTGCCTCCTAGGACTCATTCTTGCCTTCTTCTTGGTGACAGATTCACTGAGTGTGTCGCTCTCAGCACATGGTCTTCAGCTGCATACCATATTCCTCTGACTTCTTTGCATCTAGCATGGTTATTAAACTATGTTAGGTCAGTAGGATATAAGTGGAAGTGCTGTATGGGAATCTTACATCACTGAGATCTTTTACAAGGGCTGGTAAACAGCAGTAACTGTGTGAATTAGTAGCACTTGCCTATTTGCCTGTAGAATGTGTTTTATGAGAGAAGAATTGACTTTTAGCTTATTTAAGCAACTTACTTTTGGTTATCTTAACCTGTACTCTGACTAATACAAAAGGATATTGGGTAGCTCACAAAGGAGATGGGAAGGCTATAAAAACCTCGGTTGGAAATGGGTAGGTGTAACAGAAGGCATAAAAGAAGGCTAGTGAGTTGGTTCCCAGAAAAGATGTAGCCGCAGAAAAGTTTGATTAGGATATTCCTGTCGCAGCCACTGGACCCTGGGGTACTACCCCTGGAGTCCTTACTGTGGATATTGCATGCTACAGGCTTGGGTAGAGGAGTTCTAAACTCTCTCCACATCTTTGTATCACTTAAGAGGATTTGAAAGCCTGCTTAGTAATATCTATTTGACTAAATTTAGGTCTTAGCCCTACCTTCTGAATTGTGTGGAAATGGATTTTGTTTCTGAAAAAAATTCACAAGGAGACTTTTCTAAATGAGGAAGGGGGTTCAAATGATTAGAATCTTCTAAATAAAGAAAAAATAACAAATATGAGGAAGGGGTTTCAGATGATTAGAATCTTCTAAATAAAGAAAAAATACAAATAAAATATTTTAAAGTGTTGGTTGTTGCTGTAATTGATGGGGAATGTGTTGAACAGTTCTCTCATATCTGCTCAGAAAAACTTTGCCATGTGGAATGGATGGTAGTAGTTGACAGGTAGAAAAGATAAACCAGCAGGCTTTGGGGTGCAATTCTTATTTTATTACCACAAAACATTCCCTCCCCCAATTCTATGAAGCTGAAAAACAGATTACCAGGTTTTGTATACAAGATCATTACTTGGACATTGAAAAATCATCCCTGGTCCTTTCCTATTCCAGGATATCCTGTTCAGTTCTGTCATTTAGTCCTTCTGATTCTTTGTGAATATTCAGTATTCCTTTTCAGTCCGGTTCAGTCATAGTTCTCAGGTAAGGATTGAAATTGGATGTTTTCAGCCTTTTAGATTATTGATTAAAAGATAGTATCTTAATGTGTAAGTCAGGTAATTTGATAGTTTTCTATAGCATTTCTGATCTTTAAAGTTACACTTTATTTGGCTCTATTTCAGTTCCTTGCATGTTCTTTGTCTCTAAATATTTCAAGGCCTTTCTTTTTTTTTAAGCAGGGGTCGAGACTTTTATTTTTTTTATTTTTTATTTTTTTATTTATTTATTTTTATTGTTTTTGCCATACATTGTCATGATATCACCATGGGTTTACATATGCTTCCCCTCCGGAACCTCCCTCCCTCCTCCCTCCCCCCCCCGGGAAATCTCACTGCACCAGTCCCGAGCATCAATCCTGGGCTAGCGATTGATTAGACACATGACAATTAACATGCTTCAATGCCCTTCTCCCATATCATCCCACCCTTACCCTCATCCACAGAGTCCATGAGTCTATTCTATACATCTGCGTTCCTTTTGTTGTCTCGCATGTTGGGTTCTCGTTACAATAAATAATGCAATAAATGAGATCAAAAAACACCCTGGAGGGAACCAACAGTAGAATAACAGAGATAGAAGACAGAATAAGTAAGGCCTTTCTTATTTCTGCACTTCCTCCTTCACACTCTTAACATTCTTGGGTCAGATACTCCATTAGATGCCTTATAGCACTGTATCCTTTAAATTTGTATCATCTACTACATTTATGTTTGTGTGATTCTTTGATTATCTTTCCTACTGGAATGTAAACTCCATGAAGTTAAGAATAATTATGTTTTGATCATATTTATATGCTCAGCATCTTCTGTAGTGCCTGTTGTATAGTAGGCGCTCACATTGTTTTCTTTTTTTCTTAAATGAATGAATTAGAAATGTTTAGTTTGCCTAATTAGTGATATGTGGGCATTCAGGTACAGATGTTTTAGAAGACTAGTACTCCAATAAATTATGAAATTTACTTGATAAATAAAACAGTTTAAAACATTGAGGTGAGCATTTGAATTTGAGCAGTCTGGTCGGTTATTTTCTTTCTGTCCTTTGGTTTTTAGATTTTATTGTTTGCCATCGGGTGGCAGTATTGACTACCAAAGCACACACTTAAGACTCCATGGCGTTTTTCAAGTTGTAAAAACTTGATGATTTTGTTTGTTTTAGAAATATGAAACCTTTTATCCCAGATCCATGAATATTTTATCATAAATTATTTTTTTCAGGGTTATTCATGTAACATATTAGGATGATAATGTGTATAAGTACACAGCATAACTTACATTTTCCTGTAGAAATTTAATAAAGGGAGAAAGAAAAGAGACATTTAAACTACACTAAAACTGACTTTAAGATTTTGACCTTAGATTAAGATAGAATTGTCATCAGTTGATATGAGGGAGACTTTAGGAGAAAGATCAGTTTGGATTTGGTATGTTGTGTTTGAGATATCTTTTAGACGTCTTAGAGGAGATGTTGAAAAGGCAATTGGAGTTTAGTGGAGAGAGGTCTGTACTGTTTGGGGCTGCCTGGCTTAAAAATATTAAATTGGAAATAGTTGATACCGAAAGCCGTCAGTTCCGCTGAGATCATGAAGGAAGGGAATATAGAGAGAGGATGGAACAAAGGACTGAGCTGTGGCTTACAACAAAACTCACAGACTATTCTGTGCTAGACAGAGGCTCCTTGCTTATAGAAACTTACCTAATGTAGAAAAACTTACAGCCACTTAGTTTATTGCCTCTGGCTTAGACAGGTAAGATAAGACAGATCCTGTCCTCAGTCCCAGCTAACTCTGTATTTATAATTTTCTACTAATCAGAACCAGTCTGTAAAGCTTTGTTTCAGGCCTTTCACAACACAAAAACAGTGATTGGAGGGCGCTGATCTTTGCTCAAAGGACAGTTCCTTTTCATACTGTAATAGCATCATTGACCTACTGTGAGAACCACTTATTCTTGGAACAGATTTACTGCAGTGATTACCACTCACACCATTCATTGTTTTATAAAATTCAGATATTGTCAGACATATAAACTGTGGACATTTAAACTGCACTGAAGTTGATAACTGTCCTTTGGAGATGGGTTTTATGGGCCTTGAAAATGTTTAGAATAGTTTGGATACAGAACCCAAATCAGATTTTTCTAACGATGTTAAAAAATAGGATGCTTGCAGCAGTGTTATCTCATTTTGCCTTTTATAGTAGAGAACTTGAGATGCAGTGCACATATTAGATCACAGGACTATTTCTGGAGTGATTACAGTAAGTTTCATGTACCGCTCTTCACATCTCCCTTCTCAGCATATTTTTTCCTTTCCTATTAGCAATTCAGTTTCTTTTTGGGCAGTTGCCTTTCACTCATTGCGAGTAATCTTGATGGGATGATAAATTCAGATATCTATCTGTTTTAAGTGTGACTTTTCAGCTTCTTTTAAAAATTCTTTGAGTTGCCCCGTATTTTTTCAACAAATTCCCATTTTTCCTTAATTTCCCCATATGACACTAGAGATGCTGTTAGAGGACACTATGTATTTTCTGTTACTAGATATACTTAAAATACCAAAAGTTCAGTATAGAGTTATTAATAGAAATGCAGCTTAATGAATTGTGTTGATATAGTTCAAAGTTAGCAGTGTTTATTTAATATTTTCTGTTGAGAAACTACAAAAAGAAAATAAACAGAAAATTTTTCCTTAGTATGTTTCACCTTAATAGTAAGATAAATATTTTTTTCATGATATCATAGGTTAAATTTGAATTAAATGTTTGAGACAAAACTGTATCAAAAAGAAGTCTAAAACTGTGGAGCATGATTTTTTTTCCCCAAACTCTTGTCTGACTGGGTTACTTTTCAGTTTCTTTTTCCTGCTTTAGATGATATAAAGGAACTCTATTCAGACTAGTTTTTTTTTTTTTTTTTTCTGAGAAATAAAAGGATGCTGTTAAAATGCCAGTCAGTTGTTAGGAGAGATAAAATTTTATTGCTCGATTTTCAATCCTGCATCTTTGTATATAGCACTTACAGTTTTTCTAGTAACATCAGAAGTTAGTATATAAATCTATTCATAAAGTTAGGGAACCTTCCAGGAATTGCTGTTTCACTCAGTTGAAGAATTTAAATTTATATCATTCTTTATGGAAGAAAAATTATTTTATAAAATTTGTCTAAAGCAAATAAAATTTTTGTATTGATTTCCATGATCATATCATAGATAGATTCCCTTAGAAAAACTATTCCAGTGCAAAAGAGAGAAGGAAGGTAGAATGTAATTCAGTAATTGCTTTGGAAAAACGTTCAAAACTTTGTAGTATTTTATTCTGGATTTTGTCCTTTGCAATTATTTCTTAATTGGATTTACCTGTGATTATAGGAATGTTTTAGTTGTAATTTTACTGTTTTCTTTTGGCGTGTATATTTATAATACCTAATAATGCTAGGCTTCATTAACATATTTTGCCTGTAAACTTAATTATACTTACTTTCCTTGTATATTGAAATGAGAGAATAAACCTCATAATAGTAATATGTTTACTATTATGAAGCTTTCAAAGTAGTATTCAATAATAAGTACAATTTCATTCGATCTTACTTTCCACAGGATTCTATGTTCTTTATGTATAATCTCCATGATTAAAATGAAGTTTAGAAAAGTTAAATAATTTTTCCAAGATTTCATGGCGAATAAGTGGGAAAGCAAGGTTTGACTTCATTTTAATATTTTGTGATCCTAAGGATATTTTCATTCATCTATTCAATAGAGGCCAGTCATGTAGGACTTGTAGGCCATCTTTAGGATTTTTGTTTTTAGTGTGATAGGAAATCATTGAAAGATTCTGAGGCAACTGATAAGAGTAGACTTATATTTTTAATCATTTTGGTTGCATTGTGGAGAGTTGAATGTGATAGGTAGAGAAGAAGAATAGAAATAAGATCAGTTTGGAGACTGTTTCAGTAATCCAGGTGAGACTGGATGGTGGCTTGGACAAGGATGGTAGTTGGAAAGGATCTGTGTGTAGAGTATGGTAGAGGTTATCGAATTTAAAAATGTTTATAATTGGTAAAGTACAGACACTGAGCCACCAACCAATCAACAGGATCCTGGATAAGCCATGCTGTGTCAGGCATTACCCCTTTAGTTGTCTTTTGTGAAGAGTCTGGATTATTGCAGAGAGGCGCCAGAGGAACTTGGAAGGGGAAGGCCTGGTAACCTGCAGCATCTGCTTAATCAATGAAGTATTTCCATATTTTAACAGTTGGAAACGCTGTATTCCTATATACCTAATGAATATCAGTCCAGGACTTGTTGGATATGGATATGGGAGAAAAAGAAAACTCAGTAGCTCTAAAGTCTTTGTCCTCAACAACTGGGTGAAGGGGAGTGCTGTTTACTGAGATGGTAAACAGAGGTGAAAGAGCAGATTTGGGAGGGAGGCATCAAGATTTTAGGTTTGGAAATGTTTAGTTTGAGGTGATTATGAGACATCCCAGTGGAAATGTCATGTCATTTCAGTTCAGTTCAGTTCAGTCACTCAGTCGTGTCCGACTCATTGCAACCCCATGGACTGCAGCACGCCAGGCCTCCCTGTCCATCACCAGCTCCTGGAGCTTACTCAAACTCTTGTCCACTGCATCAGTGATGCCATCCAACCATCTCATCCTCTGCCATCCCCTTCTCCTCCTGCCTTCAGTCTTTCTCAGGATCAGGGTTTTTTTCCAGTGAGTAGTTTCTTTGCATCAGGTGGCCAAAGTATTGGAGTTTCAGCTTCAGCATCAGTCCTTCTAATGAATATTCAGGACTGATTTCCTTCAGGATGGACTAGTTTGATCTTGTTGCAGTCCAAGGACTCTCAAGAGTCTTTTCCAACACCACAGTTCAAAAGCATCAATTCTTCTGTGCTCAGCTTTCTTTATAATCCAACTCTCATATCCATACATGACTACTGGAAAAACCTTAGCCCTGACTAGATCGACCTTTGTTGGTAAAGTAATGTCTCTGTTATTTAATATGCTGTCGTTTATAGGTTGGTCATAGCTTTTCTTTCAAGGAGCAAGTGTCTTTTAACTTCATGGCTGCAGTCACCATCTGCAGTGATTTTGGAGCCCAAAAAATAAAGTCTGTCACTGTTTCCATTGTTTCCCCATCTGTTTGCCATGAAGTGATGGGACCGGATGCCATGATCTTAGTTTTCTGAATGTTGAGTTTTAAGCCAACGTTTTCATTCTCCTCTTTCACTTTCATCAAGAAGCTGTTTAGTTCTTCTTCGGTTTCTGCCATAAGGGTGGTGTCATCTGTGTATTCGAGGTTATTGATATTTCTCCCAGCAATTTTGATTTCAGCTTCTGCTTCATCCAGCATGGCATTTCACATGATGTACTCTGCATATAAGTTAAATAAGCAGGGTGACAATATATGTGGGTAGTTTAATTTTGAGTCTAGAATTCAAGAGCGATTATAAGGATGGAGATATAAATTTGAGAGGGATCAGAGTATAATTCTACTTTGGATTATAGAATAGCCTCAGAAATTTGCCTCTTAGTAGCCTGTCACTAGTGCCAAAAATTACATCATTAGAAATTCATTTATGCTCTTTGGATTAACCCATGGAAAAGGTAGCATATTAAATATTTATGAAAATGCACTGTAACTTGAATTAGTTTAGTAATTGCTTTGTAATCTGCTTACCTTGAGGAGATTCCCATATTGACTGATGAAAATTATACAGGGAGAATTATGCAGAGATATTCCATAAGTGTCCAGATAATAAAGTGGATTTTTTATGGATGTATTTTTATGAAATGGGAGTCTTGGGTGGCCTTAAATGATATTTAATGGGTGGTGGAGCCTTTGTGTGTATAATGCATTTTTTATATAGTTATTTGTTTTAAATTAACACTCAGTACATAAATTTACTCTTTTAATCATTTTAGTTGTAGAGTACAGAAAACTACAAGTTAAGACATCTAATTTTCCTTAAACTTTTAAGTCATATTCATAAATCTTTCATTCTGTATATAAGCTTATTCATTTAGAGTAAAATAATGACAATCTGTAGAATTTGGCAGTTGACCATTCCTTCTAATCACTGCTAGAAGTTACAGAAAATATAGCAGTAACAAAGACAGGAAAAAGTTGCTGTTTTGCATAGAAAAGTAGATATTCCAGATTGCAGAGTAAAATTTTTAAAATCTCTAAAATCCAATTTCTTATACTAAATAACAGTATTTATCTTTTTTTTTGTATGTACATTTTCAACTTTATTATGCCATATTATATACCAAGATGGTAGCACAAATTTATATCCCCATTAGTAGAGTATAATCTCATTCTTCTGTATTCTTGCATTGGCAGGTCATTTCTTTTCTTTTTTTTCCCCAATCTTTATTTATTTATTTTTTATATTTTCTTTACATTATCATGTTGGTTTTGCCATACATTGACATGAATCTGCCATGGGTATACATATGGTCTTCTTCCAGAACCCCCCTCCTACCTCCCTCCCGATTCCCTCTCTCTGGGTCATCCCAGTGCACCAGCCCTGAGCATCAAACTTGGGCTGGCGATTGATTTCACATATGATAATTAACATGTTTCAATGCCGTTCTCCCGTATCATCCCACCCTTGCCCTCTCCCATAGAGTCCAAAAGACTGTTCTATACATCTGCATTTCTTTTGCTGTCTCGCATACAGGGTTCTCGTTACCATCTTTTTAAATTCCATATATATGCGTTAGTATACTGTATTTTTGCTTTTCCTTCCGGCTCACTTCACTCTGGATAATAGGCTCCAGTTTCATCCACCTGAGTAGAACTGATTCAAATGAATTCTTTTTAATGGCTGAGTAATATTCCATTGTGTATATGTACCACAGCTTTCTTATCCATTTGTCTGTTGATGGACATCTAGGTTGCTTCCATGTCCTGGCTATTGTAAACAATGCGGCGATGAACATTGGGGTACACGTGTCACTTTCAATTCTGGTTTCCTTGGTGTGTATGCCCAGCAGTAGGATTGCTGGGTCATATGGCAGTTCTATTTCCAGTTTTTTAAGGAATCTCCACACTGTTTTCCATAGTGGCTGTACTAGCTAAATAACAGTATTTATCTTAAATAAATTAAATCAAAAATTTTAGTTATTAGCATTAGTTTCCTACAATTGCTGTAACAAATTGCCACAAACTTGGTGTCATAATGGGGGCTTCCCTGATAGCTCGGTTGGTTAAGAATTCCCCTGCAATGCAGGAGACCCTGGTTTGATTCCTGGGTCAAGAAGATCCCCTGGAGAAGGGACTGGCTACCCATTCCAGTGTTTTTGGGCTTCCCTTGTGGCTCAGCTGGTAAAGAATCTGCCTGTAATGTGAGAGACCTGGGTTCGATCCCTGGGTTGGGAAGATCCCCTGGAGAAGGGAAAGGCTACCCACTCCAGTATTCTGGCCTGGAGAATTCCATGGACAGTTCGTGAAGTCGCAAAGAGTCAGACACGACTTGAGCGACTTTCACTTTGGTGTCTTAACACATACTTATTAATCTCTTAACATTCTGGAGGTGAGAGGTTTAAAATCGGTTTCACTGAGCCGAAATCAAGGTGTTGGCAGGGCCACACTCCTTCTGGAGGCTCTTAAGAAAGAAGTTGCATCCTTGACTTTTCTAGCAATGGAGCTGCAATGCCTGCCTTCCTTGTCTTTTTCCCCTTCTTCCATCTCTGAAGCATGGAGCACAGCATTTTGCTTCCGTGTTCCTGTTGATTTCTCCTTCTGTAGTCAAATCTGTCTTAGAAAGGCATGTGTGATTACGTGAAGAGCCCATTTGGTTTGTCCAAGATAATCCCCCAGCTCAAGATCCTTAACTTAGTTATATCTACAGAGTCCCTTTTGCCAGATAAGGTAAGAGTCATAGGTTCTAGTGATTAGAACCTGCTTTATCTTTGAGGCTCATTCTTTAGCCTACCCCAAGCTTGCTCTGAACTATTTTTAGTGTGGACTTCATACATGTATTATTGACTTAAATATCTTAAGAAATTTACATGCCATTATTCTGTGTTAACCTCTGCCAGGCAAAACTATGTATTATTTGACTGTTTCCAACTCTGTGCCTTTAGGTGGTAGACTTGTTTTTAACTTTTTGTTTAGAAAGAGTTTCAAATTTATATAAAAGTTGAAAGAACAAGGATTGTACAAAGAATATACAAATGCCCTTTACCCAGTTTATATTATTAACATTTTATACTTTTTGGTTTATTATTCCTGACTTAAATCTACATCATTTAAGAAAACAGCATTTAGCATTCAGACCAGGAGGTATACCACTTATGTATAATGCCCATATGGTCTTATTTCTTTTCAGTTAAATTAGAGATTGGCAAACTTTTTTGTAACGGACCATATAGGAAGCATTTTTGGCTTTGTGAATTGTAAGGTCTGTCTTGAAACTGCTCAACTCTGCTGAGTATGGCAAATGCAGCCTTCAATAATACTTAACTGAGTGAGCATACTGTGTTCTTAACAAAACTCCATTTACAAAAACTTGTACTGGGTTGGATTTTGCGCATGGACTGTTGTTTGCCAACCTGAGTTAAGTGAGGTCTTAGTGGTTTAGAACTGTAGTTTTAACCTAAAAAAAGTCAACATGTTCCTTTAATTTCTTTGGTTACTAAGGTGTAGTTCACTGACTTTTCAAGAAATGATAACATTTTCTGTGTCTGACTTAAAAGATTTTTTTGTTATCAAAGAGGTGATCTACCTAATATTTACCTGAAAAATACAGACTCATAGAATGTAAACTTTGAAAAAGACTTTGAAGATGAATGAATGAATGCATGGGTGAGTGAATAAATAAGCAAATAAAAACTGTAAAGGTTAATATTTTTGAAATTAGGGTCTGTTTGGATGTTTTAAAATTTTGTGATTCAGTGAAGATCTAAAACTTTTTTGATAAGAAATCGTTGCTTTCATAATTGTGTAAAAATGCCACTTGATTGCAGCGCCAGCATTTGTGTTGACTGTTGAGTTAGGATCAAATTGTATTCTTATTATAGGCTAAAAGGAATAATACAATGTACTGATACGTTTGTGATAAGTGGAAGTCAAATGATGTTATGGTCTATTTTATAAATTTGAAAGGTTTGTAAATGGTAGATGAAAGAAAAGTGCTGTGAGAATTAGTTTGTCAAAATAATACAGGTATCTTAAAGTTGTGTAAAAAAGGTGCTATAGCATTAATATCATTTTCAACTGGAGCCTTATGAATTACTTTGAGCAGAACAACATCATCTATCATTTTTAGCAAATATTAATTTTACTGATTTTATAAGCTTCTTTATGAACATAATTTATAAGCTTATGTTGGTTTTATATTTATAAAATAACTTTGAACATGATATATTTTCTATTAGTTTCATTAGAATTAAAATAGTTTATGAGCCCTTAAATTTGATGAAAATAAATATATTTCCATTAGGAGCATTCCTTCCGTAACTCAAGTTTGAGAAACACTGATCTAGGCTAGTCAGCTACATTTTACAGATGATGAACCAAGACTCATGAGCAACATAGTGAATGTGGGTAGGAAAAGACAGTGTTTTCAACTTACAGTATTTAAGTTATCCTGTACTAATTAATATTTTTTTAAAATTATGCATAATAATTTTTTCAGTTTATGGACAGTAAGCCTCTCTACCAATGCCAGTTTTGCTTGTTCTTAATAAGAATGCTGCTAAGAAATTTAATTTTTATTTTTGTGTTTCTTTAATACAGTTGTAAACAGAAAGTGCTACAATTGACAAATGCTTTAATTTCCACTGTCTTTAAAAAATTAAATATTTATAATAACCCTTAGGAGATACATCTGTTTTATAGATAAAGGCTTGATGGTGGCAGAGGTAAACAGACTTTCCCAAGGTCACACTTTTAGTGAAGAAAACTGAGATTTGAGTACATTGTTCTCCATTTTCCATTCTAATATTCGAGTAGAATATTAGCATACTAAAATAAATCTGAAATTCATATTATTTAAAGAATTCTTTCAAATTGTGATATATATTTGAACATATTCAAGCCTAATTTGAGTATATGATTTTTTTTCCTCCTGTAAGCATTTCATTTGCTGTTAGAGTTTTTCCTGTAAGTTATATTTCAGACTATTTATTATGTACATTATATTTATTAATATGATAAGCATTGAATTCTTAAATTCTCTTAACCCATATATTCTATTTCTGTAGTCTAAGGTCTTTCTTTAATGCATTGCATTGTTTGATTTTTCTTTTAAATAGGTCCTGATTGTTCTTTGAATGTTCCTTCCACTGAGTCTTACTGGATTCTGCCAAATGTTAAACCCTTCAGTCCTTCCGTAGGTCGGGCTTCCCATAAAGCTGTTTTACATGGGAAATTTATGTGGGTGATCGGTGGATATACTTTTAACTACAGTTCTTTTCAAATGGTCTTGAAGTAAGTTTTTTCCCCATACTTTTACAATCTATTTTGGACATTTTGGATAATGAAGACTATCCTAAATGTCTTATTGCTATGCCGATTTATGAATGGTTGTCTTTGTAATAGTATCTGTTTTCCACGTGGGACTGATTTGAGAATGTATAAATTAAGTATGGGGAACCCCTGGTGGTTCAGAGGGTTCAAGCATCTGCCTGCAGTGCGGGAGACCTGGGTTTGATCCCCCTGGAGAAGGAAATGGCAAGCCTCTCCAGTACTCTTGCCTG
Organism: Antilocapra americana; assembly: GCA_007570785.1. Classification (NCBI taxonomy): domain Eukaryota; kingdom Metazoa; phylum Chordata; class Mammalia; order Artiodactyla; family Antilocapridae; genus Antilocapra; species Antilocapra americana. Next base: position 5,159,356 of record ML660216.1, read on the forward strand.
GATAATTCCATGGACTGAGGAGCCTGGTAGGCTACAGTCCATGGGGTCGCAAAGAGTCGGACACGACTGAGTGACTTTAGTTAGCTGGTTAGTTAAGCTCAGTGTATCCAAAAGTTATTTGTCACTGTGCCTATATGTTTGTTCTGTGTAGACATTTCATTAACTTTCTGAAGTACTTTTATTAAATTCTGAATAAGAAAGTATTAGCTTTAAATAAGGCCAGGCCAGGCCTGTATTGGCCTTTGTGAATCCTGGGTCACCTTTTATTTTTTCAGAATGAAGTATAATTACTTCTGTAAAAATACTTTCAGTTTTTTTCCTCAAATTTTAATTTACCTTAACTTTTACTCTGCATTTACTTTGCAAACTTTTATTGGTAGAGCGATACCAGTGTTGTAAGGCAGGTTTATTGGTTTACTGTAGACTCAGTGAAGATTGTCCTTTGCATGTTGGATGATAAGGGGAGTTGCGTGGATGCCAGCTTCATCTGATTTTTTTCAGCTGGTGATTGTATTTCATGAACTATTCAATAACAGAATAAAAGAGGGGACAAGAGTAATTTGATTATCAGTGTTGTTTTCAGGGGTCATATTCATAATATGTAATAACTGGTGCAACTTGGGCATCAAGCAGTGGGAAATGACCTTGGAGTGTACCATATGGTATACGCCCCAAAAGGGTTGCTGTATTTAGCAGATAAATATACAGGACACCCAGTTAAATTTGAATTTCAGATCAACAGTGAATAATTTTTTAGTATGAGTAGGCCTCTTGTAATTTTATTTTAGTTTTCAGTTTTGTCATGAGTATTGCATGGGTCATACTTATACTAAAAATTTGTGGTTTATTTGAAATTCAGTTTTAACTGAGCATTCTGTATTTATAAACCCTAATTTCTGAATATATTAGCCATATTAATTGGGGGATTAAAAAATTCTGTATATAAGAGGAGATTGCTTTAAAGCTATAATTGAGTATGACCGGAATCAAAGTGTAGAATAAATTCTGGAGAGAGGGAGGAAGAATTGTAAGTAAACATTTAATAAATGAAGGATAACAATATCCTTCAATATCCTGTAGCAATGAAAGATAAAATATAGTAGAGAGAACTGAAAGAGAATTGATAGGATTATTAAGATATGCCAAGAACTTGAGGAACTGAGATTTAAATGTGTAAAAGAAAAGGAAATTAACTGTGATTCATGAAAATAAAAAGTTTGTGAAAATAGAGTGGAATTTTGGATTAAATTGTGGTATTTGCAAAGTAGAGTTGTGAACACGGTATAGTTGTCAAGGAAACTTGGAAATCTTAAAAGTTTGTGTTCTGTACAAGTTAAATAGCACATTTTAAATTAAGTGATGAATTTTGCTGATATTCTCCTAAACATGTATTTTCTATTTGAACCAGATAGTTTATTTATTTTTTTGTCCGAAACTTGTTTATTTTGGTTACAGTGTTTATTTAATTCTGTGGTAAACTAGAGGTATAAGATTAGAAGTAACTTTGTTGCTGTTTTCACAGGTTAGAGAATGTTTTTTTCATTATTCTGAATGCAGTTTAGTTGTAGGTAAGGATTTAAAAAGCTTTTTAGAAGTGATAGTGTCAGTAATAAGTTAATTTTATCTTCTATAGTAGAATTTAATTGAGGTGTACATGTTACATTTAAGACAAATTATTCAGTAAATGATATAAAAGTTTTGTATTATTGTCTATTAGAGAGTATTTTACAGAATATTTATTCACTGACATTAGTGAAAATTAACTTGTAATCACGGGCATAGCAAATTGTTTTGAACATATTATGTGCTTAGTGCTTGGGCTATGGGACGTCTCAGGTGGCTCAGTGGTAAAGAATCCGCGTGCAATGCGGGAGATGGGTGTTTGATCTCTGGGTCAGGAAGATTCCCTAGAGAAGGAAATGGCAACCCACTCCAGTATTCTTGCCTGGGAAATCCCAGGGACAGAGGAGCCTGATAGGCTGTAGTCCATGGGGTTGCAAAAGAGTCAAACATAACTTAGTGACTGAACAATAACAACTTAGGATATATCAGTGGGTATATAAATGTCCTGTCTGTGAAGTTAGTGAGCAAAGGTAGACAATTGGAAAAAAATGTAATTAATGTGATAAACAAGTATACAGGACTTCCCAAGTGGCTCAGTGGTAAAGAATCTGCCTGGAGAAGGGCATGGCAACTCACTCCAGTATTCTTGCCTGGGAAATCCCATGAAGAGAAGAGCCCGGCGGGCTACAGTCCATGGGGCTGCAAAGAGTCGGACACGACTTACCCACTGAACAACAGCAACAAAGTGAATTATGTATATGCATGTGTATGCACAGCTAGCAAAATAGATAGCAGGGATAAGCAAATTAGGAGTGCCAAAGAGAGGGGAGTTGCATTTATAAATGCAGTGGTTAAGGTAGGCTTCATGGTAAAGGAGAGCTGAGCAGACTTGCAGGAGGTCTGACAGCGGTGGCGCAGTTATCCGGAGGCAGAGAAAAGAGCCAGACAAAAGCCTTAAGGTAGATGCTGCTTGGATATTTCAGGAGGCAGCAAAGAGGCCCATATGACTTTAAAAGTGTAGAAGAGCTCACTGTTGTTTAGGTTAATCAACTGGTTTAAATGATTAAATTGAACAGAATAATTCCAGTAATAAATAGCCTAGTCAGGTTAATGCATATTACATATTCAGATGATTGACTCCTAATTTAGAGTAGGTATATGTTGAATGAGTTTTTATTAAAAATTTCTAATATGGTATATGAAATTATGAGTTTATTTGTAATTGTTTTTGAATTTAATGAATATTTAAATATGAATAAAGCATATGCAAATTAAAAAAACCAAAAATGAATCTTAGTTTATGAAGTTATATTTATTTTCTTCTTGTTTTTAGTTACAATTTAGAGAGCAGTATATGGAATGTAGGAGCTGTATCAAGGGGACCTCTCCAGAGATATGGGCATTCTCTTGCTTTGTATCAGGTATGGATCCTGCTTTAAATTTTAATCTTTTTTTTTTTTTAATTTACCTTAGAGAAAAAAATACTAAATCTCAGAATTATTTCAAATACTTAGTGAAAACAAGAGACCAGATGAAGCACCATAACTTGAAGTGTCATAGATTTTTTTATACTACTTTAGTAAAAAAATAGATTTCAGTGTTAACCTCCACTGAACACGGGGAGAAAAGAAGATTGAGTTTTTGTCCATGACTTTATACCTTGTTATCAGATCAGTCACTTAAAAAACTGGGATAAAATACCAATAACAAAAGTGTACCATTTTGACCGTTTTTAACAGTACAGTCCATCTAGTGGTATTAAGTACATTCTAATTGTTGTATAGTCATTTCCATTATTTCCAGACCTCTTTTCATCTTGCAAAACTGAAACTCTGTACCCATACAGTAACCCCACATTTCCCCCCTTCCCCAGCCTCTGGCACACCACCCTTCTGCTTTCTGTCTCTGTGAGTTTGACTATTCTAGGTACCTTATTTAAGTGGAATCATACAGTATTTAATGATTAATAAATGACTGGCTTATATAATAACTGGCTTATTTCACTTGGCACAATGTCCTCAGAATACATCTGTCTTCGAGCATGTGTCAGAATTTCCTTCTTTTTTTAAAGGCTGAATAATATTCCACTGTATGTATATACTATATTTGTTTATCCATTCATCCATCAGTATATACTTGGGTTGCTTTTACCTTTCTGGCTAGTATCAATAATGCTACTATGAACATGAGTATACAACTATCTGTTCAAGTCCCTGCTTTCCATTCTTTTGGATAGATAGTCAGAAGGGGAATTCCTAGATTTAATGGGGATTCTATTTTTAATTTTTTTTTTGAAGAACTGCCATATTGTTTTCTTCCATTGAACATGCTGTCCTCCACTGAACATGGGGAGAAAAGAAGATTAGCTTTTGTCCATGACTTTATACCTGTCATCAAATCAATCACTTAAAAAATTTCGATAAAATACACATAACAAAAGTCTACCATTTTACCCAGTTTTAATTGTATAGTCCATCTAGTGGCATTAAGTACATTTGAATTGTTGTACAGTCATTTCCATTATTTCCAGACCTCTTTTTGTCTTGCAAAACTGAAACTCTGACCATTTTATATTCCTACCAACAGTGTACAAGGATTCCAATTCCTCCATATCCTTGTTAATACTTACTATTTTCTATTTTTCTTTTTTTTAAATAATAAAATTCCTAGTGAGTGTAAAGCAGTATCTCACTGTAGTTTGGATTTGTATTTCCTTAATGATTTATGATGTTGAACATCTTTTCAAGTGCTTATTGGCTATTTGTATGCTTTCTCTGAAGAAACATATGTCAAGTCTTTTGCCCGTTTTTAGGTTTTTTTCCTTTTTTTGGTGTTGAGTTGTAGGAGTTCTTTATATATTCTGGATTTTATCTCCTAACTGGATATATGATTTGCATATATCAAATTTTCTGTCATCCTATGGGCTGTCTTTTTACTTTGTTGATAATGTCCTTTAATGGGCAGATTATTAATTTTGAAATAGTCCAGTTTATCTGTTTTTTCTTTTCTTGTGTGTGCTTTTGGTATCATTTCCAATTTTGTATGAAGGTTCCAATGTCTACACATCTTTGCCAACACTAGTTACTGTCTTTGATTATGGCCATCCTGATGGGTATGAAGTGGTATTTTATGTTTGAATTGCCTTTCACTGTTGACTAACAATGTTAGTGGTCATGTGATTTTTTTGGGGTATTTGTATTTTCTTTGAAGAAATGTCTGTTTAAGTTCTTTGCCCATTTTAAAATTATTGAGATGTCAGAGTTCTTCTATATTCTAGGTATAGGTCCCTTATCAGATACATGATTTGCAGATATTTCTTCCCATTCTGTGAGCTTTTACTTCCTTGGTAGTGTCTTCTGAAGCACAGGAGTTTCTAACTTTGAAATCCAGTATATATACTTTTCTTTTGTTGCTTGTGATTTTGGTGCTGTATCTAAGAATATGTTGTCAAATCCAAGGTCATGCATATTTAGCTCGTGTTTTCTCTAAATGTTTTATAGTTTTTTTGGCTTTTACTTTTAGGTCTTTGATCCATTTTGAGTTGTTTTGTATGTTCTGTGCAGTAAGGATTTAGGTTCACTCTTCTGCATGTAACTGTCTTCTTAGCATCATTTGTGGGAGAGACTATTTCCTCATCAAATGGTCTTGGCACTTTTGTCAAATATCAGTTAGCTGTAAGGATATGGAATTTTTTTCTAGACTCTCAGTTATGTTGATTTATGTGTGTATTTTTTTTTGCAGTAGCTTGCTATCTTGATTACTTTTGCTTTGTAGAAAGTTTAAATGTTGAAGAGTGTTAATCCTCCAATTTTATTCTTCTTTGTTAAGGTTGTTTAAATATTCTGGATCTCTTACAATTCTATATGATTTTTGGAATCAACTTGTCAGTTTCTGCAAATGTGGAATTTTAACTGAGATTGCATTGAATCTGTAGATCAGTTTGGAGAGTACTGCAATCTTAACAATATTAAGTCTTCTGATCCAGGAACACAGGATGTCTTTATATTAATTTAGATGTTTCAGCAATTGTTTGTAGCTTTCACAGTACAAATTTGGAGTTTCTTTTGTTAAATTACTCCTAGTTATTTTATTCTTTCTGATGCTTTGTAAATTGAATTGTTTACTTAAATTTCATTTTTGGATTGTTCACTGCAAGTGTATAGAAATATAAATTGATTTTTTGTACATTGATCTTTTATTCTGCAGTGTTGCTGAAGTCAATAACTCTAATTCTTCTTGATTTCTTAGGATTCTCTGTATACACATTCCTGTCACCTACAAATAGAAATATTTTACTCTTCTTTTCCAATCTGGATGCCTTTATTCAGTTTTTGCATATTTGCTCAGGCTAAAAATCTTGAGTACAGTGTTGAATATAAATGGCAAAAAGCAGGCATCTTTATAACTGACCTTGGTGAAACATCCAGCCTTTTATCGTTAAATACAATATTAGCTTTGTGTTTTTCTTAGTTGCTCTTTATTAGGTTGAAGAAATTCTTTTCTCTTTCTAGGTTATTAAAATAATAATGATTTATATATCATTCATTTCAATCACATATGATTTTTATAATTTACAAGTGCTCTAAAGTATCTGCTCATAGCCATGAGAAGTGGTAATAAAAATGTACTCCACATAATATACACAAATGTGTCTACTTTTCCAGTGAATAATGCTTGATGAAAATGGTGAGTGACTGAGACTAGCACAAAGCAGTACAGATAGATGGTAAAATTCAGATGTAACAACTAGGATGGATAATTAACCATATAATTTTTAATTAAAACACCTTAAAGTAACTTTTTGAAAGTGTGGCTTTACCCCCTTATCGTAAGTAAAAGAATTAATCATCATTGCTCACGTGTTCCCATTTGACTTTTTACACATAAGAGCTATGTCTTATGCATGTTGTGAACAATTACTAAAATTTAGCGTTTAAACATAGTCTTTAATTCATGTATCTTGATAAGATAAATATTTTGTGTATTAACATATGTTTTTTAATTTACAGGAAAACATCTTTATGTATGGAGGCAGAATTGAAACAAGTGATGGCAATGTCACAGATGAATTGTGGGTGTTTAACATACACAGTCAGTCGTGGAGTACAAAAACTCCCACTGTGCTTGGACACGGTCAGCAGTATGCCGTGGAGGGACATTCCGCACACATTATGGAGTTGGATAGTAGAGATGTTGTCATGATAATAATATTTGGATATTCTGCAATATATGGTTATACAAGCAGCATTCAGGAATACCATATCTGTGAGTTACTTTGAATATATAGCTATACTCTTTATTTTGGTTGAGAATATTTTTATCTTTAACAGAATATTAATTTGAATTTATCAAAATGGTTAGTTATTTGAAGTTAGAATTACAAGCCAAGAATTAGCATTTTTTAATATAAACTTTTAAATTTTGTGTTAGATATTGCCCTATAATATTTATCTTCTTAGCTAAATGTGTGGAAATGTTACATTATAGACACATTTTCTAAGGACTGAGAATGTGTATTTTTAAATATGAGAAGTTCCAATAGATGGCGCTGTTTCTTTGAATTTTACTTGTGAATTGAGACCTAAAATTAACCCAGTTATCTTTACTATGCATTCCATGACTTCAGGATTTTTCATTTTTCAGGGTTTTGTTCCTAATCTTATTGCGGTATCTCTGTGTATGTATTACTCTTCTAAAGTAAGCTTCCCGAGGATTGTCTCTTGGCTTCTATGAAAGATGATATCTGGTGTGTGAAGGTGACTGGGACAATCATATATGACTTTCTCTACTATACTCTTAAATATTCTAATTTATTTTCCTGGTACTTTATTTCTTTGAATTCTTTATAACATTTTCAAACAGTTGTAAGCTTTTTTTTCCTTAATTTTTCTGCAAATACGTATATACTTGGAGAAGGAAATGGCAACCCACTCCAGCGTTCTTGCTTAGAGAATCCTGTAGACAGAGGAGCCTGGAGGGCTGCTGTCCATAGGGTCGCACAGAGTTGGACACGACTGAAGCGACTTAGCACGCATGCATGCATTGGAGAAAGCAATGGCAACCCACTCCAGTGTTCTTGCCTGGAGAATCCCAGGGACAGGGGAGCCTGGTGGGCTGCCGTCTATGGGGTCGCACAGAGTCGGACACGACTGAAGCGACTTAGCAGCAGCAGCAGCAGACTGTATATACTCTGGTTGCTATTTAGATTCAAGAACATGCTCCATTTCTAGTTCTGGCCAGACTTATGACTCAAGTTTTTGGCCCTTTTGTGTATAGATAACTGTATTCAATTATTTAGAGTCCTTGTGCAGTCTCCGTGAGAAGACTCATTTGCAGATCACTATTAGCAGCAACAGGAGAGAGCTTGTGTGTGCAGGAAAGGACTCCCTCCTGAATATTCCACTGTTTCCCCTGTAGTCCTTTTAAGTGATCTCTTCTGTCTCATCTCGAAGTACAGCTGGGCTAGAATTGGTATATATATCCCCTTTACTTCTTATTGCCATTTCCTGTTTTTATTCCATCCTCCCTGAAATCACACAGCTTTGAATCATATGTCATCAGACTGTACCACCTACTACTTCTTCTTGCACTGTCTTGTTCCCTTGGTCACTGTGCTTAATTCCTGGAAGAATATAGCTTCTGGCTCACTATCTGTGTCCCACATACGTTAGTCAGGTATATTAACATCCGATGAAATACTTCTGACTTCTCAACTTTTTTGATCTCTCTCCCAAAGATCTTGTCTTCCATCCTGTGGTACCCTTGACTCTGTGTACCTGCAGTGACTCCCGTAATTTCCACTTCAGATCTCTTACTCTTCAAGCGCTACTGATGTTTCCAGCTCATTTCTGAAGAGGATCCAGACTGGTAGTTCTTCAACCTTACCTCAATAGTCCACTGAGCCTCCTCTCAAGTTTTCAGTCTCTCCCGGCCCTCTTTTGTCTGTACTTCTCACTTCCCAAATTTTAAGTTCATAATCACCACTCTCTCTTATAGCTCTCCCAGATGACTGTTTCATACATTTTCCTCTCCCTTAAAACTTCCAGTGGTTCACTCCTCATCATTACTCTCAGTTGATGACTTTGCTTCTTATTTTATGGAGAAAATAGAGGCACTCTAAAGAGACTTCTGGTGAGAGGAACATTTTAGATGTAAAGGTTAATAAGAAATGATGCATGAAATAAGCCTGTGTACATGCATTATTGTCATAAAGACTCATGCCCACAATGAAGCAAGTGTGGGTGAGTCATTCTCATTTTTCAATTGGGCCCCACAGTTGTTTAAGCAAGAGTTACAGATTTTCTATGTAAAAAAAGTTGTTTTTTTAAATTTTGTTTTTAACTTTTGGTTTTATTATAGTGTTCAGGGAATATTTTGGGTATTGTTTCTCCTTTTTGTAATTTATTCACATTTTCTTTGGAATCCAGTTTTCATGATTGTTCCATAGATAGTTAAAAAGGAGGTAAATCCTATTATATCAAGATATAGCATAGGTTGTTTTTGTTGCTCAGTCAGTCAGATGTGTCCGACTCTTTGCAGCCTCGTGGACTGCAGCACACCAAGCTTCCTTGTCTTTCATTATCTCCCAGAATTTTGCTCAAACTCATGTCCATTGAGTGAATGATGAAATCCAACCATCTGTCATCCCTTCTCCTCTTGCTTTCAATCTTTCCCAGCATCAGGGTCTTTTCTAATGAGTTGGCTCTTGGCATCAGGTAGCCAGACTTTTAGAACTTCAGCCTCAGCATAAGTCCTTCCAATGAATATTCAGTATTGATTTCCTTTAGGATTAACTGGTTTGATCTCCTTGCAGTCCAAGGGACTCTCAAGAGTCTTCTCCAGCTCCACAGTTCAAAAGCATCATTTCTTCAGCACTCAGCCTTCTTGATGGTCCAACTCTCATATCTGTACATGACTACTAGAAAAATCATAGCTTTGACTATACAGACATTTGTTGGCAAAGTGATGTCTTTGCTTTTTAATATGCTGTCTAGGTTTGTCAGAACTTTTCTTCCAAGGAGAAAGCATCTTTTAATTTCGTGGCTGCAGTCACCATTCACAGTGATTTTGGAGCCCAAGAAAATAAAGTCTGTCTAAAATCTACTGCTCCTTCTGGTTACGTCTTCTCTTCCTTACTTATGATTTTTTTTTATTAACGTGATCTATCATGCTGTGAAAGTTAACAAAAATGTAAAAATATTAGTTTATTTTTGCTTTTATCCTCTTATATACTCTTGAATTTATTCTTTGTAGAATTTGCTATCATGGATATTCATAACTACTAAATCTTTATTGTGAATTGTGTCTTTTAATAGTATAAGGTGCTTTGTTTGTTTATTGTTTTCTGACCTGATTTCTACCTTGTCTATTAATATTATGGCTCTTGAATTTTGGGGGATGGCAAGGTGGTGTTTTCTTGGTATATTTTTGCCCATTCCTTTATTGTTAACCATTCAGAATCACTTTGTTTTAAATGTGTTTCTGGTATACAAGAGAAAGTTGGATTTTGCCTTGTGATCCCATCTGGGTTTTGTACATTTTCTGTGTTTTGTTGCCTGTTTTTATTATAGCTCTTCTCATGTTGAGGGAGAGTGACAACGAGAGGGGTAATTTTTGAGATCTGCCATCAGGCTTCTTCCCTGTTCCTTGTCTTCCTTCCTGTGTTCTGGCAGCTTTCTCGCTCTGGTTCTCTTAGTTTCATTGTTTTTGCACACTCACATCTGATTTAGAGTTGTTGAGTTTATTTTCATTCCTGGTTTCTCTGGAAATTTAGTTTTCTTTTTCTTCACTTCCCCCACTCCATGTTTTCCTTATTTTGTATATCTTGGGGAGAACAGGAAGATTCAGGATTAACGCATCATCATGCTTTTGAATTTGAACCATATGTAGTGACTTTGAAGTTTTAAGATAAATACTTAAGTTGACTGTTAACCAGAACTTTTACTCTTTGGTCAACCTCCAATTTATAGGTTACTGTTTTCTACTAATTTAATTAATATTGTTTTGTTTTGAACACATTTGACATTATTATATGTATTTAATGCAAGGGGTCACGATCTTTTCTATAAAGGGACAGATAGTAACCGTTTTAGGCTTGTGGCCCATATGGTCTTTGTCAAAACCAGTCAGCTATAGACTTCAACACATGGGCAAGGCCTTGTTCTAGGCTTAGCCTTGGGTCTTGGCTTGCCTACCCCTGCTCTAGAGAGAGAGTGTGTGGACTTCTAGGGGCCTAGCAACCCAGGTCCAAAGTAAGTTAAAGTTTTGGCCTGTGGGTTTTTTTTTTTTTCTTTTCTTGAGTTTGTTTGCAGGATGAATTTATGCCCCAAAGTGACATGATGTCTAGTCTATAACCAAACTAGTTTTTTCTTCTGTGTAGAGCCTAAACTGAAATAGATTTTTTTTCTGTTTGCCTCTGCAGAGCAGATTTTAAAAACTCACCTTTCATTAATAGTTAAACCCTTTAGGGATCCTGACTTTATAGAGAAGTTCTGTGATGCAGTAACTGCATGAGTTTACCTGTGTGTGTGTCAGTCGCTCAGCTGTGTCCGCCTCTTTGTGACCCCATGGACTGTAGCCCGCCAGGCTCCTCTGTCTGTGGGATTTCACAGGCAACCCAACCCCTCTCTGGGGTGAATTTACCTGTAGTACTGGCCATTAAAACCAGTTCTGTAGGCCACCTGACTGGTACATGCCTTCCCTACCCCATCTGCCATCTGAATGTAATTTACGATTCACAGAATGCATTTTACTTTTTACATATTTCCCTTTATTGAAGGATAGGCCTGAGACGTGGTGGTAGCTATACTTCCACAGAAGTTAGGAAGGCACAACAAATTTGTTCTAATCTCAAGTATTAATATAGATTGTTATTTGTTTTTATTTGGAATAATTCGATTATAGAATGTCAGTTACAGTTTTTGTAAATTTACAAGTATTGAGGTTTTTTTTTTTTGCTTTTTCTATAATCAGAATATTATTTCTGTCAATGAGTAAATTTATCAAAAGGGTAAATTTTTGGTTTGATTTTTTTCCTATTATTTGTATTATTTGTTAGGCACCTTTATGAACCTAGTATAAAATATAAATGGGAGGAATACATGATTTATGAGTTTTATAGGGATAGTAAATGAATTATGAGTAGTTTTAAAATCCTGTAAATTACTTAGGTACAAAGTAAAATTCATCAAGTTTTCTAAAATTATATCTTAATAACAAAATTAGCATATTATTATTACTTTACTCCTAAAACATTTTGAATTTGAAGCTTATTGTTAAAGGATGTGATGTCAAAAAAATAATCTGTAAGTACTTCCAGTTTTAAAAGTGCTTAGAAAAGAATACCAAACAAAAGGTATATATACTTTAAAGACTGTCAGAATGGCTAAGTTGTATATACCATAGACAAATTCTACTTCAGATAATGATATGAAGTTAAGTAACGCTGCTCTGAACATAAGTAATGAGGTAATTTATTATCTTAGTTATAAATGAATGCTTATAACTATGGGCAGAGTTAAAAACATTTTTCCCTCTGTTCTTAGTGGTTACTACACCGTGGTATGACTTAGGCTCTCTTTTCTTGGCTGTTTTTAGTGGTATTAACTACCCAAATGTAGGTTGGGTTTACTTTGATTATCCTTACTTTTTTAAAGCTTCTAGATAACTAAGAAAAGTGTTTTTTAAATAAATTAAATAGAGGCTATCTCTTCAGCCAGCATTGCAGTGAGGTTAGCTGAAAAGAAAGCTCAAGTTATAGCATAGTCATCCACGAAAACAAGGCATTTTACTAGATAAAAATTTACTCTGAAATATACTCAAAGGATTTTGGTCTTAACCATTATGTAGAAATTTTTATAAAGACCAAAAACTTTCAATTAGCATACACCAAGTGACCACTTACTCAATTTCCAATAATACTGCAGGTAATTCTGAAGTATCTCTGGCTCTGTGATTAGTAATATGCGTCTTCTCTGAGATTTTTGTAATATGATTTAGAACAAAGGAACCATCTGGTTAACTTACTTCAAATTATCTTAATTTGAACATTGTACATTGACTTTTGAAAAATACCTGAGATACTGCAGAATATTTTTTAGTTCTTGAGACTGGAGTTAGAAGTCTTAGGTACAGTCATTGGTATTTATGAGTTTTAGAGTATCTGTTCTGCCAAAGAGCACCTTCAAATATTGTGTCAACTTTGTAGCTTATTGGAGCTCAGTTTTGGTTCCACTTAGTTCCAGAGATACGCAGTAAGGCTTCTCAGCAAAGGCTACATCAGGTGTATTTCCTTCTTTTTATAGAACTTATTTCTAACAGGAAGGTACAGACAGTAAAAAATAAACATAATAGGCATGCTTATATATGACTCGTTTTTGTTTGTTTAGTTGCTAAGTCATGTCCAACTCTGGTGACCCCATGGACTGTAGCCCACCATGCTCCTCAGTCCATGGAATTTCCCAGACAAGAATACTGGAATGGGTTGCCATTTCCTTCTCCAGGGGATCTTCCTGACCCAGGGATTGAACCCATGTATCTTACATCTTCTCCAATTACCAGGCAGGTTTTTTTTTTTACCACTGAACCACGAGGGTAGCCCCATATGATGTATTACAAGGTAGTAATTTTTAGAGTTTGGATGTAGAGTCTGAGGGCAAATGATGAGTCAAGGATGATTCCAGAGTTTTCAACATGAGCCGCTGGAAAGGGGAAGTTGCCGTTGACTGACAGGTAGAAGTCTCTGAAGCAGGTTTGAGGTGAAGGTGGTTTGAAGGTCAGGAGTTCAGCTTGGACATGTTTTATGTGAGATATCCATTACACCTTAAAGTGAAATTGTCAAGCAGGCAGTTGGCTGTTTGGATCTGGAGTTCCAGAGAGAGATCTGGGCTGGAGATGTAAATTTGAGAGCTCTTGGCATTTGAATGGCGTTTAAAGCTGTGAGACTGGATCAGATCACTAAGGAAGTAGGTGTAGATAGAAAGGAGACAATGATTGAGCCTTGGGTTTTTCCAATAATAAGAGGTAAGGGAGAAGAATGAAATAAGCAAGAAAGAGTACAGTGAACTAGAAGCTAAGTGATGAAAGATTATTAAACAGAAGAGTAATCAGCTGTGCCAAATGCTGTTCTGCTGATGGGTCAAGTAGAATGATTACTAAGGCCTGACCAGTAAATTTAGTACTGTGCAGATCTTTGCTGATCTTGACAAGAGCAGTTTTCATGTAGTGATGGGGTTGAAAGCCTGGCTGGATTGGATTTAAGACTGAGTGAGAGGAGTGGAATCTGATACAGTGGGCAAAGCCAGCTCTTGCAAGGAAATTTGCTTGTAAAGAAGAGCAAGGAAATTTAGCAGCAGGAAATGTAAGATGCTTTAAAAACTGGGTTTTCACAGAAGCAGACCATGAAACAAGAATTCACGTGAATTTTACTTGGAAAGTGCAGATGTCACTCTTAAGGGATTTGAGAAGTGATGCAGGTGTGAGAAGGCCACCATTAAAGGGTCCGCGTGTACCAGTGGTGATGGAGCTTAGTTGTCCAGGCTTTAAATCAGCACATACTATTTGAGTTCTATGGGCTATCTCTAGAAAGTCAGTCGATTCTTTAGCTGAGAATGTGTTTCATCGAGTGTGGCTTGATTTATGTTAAAATGTGTGCAGATAACATAACAGAATATAACAACAGAGTACTTACGGTAATAGCTTCTGTGGAACACACGTGAATAGATCTGCTGGAGAACTTTTTTATCAGGTACCCTAGAGTACAACTTCTAAAAATACTTGGTTATCAAGGGGTTGGGAGTGACAGTAACCAACAAGCTTCATGCAAAAAATTATGAGAAATTAACAGGAGAATGTATAATGAGAAAATTAGCTTGCAGTAAATGCTCTATAAACTTTGGTTTAAGTAACAAAGTGGAGGTGGCCTTTATAATTGCATAATGATGAAAGACTCTTAGTGTTCCATAGTTGTACTTCTGCCTTTTTCATTTTCTGGAAATCATTTAATTATCCTCTAAATTCCTGCATCTCTTTGTTTATAAATGAATATGACACATATACTGCTTTTTAAAAAAGGTATTTTTTATTTATATTCTTTTTCTAAGAAATTAATTTTGGAGCAGAATCCTGCTGTATACCTCTTTGTATGTGTACTTCTAGTATAGTGCCATGTTTTCAGCAATATTCCTTAAAAGTGAATCTATGCTTTTTCTGAATGTTTTAAAACATTAGCCAAATTATTAGCCAAATTATTTCAGTTATGAACTGTGTACTTTATTTTTTTCATGGTGATTCATATGGTACTGGATTTGATATTCTCCATTTGTCTCTCCAGATCTACCCTCATCATTTCTTTCTGCTCCCATGCCCTCCAGCTTTCAGTTGGCATCAGAAGGTGGGAGATGGGTGAGGTTAAGGTATTTTTCTCCTCCTACTCCCTCCCTGCGGGATCTTCTTGGTTTAATTGTGTTGTCCTGCTGAAGGCTGCACTGTCAGCTGTTCTTCCCCATAGCAGTTGCTCTTTTGAGTTCTAGAAATGTTCTTCCTCTTGCTTTCTTCATGCGACAGGATGGTAAAGGCTTGCTGCTATGATAGCCCCAGAATTTTACCCTGGCCATACTTCTGTGGGGCTTCCCTGGCCGCTCAGACAGGGTCGGGAAGATTCTCTGGAGAAGGGAATGGCTACCCACTCCCATATTCTTGCCTAGAGAATCCCATAGACAGAGGAGCCTGGTGGGCTACAGTCCATAGGGTCACACAGAGGTGGACACGACTGAGCAACCAACTCTTTCACGGTTACATGGCTCTATAAATAGTCTTTTTATTAGACTCTGTGTGTGTGTGTGTGAACACACACGCACGCTCAGTCTCTTCAATCATGTCCAACTCTGTGACCCTGTGGACCTTTGCCCGCCAGGCTCCTGGGTCCCTGGGTTTCTCCAGGCGAGAGTACCGGAGGGGGTTGCCATGCCCTCCTCCAGGGGCTCCTCCCAGCCCAGGGACTGAACCCGTGTTTCCTGTGTCTCTCCACTGGGCCTCTGGGAAGCCCTGTTAGACTCCTCACACTCAGTCATTTTGAGCATGCTGTGTTTCCTGTCCAGGCGCTGACTGACTGCACCTACTATTCATTCTTAGAGGTTCAAATGTAACTTTTAACCTAAGTGGGACTTGTGTGTACTGACGTATTAGGATCCTGGAAGTTGGGAGAATCAAGTGTTTTGTGACAGGACTTCACACTTGGTTAACAAAGAAAAATGTCAGGAGAAATACAAACTTTTGAAATAGGGTGGAGCTAGGTCCTTTAGTCCATTTCTACTACTTCTGTTCTTGAAATTTTAAATTTTAATGCAGTTATCTGTGGCATTTTAGCTTCTCTTAATGTTAAAGATTGATATATTTGCTTAACATTTTTCAAGAGCATTACCTATTCTAACTTTTTAAGTAAGCAGCATTCTTAGTTGTCAGTTTATTACTTTTTAATTACTGAAAAACAAACATTTGTTGAATATTCTTTTAAGTTTTCTTCTTATTGTTATATTTACTCCAACTCAACTTTATTTATGTTATTATGGCATCAAAGTAGAAGTAGTCATGTCTTACTAGCAAAATCACCCCCAAAAGTATGTACCTGATAAGAGGATATTTATTTTTTTTTAAATAACAATTTGTTGTGTTCTTTTAAGTTTTCTCTTTATAATAGTTCATGTTCATAATTTTTAAAATTTAAAAAGTTTTCTGCTTTCCAATAGTATGAAATCCAGAATTTCTTATTATGCACTTTTTTTTTTAAAGAAGGCTTTATCACATATACATGTATGCTTATATGGGATAATGTTTTGCTTACTTATATTTTAATTTTTATAAAGCAGAAATAATATTTTATGATTTTCTGTGGTTTTATTTCTTTTACCACTGTATTACCAGTATTAATTCATGTTGTTTTGTATTCCTGTAGTTAACTTTTTTGATGTATTTCATTGTCTGACTCTTCTGTGATTTGCCTATCCATTCTCCTGTTTATAAGCTTTTGGATTGGGTATCCAGTAAAATTTACCCACAGCAGCAATTTTGAGATGTTTTGGTAAAAATACTGTATTTTTAAAGATAAAGAAAATACCTATGCTCTTTAGGCAGAAAGATGAACTATCTTACAAGGGCAAGAGGTTAGATTAACAGCTTGAGACTCATGGCAGCCATGGAACAAATATTTCAGGAAACTTAAGGAAAGAAAACATAAGCTAAAGGTTTTTCAGTTCAGTTCAGTCGCTCAGTCGTGTCTGACTCTATGACCCCATGGACTGCAGCACACCAGGCCTCCCTGTCCATCGCCACCAACTCTTGGAGTTTACTCAAACTTATGTTCATTGAATTGGTGATGCCATCCAGCCATCTCATCCTCTGTCATCCCCTTCTCCTCTTTCCTTCAATCTTTGCCAGCATCAGGGTCTTTTCCAGTGAGTCAGTTCTTTGTATCAGGTGGCCAGTGTATTGGAGTTTTGGCTTAAGCATCAGTCCTTCCAGTGAATATTCAGGAGTGATTTCCTTTAAGATGGACTGGTTGAATCTCCTTGCTGTCCAAAAGACTCTCAAGCATCTTCTCCAATGTTAAGGTCCTTTAATTGTCCAGAACTTGGTAGTACAGAGTCGACAATAAGAAAATAAATAAATAAATATATACAAAAAAAGAAAAAGTAAAAATAAAATAAAATAAAATGAGTGAGAAAAGCATTAAAAAAAAAAGAAAATAAAGGAAAGAAAGAGGCCAATATTTACTGGTTTACGCAGAAATCCAATAAAACCCTGAGAAAAAGGGTTTGCACTATTTACATAGGCACAAGGCGCCCTCTTGAGGAGATCTTGAAAGCCAGGGCAAGTAAGTAAACACAGTGGGCCCCTGTGCTCCAGAGAATTAGCCTGAAGAAGAGAGAGAGAGAGAGAGAGATGAAGAAAGACATGGGGACCCAAGGTCTGGTGGAACAAGGGTGTTTTATTCAATGTAGTGTGGGTATATACACTGTCTTACAAGGTAGCAAAGATAAGGATCAAAAATCTTATAAATTATCCAGGAAATGTAAGGCTAGAATCCATCTCAAAGAGAGAGAGGGTTGTAAATAGTTACTTTTCACTTTATGGAGAAGCTAACGAAGGAAATTCATGCATTCCTCAGTCCCTAGGATCAGCTTGCCAGCTCCTCCTAATTCTTGAATATTTAAGGGTTAATAAGAAACATAGGAATCGTGACAGATCAAAAAATAGCACACAGGAAGCCTCCTGTTAAATGCTCCCTAACACTCTAACACCACAGTTCAAAAGCATCAATTCACTTAGCTTTCTTTCTAGTCCAATTCTCACATCCATACATGACTACAGGAAAAACCATAGCTTTGACTAGATGGACCTTTGTTGGCAAAGTAATGTCTCTCCTTTTTAAATATGCTGTCTAGGTTGGTCATAACTTATCTTCCAAGGAGCAAGCATCTTTTAATTTCATGGCTGCAGTCACCATCTGCAGTGATTTTGGAATCCCCCAAAATAAAATCTGTCACTGTTTCCACTGTTACCCCATCTATTTGTCATGGAGTGATGGGACCAGATGTCATGATCTTAGTTTTCTGAATGTTGAGTTTTAAAGGTTTTTATATTTTGCCAAATAGTTTTTCATGTGTCAAACCTATAGAAAAAACATTTTGAACATGGAAAACTCAGATAATTCTGTCCATGTAGGCCATTACCATTTTTATTAAAATAGAAATTGTAGACTATTTTTTTTTTTGGTAGAGGTCTAGCTAGCAAGTAGTTTAGGCTTGGTAGGCCATAGTCTGTATTATCACCATTCAGTTCATCCTAGAGAATAAGCTCCACCTAATGAAGTGGTAATATATTTATGATATTGCAGGTTTTTGGATAGATGTTATATATCAGTAAGAATTATACACATGCATATATAACTTTTACTGATACCTATATAAATGTTATATATATATATGTATTTATATAGGTACCATATATATTTATATAGGTATCAATAAAATTTATATGTGTATAGTTTTTACTGATATGTAATAAGGAGGTGAATGGGAACACTTCAGATAAAAAACTGATAGCATTTCATGTATTTAATTTTAGAGCTAAGAATAAAACTACAGTGGTAGGGATATCAGTAGATGAATAGTATCCAAATGTTGTTACTATGTTCTAAGTAGAAAGAATGCAACTAAAGGTGAGAGGAGAAGAAAGAGAAAAGGGAAAGCAGGAAAAGAACCTGGACTGTTGCATAGATGATAGGTAGGAATCAATGTATATTGTTTAATTCTTGGTATACTGTATGGGTCAGTTGGACCCAGTTTTAGTTTTTCGGTTTATTTTTTGAGCAGAGCTAACTATCTATGGGGAGAAGGGCATGGCAGCCCACTCCAATATTCTTGCCTGGAGAACCCCAGGAAGAAGCCTAGTGGGCTCCAGTCCATTGGGTCACAAAGAGTCGGATACGACTGAGTGACTTTCACTTCACTTCACTTGAGCTATCTATGATGGGGCTTCGCTCGTAGCTCAGTTGATAAAAGAGTCTGTCTGCAATGCAGGAGACCTCGGTTCGCTTCCGGGGTTGGGACGATCCCCTGGAGGAGGAAATGGCAACCCACTCCAGTATTCTTGCCTGGAGAATCCCATGGACAGAGAAACCTGGCAGGCTACAGTCTATGGGGTCACAAGAGTTGGACACGACTAAGTGACTAAACACACACACAGCTATCTATGAAGTTGTTTCATAAATTTAATTCTTTCTTAGAAGGCTTCCAAAGAACAAAGAGAACTTTAACTTATTTCAAAAACATGAAATAAAATTATATGGAATTACTGAGATGGATCCGTTGGACCCTTTTCCAAATCTAAGCTACATTGTGGGATCTTAGTGTTCTTATTTTTTCTATATTTTGAAATAGTTTGTTACTTTATTCTAGGAATTCATTGCTCATCAGTTATTCCCAACTGTGCTAAAAAATTAAATTACCAAGAAAATAAGTTGTTTAGAAGGGTGATGCTACAGTGAAATATATTGTCATCTTTCTGTTTTCTTATGGGAGTGCCCAGATTACTTTATCACATTTAAAGAAAGCATAAGAGAAGACTGGAAGCATCATCATAGTAGCCTGTTTTTAGCTTTTACTGAACACAGTTGAGAATGTAGGTTTTTTCATTTATGCCTGTAATGATAGTGGAATAGATCATCTTTAAATCTCAGATTATGACTCTTCATACATGACTCATAATTTTTTCAAGCTCAAATATTGATGAGTAAGCAATATATTTTAATCCTTTAGTATATTTACGCCCCAACATTTATTTGATATTGGCTTCCCTGATGGCTCGGGCTTCCCTGATAGCTCAGTTGGTAAAGAATCCACCTGCAATGCAGGAGACCCTGTTTTGATTCCTGGGTCAGGGAGATCCTCTGGAGAAGGGATCAGCTACCCACTCCAGTATTCTTGGGCTTCCCTATTGGCTCAGCTGGTAAAGAATCCACCTGCAATGTGGGAGACCTGGGTTTGATACCTGGATTGGGAAGATCCCCTGGAGAAGGGAAAGGCTACCCACTCCTGTATTCTGGCTGGGAGAATTCCATGGACTGTCTATAGTCCATGGGGTCGTAAAGAGTCGGACAGGACTGAGCGACTTTCACTTTCACTTCCCTGATGGATCAGAAGGCAAAGAATCTGCCTTTAGTGCAGGAGACCTAGGTTCAATCCCTGGGTCGAGAAGATCCTCTGGAGAAGGGAATTGCTACCCACTCTAGTATTCCTGTCAGGAGAATTCCATGAACAGAGGAAACTGGTGGGCTACAGTCCATGGGATTGCAAAGAGTCAGATGATTGAGCAACTAATAATTTCACTTATTTTCCCTATATTTAAATCCTTACTGATATTTTCAAGAAGTAGTTTTTCACTATCCTCTTAGTTTTCTATTAAGTATTTGTAATATGACTTGATAACATAAAACAAGTAAAAGGAATTATTGAACCAAGATAGTAAATGTTGATTACTGTTGTTCCTGGGATACTTAGGATTAAAACTGAGATACAAATGCTAAAAGTTAAGTAGGAAAGGAGAGAATTAAGGCCACTGTGAAAGGTATGAACACAGAGGAAACCACTAGAGAAAAAATAGAAGTTTTCTTAAATACCAATAAAAGAAAATATCAGATAGAAAAAAACCTCAGAAAAACACATCATAAATCACACAGTTAATTATAAATTAGTATAGAGTTGAAATCCAACATAATATTATGAATAAACATGGATGCGATTAAGTTACCTGTTCAAAGAAAACATATTCACATTGGTGCATAAAGCAAAATTCATCTCTCTGCAGGTCATGGAAGATGCACTTGAAACATGTTGATTCAGAAAGACCAAAATGAAGGGACAAAGGAAGATTTACTAGGAAAAATGGATACAGTGAAAAAGAGGGGCTGTGATCCTCAGTCAGAGAAAGTAGAATTCAGATCACCAAAACATTACATAAGAATACCTTAAGATAAAAAACCCACAATTCACCATAATGATATAATATATGAGAATATATATCAGTGTACCATATAATCCAGTAACCACCTATACATAACTGAAATTACAGGTGATGCAAAGAGAAATAGATAGCATCACTGTCATTAGCGAACAAGTCAAGCATTACTTTCAGTACTTAAGAGGACAAAAAAATACACACACAAACACACACACACACATAAATATCAAACAACACAGCCTGATTACAGACAATATTATCTCTCCAACTAAACATAGAAAACTCACAAAAAGTGAGTTGACCATGTACTAGGGTATAAAGAAAACATTAGTAGTTTCCAAAAGGTGCAAATATTGAAATTAAATACCTACATGTTAAATAAAGCCTTACTGTTGGATGAAAGAAGAAATAAATGCAAGCTTAAATTATAAAGTTGCTGAAAAATAATGACAGTAAAAGCAACATGTGTAATCTGTGAGATATTTTTAAAAAGCAATCATCAGAGGAATATGTTTAGCATTGAACAACTATATTAATATGAATGAAAATAAATGAACCATATCCCCATTTCTGTGATATCTGAGACCTTGGCTGGGTGGGCCCAAAGAGCTGGGGTGACTTGTTTGGGGATGATGCTAGTATCAGTTGTAGCCTTTTCACTCATGTGTATTGTGTTGCAGTTGAGATGACTGAAAGCTAAGCTCAAATGAGACAGTTTTTAGGTAACTTACTCAGTCTGCATATAGTTTGGACTTTGCAGCAGGCCAGCTGAATTTGAAAAGAAGTGTCCTCAGGGGGAACATCAGAAGATCAAGTATCCACAAAAATCAGGCAGAAGCTGCATATCTTTTACAGCAGAGCCTTAGAAGTCCCATAGCATCACGTCCATATTCTCTCAACTGAAGCAGTCATAGACTCTTTTGATTCAGAGGGAGGGCTCATCGATTCTCCTTAGTGGTAAGCGTTGAAGAGAATTTGAGCTGTGTTTTAAAGTCACTTGAATCTCCAATAGAAATACATGTCAGTTTCATTCCAAGGAATTTATTCTGCAGATACTTTTTTTTTTTTTGTATGTACAAGGTTATTCACTGTAACATTATTTGGAAACTCCTTCAATGGTAAAACTAAGAAAGTGATAGATAAGCTAGTACATCCACATTAGTGGTCATGCACTTGTAGAAAATAATGATGAACTCTTTGAAATCAAATGGAGTGATTTACAGGATATATTGTGACCAAGTATATAATATATATAATGTACTACCTTTTGTGTATTAGTGAGGTAAGGGAAATCAGAAAACATACTTATACCTGTTTATATGAGCAAAAAACACCAGGAGGATAGCCCAGAAAACAGCAATGTTGATTACTTACAAGGGGCAGCAGAGAATGCTGTGCAAAGGGTAGGAAATAAAAATCAGTTCAGCTCAGTTGCTCAGTCGTGTCCGACCCTTTGCGACCCCATGAATCGTAGCACGCCAGGCCACCCTGTCCATCACCAACTCCCAGAGTCTACCCAAACCCATGGCCATTGTGTCGGTGATGCCATCCAGCCATCTCATCCTCTGTCGTCCCCTTCTCCTCCTGCCTCCAATCCTTCCCAACATCAGGGTCTTTTCCAATGAGTCCACTCTTCGCATGAGGTGGCCAAAGGATTGGAGTTTCAACTTCAACATCAGTCCTTCCAGTGAACACCCAGGACTGATCTCCTTTAGGATGGACTGGTTGGATCTCCTTGCAGTCCAAGGGACTCTCAAGAATCTTCTCCAAAACCACAGTTCAGAAGCATCAGTTCTTCCGCTCTTAGCTTTCTTCACCATCCAACTGTCACATCCATAACATGACAACTGGAAAAACCATAGCCTTGACTAGACAGACCTTTGTTGGCAAAGTAATGTCTCTGCTTTTCAATATGCTGTCTAGATTGGTCATAACTTTCCTTCCAAGGAGCAAGAGTCTTTTAATTTCATGGCTGCAATCACTATCTGCAGTGATTTTGGAGCCCCCCAGAATAAAGTCTGACACTGTTTCCACTGTTTTTCCATCTGTTTGTCATGAAGTGAAGGGACCAGATGCCATGATCTTAGTTTTCTGAATATTGAGCTTTAAGCCAATTTTTTCACTCTTCTCTTTCACTTTCATCAAGAGGCTTTTTAGTTCCTCTTCACTTTCTGCCATAAGGGTGGTGTCCCTTAATTTGTATTTTTTAAAAAATAGTTTGGACTTTTAAAAGCATACTGCCATTAACATATATGATCTATATATAAAAATTAAGTAAACAAGAAAAAGAAGAAAAGAAAACAAAACTCTAGAGTAATGCAAACTGAAACAAATGAACCCTGTATTTCAAATGAATAGTATAGTTAACGCTGAAAGGGGAGAAAAGAACTAATCCATGAGACTTTTTAAAATGATGTTTGTTTACCTTTAGTATATATGTGAATGTGAGGAAGAACTGCTAACAAATTTTGTATTTTTTTTGAAGGGTTTGGTAAAGCAGTTCTAACATTGTTTTAGATATATGTTAGATTGAAAGAATTAGTAAGTGTGTTGATATTATTGGGAGCTAGAGCTCCTGATATGGAAGACAGGAGATACAAATAAGAAATGAGGAAGGCAAGGCAGGATACTTCCAAGGTGAATTGAAATTGGAAGTATCTGTGTGAGTTTATGATTAGAAGGTAGATAGTTATAGATACTTATTCTGCAGAAAAGGTCTAGATGTGGACACCCCGGTAATCGTGAACACATTGGTCAACCATATTCCCAGATAGAGTTTTTAATAATACTTTTACCGAAAGAAGCAGGACTCCTTGGAGAAATGGCTGATATTAGGGCTGTGGTGGGGAAATATAAAGATGAGCCTGGTATATCTTGTTATGTTAAGTAAAGAAAATATGTCAAAAGAACATAGAGGTCATCTTGAAGGGGTTCTGTTGGTATATCTGGGATAATTTGAGCATCAGAAAGAAAAATGAAAATGAAAGTCACTCAGTTGTGTCTGACTCTTTGCAACTCCGTGGATAGTTCATGGAATTCTCCAGGCCAGAATACTGGAGTGGGTAGCCATCCTCTTCTCCAGGGCATCTTCCAAACCCAGTGATTGAACCCATGTCTCCTACATTGCAGGGGGATTCTTTGCCAACTGAGCCACCAGGGAAATACAAGAATACTGGAATGGGTAGCCATTCCCTTCTCCAGGGCATCTTCCCAACCCAGCGATCAAACCCAGGTCTCCCACATTGCAGGTGGATTCTTTACCACCTGAGCCACCAGGGAAACACAATACTGGAGTGGGTAGCCTATCCCTTCTCCGGTGGGTCTTCCTGATCCAGGAATTTAACGAGGCGTTTCCTGTAGTGTAGGCGGATTCTTTACCAGCTGAGCTACTAGCTAAGCCCATTAGAATAATTTAGAATAATTAGAATAATTTATGAACCATTGAAAACACAGGAATTCGTGAACCTACACAAGCTGACAGACACAAATAGAGAAGAAGGGATGCCTCTTTCCTACACGGAATGCTGACTGACATTGCTTAAGTTGAAAAATCATTTTTTTTGGTGACATTCACAGTAAAAATTTATTTAGGAAAGAATCAGTAATGAATGCCAAATCTATAGGGGTGGGAACGAATTTTTAATGTGATGTGCATGATATTTAGATGTCTTTCCCACAGATTGTTCATTGGGTGCAGGGGAAAAATAGTAACTATGTACTGTAAAAATCCATTAGAACCTTCTCAGGCAATGAAAATTAATATTACAAACCATGAGAAATTGGACATTATGTGCCTCTGGATATGGTACCTGCTGAAGGAAACATTACTTAGAGCAGAGTTCTGTAAACTTTTTCTGTAAAGACTTACACAGTAAATATTTTAGGGTTTGTCGATCATACAGTCTCTGATTTGCTCAATTCTTCCATTGAAGTTTGAAAGCAAGCCATGTATAGTATGTAAAAGAATGGATATATCTTTGTGCCAGTACATTTTGTTTATGAAAATGAGTGGCTGGCTAGATTTGGCCCATGGAACATAGGTTGCTGACCTTTGGCTTACAGTATTCTAAGAATTAATAACTGAATCCAATTGTGAGGCCATATTGTATAAACTTCAAATGAGGAATAGTTATTCCTCAAGAATGTCAATGTCATGAGAGAGAAGATAAGGCTGGAAAATTCTCCAGATTAAAGAAGGCTAAAGAAACATGACAACTGAATGCAGTTAAGTGATAAAAGACTGAATTGTACACTGGGAGAATTTGAATTCATAGATTGAAATATATGTGTTTATTAAACAGTATATAAATGTTAACCTCCTTGATGTGGATAACTATAATATTATTTTGTAAAAAAGTCTTCATTCTTAAGATATACACCAGATATTTAGGCTTAATAGGAATGATCATGCCTGTTGTGTGTGTGTGTGTATGTGAGTGTGTCCATACCCATGCACACATGCGTGCTCACATGTTCATGTGAGAGCTGGAGAGAGAGAACTAATAATAAAACAAATGGGCAGAATGTTAGCCATTAGTGAACCTGAGAAATGTGTATATGAAATTCTGTTGACTATTCTTATAACTTGTTTGCATCTTTGAAATTATATCTAAATAAAGTGCTGAAATAGATGAGAGGAAATGGATTTTTTTTTTCATTTGGGTTCTATAGGATATATATTTGAACTGAGGAGAATAGGAATACTTGTGAACTTGCTCTGGCAGTAAAGGAAATGTCAGTTTGTCCTTTTTGCTGCACTTAGAATTATAGGAATTGTAGGGAATCTGTAAATCTCAAAGGGGAATTATGTGCATGGTTTTACTCAGTTGGGGTCATAAAACTCTTCTGGGTTAGTCCTGAGGGAAATTTATTTCATTTTAGGTTAGCAGTACATTATACACTTTCTAAGACTCTCAGTGTGAGTTTCAATGTTAGTATAATATTAATGTTTTGCTGTAGTATATTACATGCCATTAGGATTTGGAGGTTTAGTTGGGAAGCCATTATTAATTTCACTTTACTTTGCATTTTTTCTTTGGATTTAAAAACCATTAGATATGGTGTCCTTAGCAAGGTAATTTTTTTCTCTATAGGAATTGTGATACTGTATATATGGCTTTCTCTTCTCTTCACTTTTAACATCACATTTTTTTTTTTCAAAATTCTGTGATGAATTTCAAGTGTAGATTGAGCATTGCTTTCACCACACTGGTTACCTGGAAATATATAGCCCTACAGAGCACAATATTAGGTGGTGAGAATTAGAAATTTTTAATATATGTAATCTCCCTTTAAAAATAATCCAGTCATAGGAATCATAGAAGACAGATTTTAATGGTGCATAAATTAAGTTTGGCATTTGCTGTGTGGGGTTTCCGTGGTGACTCGGACAATAAAGAATCTGCCTGCAATCCAGGAGACCTGGGTTTGATCCTTGGGTTGGGAAGATCCCCTGGAGAAGGAAATGGCAACCCACTCCAGTATCCTTGCCTGGAGGATCCCATGGATAGAGGAGCCTGGTGGGCTGCCGTCCCATGGGGTCGCACAGAGCCGGTCACTACTAAGTGACTTTGACTCACTTTGATGTGTAGTTTCAGATGTGAAGAACTTGGAGACCTAGTTAGATAAAGTGAAATAGTTGCAATAATAAATTGCTAGGTTTGTGTGACAGACTACTGTTACCATGGTATATATTTTTATATTTACTAAATGTTTCCAAAAGTACCACAGTAAAAAGCCTGTTAGTTTTGATAAGTGAAATTATTAAACCATATTCTTTTAAAACTGTTTATAAGCCATATAAAGATTAGACACAAATTTGAAAATATGCATTGGTTATATTGAAATGTTTTAATAGATGTGCATTCAGGATTCAGAAGACTCTGGTCTTTTTTTCTCTGCTTAACATTCTTTCATTGATGGAAGTATCAGTCCCTTTAAAAGACAGCCATCCTACAGTTTTATGTATTAAAATTTTTTATTTAGAAGAAATAGGCATTTCTTATAATTCGTATTTGGATTTTCATAACTATATAGAACTGTACATGTGCAAGGTAATCACTGTTCTGCATATTGGCCCTACAAATATTTCAGGATATCTTAGTTTCAACTTAACTATTTTCCATTCTTTAGATAAGCATCCTTAGTTCCTTCAGTCTTCACATAACTAGCTTTCCACTTACATCTTTCTGATAGTGTCTTACATTAACAAATATTAATGATTTAAAGAATATTTTCCAATAATGATAAAAGAAAGTGTTAGTCTGTGCCCGGTGGTAGTATTAACACTTTACGAGTATTAACTCATTTAGTCCTCAATGTGAACATGTAAATTTACACTCTTTTTACCTGATTTTTCAGATGAGGGAACTGAGGCACAGATATCTCACCTGACTGGCCAGTGATCACACAGCTACTAAAAGGCAAAATCATGATTATATAAATATAAGGTACACATGATCTTAGTTGACCCTTTGTTGTCTTTATCATACTCTCTGGACAAACTACAGGTTTGACCTATTAAGCTCTGACCTTATCAGAGCTTAATGATGTGTTCCCTAATGTGAGACCATTACTTTCACTTGTTCTGGATATATTTTATTAATATTTTTACTGCAACCTAAATTTATATTTTATATTAATACTATTATGTTGATTTTGTAGCTAGCCTACAAAGAAGAAAGCTTCGTGTGTGCACAGTCGCTTCAGTCATATCTGACTCTTTGTGGCCCCATGGACTGTAGCCCGCTGGGCTCCTCTGTCCATGGGATTCTCCAGGCAAGAATACTGGAGTGGGTTGCCACTTCCTCCCCCAGGGGATCTTTCCAACCCAGGGATTGAACCTGCATCTCCTGCGGCTCCTGCATTGCAGGCAGATTCTTTACTGTAGTTCATCGATTTTTGTTGTTTATGTAACTTCTGGGGAGTAAGGTATTTTATCCTGTAGTTATCAGTTGAATTTTGTATTCTCAGTGAAGGGCTTGACCTATTAATACATTGTTAAAATAGTTTCAGCTCATTATTGCTTTTGATTCCTAATTCTTGTATCTAAAGATTTAATTAATTCCTCCTTTTACTGGGTCAGTGGTCATTTAATAAGTACAACTTCTATGCCTTCATCCTAGGCACTGACAGAAAATGTTGAGGAGCAAAGTATTGGCAATAAAAACATGGAAATGGAGAATATATAGATTTAAAGATGTTCAAAAATCACGTCAGGCAGCTGCAATGTGTGGATCTCATTAAAAACAGATTTCAACAAGCTTCCAAAAGAAGAAACTTATAAGATAATTAGAAATCCGAATACTAACTGAATACTTACTACTGGTTTTAAAAATTAACTCTTTTTTTATTTTGAGCATCACTATGCAAACCTCTAGGGGTTTTGGAGTAAAGCCATAATCTCTTCTACAGATAACTTTTTAAGAAACAGTTTCTGTTTTGCTAGGCAATATAATTCTTTTTTCTATTGACTGCAAGTCTTTTCAGTAACTGGAAATGCTACTTTTCCTGGAAATGATTGGTGTAAGTCATTTGGATATGGAGTTCTCTTTCTGGCAAGATTTTAAAATGACAGATTCAAGTTATCTGATAGTTAATAAGACTACTCAAGTTTTTTCTCTCAAATTTTGTCAGATTTGGTAATTTGATTTTATTTTCAAAATTTATCCATTTTGTCTAAAATTTTCCAATGTATTGATCTAAAGTTCTTCATAATATGCTTTTAGTGACATCTAAAATGTCCAACTCTCTCTGACCCCATGAACTGTAGCCCCCAGGCTTCTCTGTCCATGGCATTCAGGCAAGAATACCAGACTGGATTGCCATATCCTCCTCCAGGGGATTTTTCCCAGCCCAGGGATTGAACCCACATCTCCTGTGTCTTCTGTATTGGCAGGTGGATTCTTTTCCTACTGAGCTACCTAGAAAGCCCTACTTTATAGCCATATCCGCTTTTATATGCCTAATATTGGCTGCCTGGGCCTTCTTACTTTTGTCTTGATCAGATTCTCCACAAGATTATAAATCTTAATATTTTTTCAGAGTACTAATTTTTGGAGTTATTGATTTTTAATATGTTCATTGATCAGTTTAATTAATTCTTATTATGATCTCCTTTTAATATATTTTGATTTGTTATACTTTTTTCCATTTTATATTGTTGCTTAATTCATTATTTTTCAGGTTTTCTTCATTGAATTTTTAAAAATATATACCTTTAAAGCCATAACATAAGCAATTTAAACATGGCTATAGTTGTATCCTACATGATTTGGTATGTACTGTTTTAATTATTATTTAGTTCAAAGTATGTTTAGAATTCCATAGTAATTTGTTCTTTCACTCATAGGTTATTTAGTAGTGCAGTTTAAAAATTTCAAACACAGGTTTTCTAGTTATTTATGTTTTATTGCTGACATATAGGTTACTATATTATGATCACAGAACATAACCCCTAGAATTCCCCTCAAAATTATTATGACATATTCCAGAAATACATAGACGTTGAAGGAATTGTGCATTGAATTCTCATAGACATGCTACTTGCATCCTAATCTTTTGCTTTTTCACTTAGCAATGTGTGTATCTTTCTTACCCATCTGTCAGTTTTTTTGTTGTTGTTGCATTTTAAAGACTGTTGCAAACATCAGTACCCTCTAAACAAAATACCATGTCTGTTATTAACTTGAGTTCTATACACATATCAGTTCAGCTCAGTTCAATTGCTCAGTCGTGTCTGACTCTTTGCGACCCCGTGGACTGCAGCACGCCTGGCCTCCCTTTCCATCACCAGCTCCTGGAGCTCACACAGACTCATGTCCCTTGAGTCAGTGATGCCATCCAACCATCTTATCCTCTGTTGTCCCCTCTCCTCCTGCCTTCAGTCCTCCTGCCTCCAGCAGCAGGGTCTTTTCCAATGAGTCAGCTCTTTGCATCAGGTGGCCAAAGTATTGGAGTTTCAGCTTCAGCATCAGTCCTTCCAGTGAATATTCAGGACTGATTTCCTTTAGGATGGACTGGTTGGATCTCCTTGCAGTCCAAGGGACTCTCGAGTCTTCTCCAACACCACAGTTCAAAAGCACCAATTATTCGGTGCTCAGCTTTCTTTATAGTCCAACTCTTACATCCAATCATGACTATTGGAAAAACCATAGCTTTGACTAGATGGACCTTTGTTGGCAAAGTAATATCTCTGCTTTTTAATATGTTGTTTAGGTTGATCATAGCTTTTCTTCCAAGGAGAAAGTGTCTTTTAATTTGAAAAGTTACATAAAGTGAAATGCATAGTCCTGTGCACAGTTCACTGAGTTTTGTCAAAACATAACATCTGTAACCCAAACTTATATCAAGATATAGGACGTTGACCATTACTTGTGAAAGTTCTCTCATGATCCCTCGAGCTGATACCTGTCCTGCTTCCTAATTGTTTTCATCATCAAATAGCTTTGCCTATTCTGGAGTTCTGTATAAATGGAATCACACATTATACATCTCTCTTAAAATAAGGCTTCTTTCACTCATCATGATGCTTTTGAGCTTTATACGTGTTGTATTTACTAGTAATTTGTTCATTTTTATTGTTGTGTGCTTTTCCAGTGTATGAATGCATGTCATTTTCTTTGTTCATTCTCCTATTGATGAATGAAAGTGAAAATGAAGGTCACTCAGTCCTGTCCAACTCTTTGTGACCCTATGGACTGTTCTCCAGGCCAGAATACTAGAGTGGGTAGCCCTTCCCTTTTACAGGGTCTGGGCTATTTCCAGTTTTGGACTGTTGTGAATACACTTGGCAGTGCACATAATATAGAAATCAACTTGTAGACATGTTTTATTTATTTATTTATTTTTATTTATGATGCCTGATACAGGGTGCTCAGGGCTGGTGCACCAGGATGACCCAGAGAGATGGGATCGGGAAGGAGGTGGGAGGGGGGTTCTGGAAGGGGAACATAGGTATACCCATGGTGGATTCATGTCAGTGTATGGCAAAACCAACATGATAATGTAAAGAAAATAAATAAGTAAATAAACTTGTAGACATGTTTTTATTTCTCTTGTTTGAATACCTAAGGATGCTGGGTCAGGAGGAAAACATATCTTTAATTTTTTAAGAAAGTTTCATAACTTTTTCCAAAATGGCTTAATGCAGTTGTTTATTAAATTTAATTACTTTGTGTTTCAATCTTTTAGATCTTTACTGATATTTTAGTTGTGCTGTCAGTCACTGGGAAGGGTCCATTAAATTTTCTATGATGCTGTTGATTTTGTAGATTTCTTCTTATAATTCTTTCAGTTTTTACTTTACATATTTTGAAGCTTTATTATTGTCTATTGATCTTTTAACATTCTTGATCTTTATCTTAGATCACTACTTAGGAATCACTGAGAGATTCTGTAAAATGTGAGGAAAAGGAGTCAAAGATAGTTCTAAGATGTTTCGCCAAGTACTATACTAAGTTGAGGGAGTCTGAGTAAGGCAGATTTACTTGTCACCAGTACATATGTATGTGTGGGGTGTGTGTGCATAAAAATACTAGTTTTCAGAGTGCAGTTTGATGAGCTTTAACAGATTGATATAGTTGTGTAAGTGCCACCTGAATCAAGATATAGAACGTTTCCATTACTCCAAAAAGTATGAGTACATGTCCCTATACAGTCAATCACTCATGATTCTTGCTGGCTTATTTGCAGTTATGTGTTTAACTTTATAAGAAACTTCCATACTGTTTACCAAAGTGATACTACCATCTGCAACCTACCAGCAAGAGTTCCAGTTACTTTTCATCCCCACCAACACTTGGTAGTATTAGTTTTTTTTTAATTATAGCTATTCTGGAATTGTAGGGATATCTTATAATTTTTTATTTGCATTTCCCTGATGATTAATGTTACTGAATGTCTTTTTATTTCAGTATTTGCCATTTATATATTCCTTGGTAAAATGTCTGGGCATACTTTTTGTCCATTTTAAAAACTGGGTTGTTTGAGTTCTTATTATGGAATTTTAGGATATTTAAAAAAATATGTTCTGGACATTAGTACTTTCTCTGATGTATATTTTGCAGATTCTTTCAGTTGTGGCATACCTTTTCATTTTTACAGTGCCTTTTAAAAAGCAGAGATTTTAAATTTGGATGACATACTGTTTATCCATGTGTACTACCTAAGAAATCTTTTGTCAAGCCCATGGTCACAGAAGTTTTTCTCTTATGTGTTTTGCTAGATATTTAGTTTTGGCTCTCATCCTCAGATCTGTCTTCTATTTGAGTTAAGTTTCATATCTGGCATGAAGTAAGGGCTGCGATATTTAAAGAGTATACAATTGTTCTTTGGTTGAAAAGATTTTTCTTTCCCTGTTGAATTACCTTGGTAGATATATTGAAGAGTCAATTGACAATGTATGTGTGAGTCAACCTTTGGATTTTATTCTGGTTCTTTGATGTATATTATGTTTAACATCACACTCTACTGATTACTGTAGCCTTGAAATCAGGCAGTGTCTGTCTTCCATCATTTTTTGTTGATTTAAAAAAAAATTTGGACTACTCTAGATCCTGCACATTTCCATTTAAAATTTAGAATCAGTTGGTCAGTTTCTTAAGAAAAAGCATGTAGGAATTTTAACTGGAGGTACATTTCATATATATTGGGGAAAATTGAGCCTTTAACTATATTGAGTCTTCTAACTTACAGGTACTTCAGCATTTGGCACCCTGCAACTTTGCTAAAAACACTTATTACTCCTTGTAGTTTTTAGGTAGATTCTTTCTTGTTTTGTACACAGATGATCATGTATTACGCTCAGGCTAATAAATATTCATCTTCCTCTTCACTCTATATATGTTTTATTATTTTCTTTGTGCTGCTGGGATCTCTGGTACAATACTGAGTAGAATTCGTGCTATCAGACATTTCTGCCTTTTTAAAATTTTAGTAAAGAAAACTCCAGTCTTTTAATTAGTATTACTATATTAGCGATGTTTTTTTTTTTTTTTGGATGCCTTTATCAGACTGAGGAAGTTCACTTTTTTAAAGTAGATAAATTAAGATTTTTAGTTGGAGTTTCAATATCAAACTCTCACAAATTATAGAATGAATATACAAAGAAGTAGAAGGATATAGTAGACCTGAAAAGCACCCGGAACCAATTCAATATAATTAAGATTTACATAGTTTTTACACACTGGTTGGATACAAGTGTGTTCCCATAAGCTGTAGAGGAAATTCACTTTTATTCCCGGTTTGCTGAGTCTTTTTCATGAATAATGTTAAATTTTTTCAAATAATTTCTGTATCTATTGAGAAGATCATTTGTTTTTTTATTTCTTTTTTTGATTTCTTAGTGTGGTGAATTACGTTTATTTTTCAGATGTTAAGCTGCTATTGCATTTTGGATAAATTCTACTTGGCCACAAAATTATAGCAATTCCTTTCATACTTTGCTATAATTGATTTGCAAAAATGTTGTTAAGGATTTTTATGTTTATGCTCACAAGAGATCTTGGACTGTCGTTTTCTTTTCTTCTAATGTCTTTGTCTGCTTTTATAATCTGGGTAATGGTAAAATGATTTGAGAAATGTTTTGTCCTATTCTATTTTTTGTAAGAGTTTGTGTAGAATTGGTATTATTTCTTTGTTAAATGTTGAGTTCACCAGTGCAACATTTTGGCCCAGAAACTTTCTTTGTAGGAAAGATTTTGACTGTGGCATTTATTTTCTTTAATAAATGTTAGCAATATTCAAATTATCAATTTCTTTTTGAATGGCATTTAGTAGTCTGGATTCTTAAGACATTTATCTGTGTCATTTAAGATGTTAAATTTATTGGTATGAAGCTGTTTATTATATTCCCTTATTATTCTTTTTAATACTTGTAATATCTATAGTAATATTTCCTCTTAAGTCTGATATGAATATCTGTCTTATTTTTCTGATCTGACTAGAGGTTAGTAGGTTAATCAGTTTTATTGACTTTTTCAAATAACCAGCTTTTGTTTCCTGCTTTCTATCATATTGATTAATGCTTTATTTGTTACATTTATGTTCTTCTTTGAGTTTTATTTGCTCTTGTTTTTCTGATTTCTTAAGGTGAAGGAATAGATCATTGAATTAAGATGAGGCCTTTCTTCTTCTTTTTACAAAAGTATTGTTATGAATTTCCTTCTAAGTCAGTAGTTCTCAAACTTAATACCTAGGAATCACCTGGCGGGTTGTGAAAATAGATCCTATGCCCTAAACTCTGGTTTTCTTATTCATTATGTCAGGATTGGTGCCAGGGAATTTGCATTTTTAAAAAGTTTCCAGGTAATGCCAGTTGATGCTTCAGGCAATCACTGTTAAGAATGACTTCTGTAAATACTGCTTTATCTGTATCACATACGTTTTGAAAGAGGCTGCTTCTTTCTTGTTTCCATTTAATTCAAAATGTTTTCTGTTTTTTTTTTTTTGTGGTTCTTTGGCTCCTGGGTTGTTTAGTGGTATTTTGTTTGATTCATATATATATATATGAAGATTTTTCTGATATCTTTCTTGCCTTTATTTCTGGTTTAATTCTGCTATTGTCAGAGACTATATATTTTACAGTTAAATTTTTTTCTTGAGTCTTATTTTCTGACCCAGAATATGGTCTATCTTGGTGAATGTTAAATGTGAATTTAAAACAATACATCTTCTGCTGTTGTTGGTTGGGGTGTTCTATAAATGCCAGTTATATTACGGTTGATAACATGATTCAAGTCATCTGTATCTTTACTAGTATTCTGTGTAGTACTTTCCTTAGTTCTTGAAAGAACAGTGTAGAAATTTCCAGTTATGATTGTGGATGTATCTATTTCATTTTCAACTTCTACTGGTTTTTACTTTACTCGCTTATTTTTAATTTTTAATATTTAAAAAATTAGTTAATTAATTTTCTTAAAATTTATTTTTTTCATTTATTGGTTTACTTTTGGTTGTGCTGGGTCTTCCTTACTATACCCAGGCTTTCTCTATTTGTACAAAGCAGGGACCCCTTTCTAGTTGCGGTGTGTAGGCTTCTCAGTGTGGTGGCCTCTCTTGTTACAGTGCGCAGGCTCTAGAGCACACAAATTCAGTAGTTGTAGTGCACGGGCTTGGTTGATGGAATTAACTTAGGTGATGGAATGCCAGCTGAACTATTTCAAATCCTAAAAGATGATGCTGTTAAAGTGCTGCACTCAGTATGTCCGCAAATCTGGAAAACTCAGCAGTGGCCACAGGACTAGAAAAGGTCATTTTTCATTCCCATCCCAAGGAAGGGCAATGCCAAAGGATAGTCAGACTACCACACAGTTGCATTCATTTCACATGCCAGCAAGGTAATGTTCAAAATCCTTTAAGCTAGGCTTCAGCAGTTTGTGAACCAAGACCTTCCAGATGTTCAAGCTGGATTTAGAAAAGGCAGAGGAACTAGAGATCAAATTGCCAACATATGCTGGTCATAGAAATGACATATGATCCAACATATGCTGGATGATAGAAAAAGCAAGAGAATTCCAGAAAAGCATCTACTTTTGTTTCATTGACTATGCTAAAGCCTTTGATTGTGTGGATCACAACAAACTATGGAAAATTATTAAAGAGATGGAAATATCCAATGACATTACGTCCCTCCTGAGAGTCCTGTATGCAGGACAAGAAGCAACTGTTAGTACTGGACATGGAACAATGGACTGGTTCCAAATTGGGAAAGGAGTACATCAAAGGAGATATTGTCACCCTGCTTTTTTAACTTCTATGCAGAGAACATCACACAGAATGCCAGGCTGGATGAATTACAAGCTGGAATCAGGGTTGCTGGGAGAAATATCAATAACCTCAGATATGTAGATGATACCACCTTTATGGCAGAAAGCGAGAGGAACTGAAGAGCTTCTTGATAAAGGTGAAAATGGAGAGTGAAAAAGCTGGCTTAAAACTCAACATTCAGAAAACGAAGATCATGGCATCTGGTCCCATCACTTCATGGTAAATAGATGAAAAAGTTAACAGTGACAGATTTTATTTTCTTGGGCTCCAAAATCACTGCTGACAGTGACTCAGCCACGAAATTAAAACCTGCTTGCTCCTTGGAAGAAAAGCTATGACAAACCTAGGTAGCATGTTAAAAACAGACATCACTTCACCAACTAAGGTCTGTATAGTTAAAGTTATGGTTTTTCCTGTAGTTGTGTATGGATGTGAGGGTTGGCCCATAAAGAAGGCTGAGCCCTGAAGAATTGATGCTTTCAAATTGTGGTGCAGGGGAAGACTCTTGGGAACCCCTTGGACAGCAAGGAAATCAAACCAGTCAATACTAAAGGAAATCAATCCAGAATATTCTTTGGAAGGACTGATGCTGAAGCTGAAGCTCCAATACTGGAAAAGACCCTGATGCTAGGAATGATTGAGGGCAAAAGGAGAAGGGGACGACAGAGGATAAGATGGATGATATCACTGACTCAGTGGACTTGAGTTTTAGCAAACTCAAGGAGATAGTGAAGGATAGGGAAACCTGACATGCTGAAGTTCATGGGCTCACAGAATAGAAAAGGACTTGATGATTAAACAAGGTTACTTCTTCTGTTCTTCATAGTTTCTTAGGATAAAGTCTGTGTCATTTGAGCTGTTGTTCCCCTTTAGGTTTTTTTAAAAAAAATTTTCTGTAGCTGCTTCTGAAATGTTTTCTGTGCTTT
Source organism: Antilocapra americana (assembly GCA_007570785.1). Lineage (NCBI taxonomy): Eukaryota > Metazoa > Chordata > Mammalia > Artiodactyla > Antilocapridae > Antilocapra > Antilocapra americana. The sequence goes on from ML660216.1 coordinate 5,196,126, forward strand.
TAGTTTTCAGCAGTTGCATTGTGGTGTGGATTTCATGAAATTTATCCTGTTTGTGGTTTTCTCAGCTCCTTGAATCTGTAGGACTATTAGTTTGTTAAGTATACTTTAAAATTTTATTTTTATAAAGATTACTCTAGGGTTTATAATATGTATATTAGCTTATCAGATTTTACTTTTAAGTAATGTTCTACCACTTTACATATAGTGTCAGAAATTCAGAATAGTATTCCTGCATTTCCCTCTTTTTTCCTTTGTGCTTATATCATATCTCCTATGTTATGAAGAGCATAATACATTGTTACAGTTTTTAGTCGGGACAGTTAATCATCATTTACTGGGAGGGAAAATGAGAAATGACACCTTGAATATTTACTCATATATCAACCATTTCTTGTACTCCTCATTCATCTATACAAATCCAGATTCTATCTAGTTTCAAGTGTAAGTTTTATTCAGTTTAAAGAACTTTTTGGGTTATTTTTTATAGGGCAAGTCTTCAATAATATATCCTCTCTTTTTTTTTATTCCTTTGTCTAAAAAAGGTTTTACTCACCTTCACTTTTGGAAAATATTTTGTGGGATATAGATTTCTACTTTGATAGTTACTTTCTAGTACAGAGTTCTGGGTGAATGGTTTTCCCCCCCTTCTCATTAATTTAAAAGTGTAACTTCCTTATCTTCCCCGTTCCTTGCTTTCTGTTGAGAGTCGACTGGCATTCTATTTTTGCTCTTCTGCTTGTTCATCTTTATCACTTCATGCTGTTCCTTGGCATGGATTTATTTCTTTATTTTGTCCTGTTTTATATCATTGATCTTCTTGTTTTATGGATTTACAGAGGTCATTAAATTTGAGACACTGTTTTTTCCAACACTGTTACTGTCTGCCACTGGCATACTTCTGAAACTCTTATCATATTAGATTAGGCTACTTGATATTGTTGTACAGATCCCAGATATTCTGTTAATTGTTTCTCAGGTGTTTTTGTTTGTTTATGTGCTTCATTTTGAATAGTTTTATATTTTAGTATTTTAAATTTCATTGTTCTTTTTCCCCATAGTGTTTACTCTTGTGTTAATTCTGTTCAATGTATTTTTCATTTCCAGAGATTATTTTTGAGTCTTTTTTTAAATCTCGTGTTCATATTTTCTCTAACACTATTGAACGTATTTGAGTGGGTTTACAGTAGCATTTGAAGCATTATCTCCTTTTAATTCTATTTTCTTTGTTATTCCTGTGTCTCGATTGATTTTTCTTCTTGTTATGGATTACATTTTCTTTGGCCTCTGTGCTTGTTAGTTTTTTAATGGATTTTGAATATTGTATGTTTTGACTCTGTTGACTGTGAGGGACTTTGCTGAATTCCTTTAAAGAATATTTGACTTTGTACTAACATGGGGTTAAACTTCTAGTGTAAATATTTTGGGAGATTGCTTCTGAGGTCTGTTAGAGTGGATCCAGAGTAACTTTTAGTTTATGGCTAATGTAATCCAGTATTTCATCCCTTTACATCCAATATTACATTTCCTTTTCAGGACTCTACCTAATGTCTCCTAGAGTATGAGGTCTATCTTCTGTGGCTGCTGGGAGCTCAGATTGTTCCCAGCCCTGTGTGAGATCCAGGAGTTGTTCAGTCTGCTACTTTCTGGTGGTTCTTTCCATGGCTTTAAGTAGTTTTCTCTTGGGCACATGCAGATCAGTACTCAGCAACAACTTGGAACATTCCCGCCGATCTCTTGAGCATATACTCTGCAGAAACCACATATCTGGTATTATTTCCTATGAATTCAAGCTTGTAGGACCATTCTTTTCAAATGCTGATGTGTGTTTTCTCAACCTGGTAAGATCACTAGAATCTATTTGCAGTCAAATCCCCCTTCTTGCTCAGCAGTGAGAAATATCTCCTCCGCATATGTTTCAGCAATCACAGGGCTCACCTTGTTTCTCTTTTCTTTAAAATGATAATTCTGTGCTGCTTGTTATCCAGTATCATTTTTAGTATTTTCTTCTGCTTTTTAAGTTGTTTATGGCAGGTTGTAAAATGCTATCTAAATATTTCCTTCATAGCCTGGTAGAGAACTCCTGGTATATATGTCATTTTTGCTTTTTACTTTTGCAAAATTATTCTGTTGTTTCATGTATTTGTGTATTTATTGTCTCTCTCTTCTCTTTAATGAATCAATGTTCCATTTTTAATAAATTGGGAAAGTGATAGAGCACATTACAGAATTAAAAACAAAATTCATGCATATGGAAATAACATATCAATCATAAGAAAATACTTTTTCTGAAATGACTGATATTTTGTTACTTTAAATGCTTATTGAAACAAAATGAATCCTTGTAATATGTGCACATTTCCAAATGCAAAATAATAAGAATAAAATGAGACTGTAATCATAAGTAATTTTACTTCAAGTTAATCTTAATCACCTATATCTGAACAAAATTATTTTCTTAATTTTTCCTCTGAAACTACCATATCGCCATTTCTTTTTTTTTTTTTTTCACCATTTCTTATTTGAATTGGTAGCGACTAAACCTTGAGAGATTCTGCAGGGATATTCAGTAACTCACTTTGGTATCAGACCTGTGTCATAGCTCTTACACTTTTAGTTTTTTAAAATATTTAGTGAGTACTTGAGTGCAGTAGTGTATTTCATGATGCACTTTCCATTGCTAATAGGGTGAATATATTTTTTCCATTTAAATTTTAATTTGAGAAAATTGTGAATTCACATACACTTGTAAGAAGTAACAGAGTGGTCCTGTATATCCTTTAAGAAGTTTTCCTTGGTGGTAAACATCTTGCAAAAATATAGTACAGAGTCACAACCTGGATATTAACATTGGTACAATCTACTGATGTTCAGATTTCTCCAGTTTCATTAGAACTCCTTGCATGTGAGTGTATGTAGCATGTGTAGATGTGTGTGTGTATTTAGTTCTGGGCAGTTTTATCGCGTGTTGTTTCATGTATCTACCGCTGCAGTGTCTGTCAATAATAATAATGCCAAGAATCCTTCACATTATCTTTTTTAGACCACATCTCTTCCCTTACGGTTCAGTGGTAAAGAAACCACCTGCAGCGCAGGAAATGCAAGTTTGATCCCTGGGTCGGGAAGATTTCCTGGAGAAGGAAATGGCAACCCACTCCAGTATTCTTGTCTGGAAAATCCCATGGACAGAGAAACCTGGCAGGCTACAGTCTTTGGGGTTGCAAAAGAGTGAGATACAACTGAGGGACTAAACAGCAGCAACGACAGCAACATCTCCCTAACACGCTTATTCCTTTCCCATCCCATGCTAACCCTTGCCAGTCACGGATCTGTCCTTTATGTAATCTTAGACTTTTAAGAATGTCATAAATGAATCATTTAATTTAAGGTAACTTTGATATGTTAGTGCCCAAGTCTGCTATTGTATTGTTTTTGTTTGTTTCCTGTGTCTTGTGCCTCTGTTTCTCTTCACTGGTTTCTCATGGGTTAACTTAACAAGGTTTAGAAGTCAGTCTTGATTTATTTATAGTGTTTGAGAGTGTATTTCTCTGTATATTTTTCTTAGAGATTGCTCTGGATATTCAAATATATATAAGGGACTTGTCTGTCTACTAGTGTCAACACTTTACCACATCAAATGAAACGTGGAAACTTTGCTTTCATTTACATCCCTCACTTTCCCCACTTCTAAATATCATTGTCGTGAGTGTCAGATGATGTTACAGTTTATGTTTCCTTCATCAGATATTATTTGTAGCCCTCGAAGAGGAGGAGAGTTTATTGTGTGTACTCACAGATCTGCTTTATTTGTTGTTCTTTTCCTGATGTTCCAATATTCTTTTATCATTTCATTTGTTTGAAGAATTTTCTTAAACCATTCTTTAAGAAGGCCACAGATTTCAAAGTCTTTTAGTTTTTTTTTTTTAAACTAAATTTTTTTCTTGACTGTGCCACATGGCATGTGTGATCTTAGTTCCCTCACCAGAAATTGAACGCATACCACCTGCAGTGGAAACATTAACGTGCTGACTCTTAACTACTCAACTGCCAGGGAGGTCTGTATGTTTATGTCTTATACACAATTTGGATGTTTTCAGCCAGCATTTTTAAAAGTAGCTCTTTCAGCTCCGTTCTCTTTCTTCTCTTCTTGTGGGATTACAGTGGTACAAATGTTAGACCAAGTGTTACCGTCCCAAAGGTTTCTTAGACTTGATTTTTTTTTTTTTAGCTTATTTTCTCTGGTGTTCAGATTGGGTAAATTTTACTGCTATGTTCTTAAGTTTACTGATGCTATCCTCTGTCATCTCTCCTATTGAGTCTGTCCAGTTAACTCATATTTGTTACTGTATTTTCCTTCCTTCCCTCCCTCCATTCCATCTTTCCTTCCTTTGTCTCCCCCCGCCCTTTTTTGCTGAGATTTGTTGTTTCAAGAGAACTTGTAGTTGCTTGTTGTATCTTGGCTGCTTTGAAATTCTTGTTAGATAATTTCAGCATCTCAGAGTTAGTGTCATTTGACTGATCTGGTTCCCACATGACATGTGATTTTTTTTTTTTTTTGTTAGTATTTTGGACATTTTGACTTTTATATTGGGAGTCTTTGAGTCTTACTTAAATCTTCTCTTTTAGCAGGTTAGTCACTCTGTTTAGGGTTAGCATTAAGAGCTTGTGGTGGAATCTGCTTTTCCAATCTCAGGCCTTTAGGGAAAGTGGAACTCTTCCCCTGTCTGCTTGTTGTAAGCTATATTTGGTGGATCCCTCTTGCTGGGGCTGCTCGTGTCATCTGGGGTTATCCATGGGGGTTCCTCTTCAATTTGCAGAAGGAATAAGCCTACCTGAGTTGCTTTTTAATACTGGGTTATGGGTTAAGAAGTGCTGGGCTGACAGCCTTCTTTTGTTGGGTCAGAGGGAATGAGACATCCCTCCGATAGTCTTGGAGGCCCTAAGAGTCAGCGTTCCTCTCTACACCTTTCATATTTCTCCTGTGGTTGTGGTTGGACTGTTTACTAGGTTTGTTAGTGGGAAGGAGAGGGAGAAATTAGTCTATACCAGCTTTTAAACATTTGGTGTGTTAATTTTTTTAACTCGAAATCTCCTTAGTTGTAAAGAAAGGCTAGCAATAGTAAACTTTCAAAGGTTTCATATTATCAAATGAACTAATGAAATACTCCCTGAGACGTAATATATACTCTGTAGATAATGATGCCATAGCTGATTGCCAGGTTGCTTGTTGCACCATTGTTTTTAAGAACAACCTGAAACTCTAGTGAGTCATAATGTAGGATTATTTAAGTTATCATCAATACAATAGAATTTAGCTAATGAAAGTGAAAGTAATAAATGGGATGTGAAAAGATGCCCCAGATGTGTTGTTGAGTGAAAATATAGTTGTAAAATAGCATGATTTTTTTGGTATAAATATTTATAGGTATGTATGTACATGTAAGTCATACACATTTGTTCTGCCTATTGTAATACAATATTCAGAACTGTAGTTTCAAAATATTCTGAACATAACAATTTGTGAAAAATACCTCTAGATAGTAGGCTAGGGGAGAAGGTAACATTCACTGTTGTGTTATATACCTCTTTATTGCCACAATATTTTTTAGTAAGAAGTAGTTTTATCTTTTTTTATTAAAAAAAGAATGCATAAAAACATGAAAACTTTCAGTTTGGCTATGTGTATACACACAGATATATATATAGCTTTAATAAGTGGTTGAAGAATATTAAAGGAATGCCCATTAGTTACAAGAATACTCTGACATTTCTTTAAATATGTTTAGTTTTCTCTGGGTAAAATTGACTTTAACAAATCCTTTCTGATACTTCCTTTATGACTACTTTTATGATTGATGAAGTATCATATTCTTCACTACCTTAAAATTGTGTGAATGTGAAGAATTTTTAAGCTTCATCTTTATTTTCTGTGACTTGCTTTGAGTATTTCAATGAGCTGTCTAGGATGTCAAAGTTCAGGTGATAAAGTTAGAGGGAAAGATGCAAGTGTGATATGATTTGATATTTAAAGACTAATAAGATTTCTGTATGGTTGCAATTTATAATCTAAATTCCTTTAAGGCCAAAAGATATGTATTTTTTCATCTGCATATTCTTAAAAGCATGCCTTGCATATGATTAGAACTTGTTTCAGTGAATTTGCTGTAGAAATGAGAGTCCCTTCTAGGGTATCGAGTAGAATGGGACTTAAAATAGGGAGTTAATCACAGTATAGTAGAACACCAAAATGAGGGAATTAGTCAGAAACCTGAAGCTGCTGCATACCCAGGCTAGAACTTAGGACCATGTTTGTAATTGAGCTGCTTACTCTAGATGCCACTTCTGCCACTGAGCAGGTGCTGCGCCTGCTTCTGTTGCTGTAAACCCAGCACTGCCATTGCCCAGTAGTCGCGTACCTGTTCCTGCTGCTAGAGAAGAAAGTAAAATGCCTTTCTTCCATTTGCCTTCTGTTCTCTCCCAAGTGCTTTCATTCCTGGAAACTGATAGTAACACAGCTGTCAAATGAGTCTTGGAAATTTAACTTTTAGGTTTTTATCAGTAATACAAAGGACTCTTAGATGGGATAGTGAGACTCATAACCAAGAGATAAAAGACTAGCACAGAGCTAAAAATTGTTAAGACAAGAGTCTTATCTTTTTAGTCTTTGTAATGTTAGTGACTAACTCAGCCTGTAACATAGTAACTACTCATAAACTTTTATTAAATCTTTCTTTTTTCAGAGTTATTTACAGATACAGAAATAATAATGTGAGAATAAGGTTTAGTTTTTTCTTGCACATACAAAAAATTAGATATTTTCAGTATTTCAAAGTTTAAGTAAAATCTACAAAGAGGCCAGTTTTACTCACCTTTGGTCTTTCGCACCCAACATAGTAACTAGCACATATTTAATAATTAAAAAAATTAAATTATTATTTGATATACTTTACTCATGAAATGTGGTATTAGAATGAACTCATTGGTAATTTGGTGGTATATTACTTTTTTTAAAAATCCTATTTAAGTTCACGTTTTATCTTCTTTCTCTTATAGCATCAAACACTTGGCTTGTTCCTGAAACTAAAGGAGCTATTGTTCAAGGGGGATATGGCCATACCAGTGTGTATGATGAAATAACAAAGTCCATTTATGTTCATGGAGGCTATAAAGCATTACCAGGCAACAAATATGGATTGGTAGATGACCTTTATAAATATGAAGTTAACCCTAAGACTTGGTGAGTAGATTGGGCCGAAGTATGATGGGAAAATAGGGCACTATTCTATTTTATATTTGGATAATAGTGGTGTTTATTAAATATTTTCAAGGAGGTATTCTTGACTTTTTTCCATCTTTATTTCAACTAATGATACTCTATTATGTAGCAATGGTACTACTACATAATACATTTTCTATGTAGCCATCTTTACTGTAAATGATTGAGTTTGCAGTGTTTTCCAGTCCTGTAGATAGTCTTGTCCTTTATAAATCACTCTTAAGTGCTGATACTATGTGCAGTTCAGAAGAGCAGTTTTGTTACCAATATGTCTTTGAGTTTTGACATTATCTCTAGTGGGATTTGTTCTTCTTTACATTCATATTTTATTGTTAGTTGTAAATTTTAAAAGCATTTCTTCAGTTTCATCATCTAATTTCCTGTGAAATACAAAGCTGTGACATTTAGGTAAATTTTCTTTTATTGTTGTTATAAATAATACTACACAAAGTACATCTTGAACCAGTCATTTTACATTAAGAATTTCTCTAGGGTGCATATCTAGAAGTGAAATTGCTGTATCTGAGGATATTCACATCTTCAACTTTAGGATACATTTAGCAAGCCTAATTGCTTTTTGAGTCACTGTGATAACGTACCACTTCCTCCAGCAGGGTCTGATTGTTCTCGTTTCCTCATATTCCCACCAATACTTGACAATTATGAGGCTATTTTCCTTTCACTAGTGCAATGGATGTGAATAGTATCCTACTGATATTTTAATGTGCATATCTGGATTGATATAGTGAATAAGCATATTTTTATGTGTTCATTTGCACTTATATTTTCTGTTTAGTGAATTGCTTATTCACAGCCATAATTTTTTCTTTATGTTTAAAATATTAATGTTTCAATTATTGATTTTTATATGTATATGACTATGACTTTTATTGACCAATATGCTATTTCTTATTTAAAGTTTTTATTATATTTTTTGAAAAATTTCAGCAATTATTTCTTTTTAAAAGTTTTTGTTGAAGTATAGTTGATTTACAGTGGTGTGTTAGTTTTAAGTGTACAGCAAAGTGAAGCATATATTCACTCTTTTTTAAGATTCTTTTTATTGTACTCATTTTCTTTTCTAAGATCTGCAAAGTGACCAGTTTTTTGTTCTAAGATATTAAATATTCCTTTAAACTTACATGAAATTAACTATATGTTTAAATGAAATACAGTTTTCCACTGAATTGTGATTTATCTCCTTTGTTTTCAAACATATATTCAAATTTTTACTTTACTTGAAAAAAAAAGAAAGACAGAATTAAAGAAAATGAAGACTTTTCCTTTGAGTAACTTTGCTAATTTAAAGTTTTTTTTTAGTTTAAATAAACTGCAGGATTATATTTTAGTAGATAGACTTCTTTGCTGAACTATTAGAAAATGTACATTTGGAGAAATTATTTTTTAGTGGTGAAGTTGACTGTTCTGGACTATAATTTTCACTTAGAAAAATTAGGAATTAACTCTTTTTAAGGCATGAGAGGACTATAAAGACAGTAAGAATATGTTGGTCAAGATTTAGGAGAGATAAATGACAAAGGAGGTATGACTGGCATTTTGTACAACTGTTGTTCTTGAGACAATTGTGAATCCTGAAAACTTCCTGAGAAACTGAGCATAACTTTTGTCAATCAATATGGAGGACAAATTGTATTTCTAGGTGTGCCAAGGAAGAGAGGTCTTATTACACAGTTAATGATGTAGTCTGATTCCTGAGGTTTTAAACCTAAGAGTGAGGATAAGCTCATCTTTGAAACATTATGGTCTTTCATTGGATTATGGTGATCTGCCCCTGGCCTAATTAGTGACAGAGCAAAAGTAAATCCTCTCTTGAGTAAGATAAAATCATCCAGAGGCTCAAATTAGTTCATTTATAATATATGTTACAAAACAAAAAATAAGTCTTAGAAAAAGAAAAACCAGAAAAAAAGCATTTGAAATATACCAACAGGATAATGAAATATACCAACAGGTGGTTTCTTAAAGAAACTGTAAAATAATTAGAATTTTATGATTGAGGAATTAAAGGTAGGAAAATATTGACAGGCAACTGGAAACTTTTACTAAATAATCAAGTAGAAATTATAGAATTGGAATATTATTATTTACAAATTCTTTGGATATGTTTAACGGCAAGTTAGATATAGTTGAGGGGGAGGTTAGTGAAACACAAGATGAGTCAGAAGGAAATACCCTTATTGAAATAAAGACAAAGAATGAAAAATAAAAGAGGGGAAGAAATATGAGGGACATGTGTAAATATTATAACATGCAGGTGATTGAAGTCCAGAAGAGAATTGAAAAAATAATGTAGAGCATAATTTGAAGTCTCAAATGCCTGAGAATTTTCAAAAGTGACAAAAGATGTCCACCTACAAATTGAGGAAATTCCATGAATATGAAGGAGTGAGTACAAAGAAACATACACTTAGAAATATCATTGTAAAACTGATGAAAACCCAAATAGAATGGGAAAAGCCACCAGAAGGGGAAAAGGCATATTCTCTTTAAAAGAACAACACTAATACTGACAACTGATATTTTTTTAACTGAAAAGATGGAATCTAGAAGACATGGTGTCTTTAAATGGCTGAAGGAAGATAATCATCTGTCCAAAATACCCAGTGAAAAACCCTTAAAAAATGAAAGCAAAGAATAGACTTTTCAGAAAAACAAGAATTGAATTTGATAATAGCAGACCTGTAATACAGAAAAGTGGGCTCCAAAATCACTGCAGAGGGTGATTGCAGCAACGAAATTAAAAGATGCTTACTCCTTGGAAGGAAAGTTATGACCAACCTAGACAGCATATTAAAAAGCAGAGACATTACTTTGCCAACAAAGGTCCATCTAGTCAAGGCTATGGTTTTTCTAGTAGTCAAGTGTGGATGTGAGAGTTGGACTATAAAGATAGCTGAGCACCAGAGAATTGATGCTTTTGAACTGTGGTGTTGGAGAAGACTCTTGAAAGTCCCTTGGACTGCAAGGAGTCCCAACCAGTCCATCGTAAAGGAGATCAGTCTTGGGTGTTCATTGGAAGGAGTGATGTTGAAGCTGAAACTCCAATACTTTGGCCACCTCATGCGAAGAGCTGACTCATTGGAAAAGACCATGGTGCTGGGAAAGATTGAGGGCAGGAGGAGAAGGGGACGACAGAGGATGAGATGGCTGGATGGCATCACCGACTCAGTGAACAGGGGTGTGGGTGGACTCTGGGAGTTGGTGATGGACAGGGAGGCCTGGCATGCTGCAGTTCATGGGGTCACAAAGAGTTGGACATGACTGAGCGGCTGAACTGAACTGAACTGTATACAGAAAATACTGAATAAATAAAATTCTATTGAAGTAGAAGAAAAATAATCCTGGATCGTGCGGGGAAATAGAGAAATGGAAAGGGTAAATCTCAGTGATTATTTATTGTAAAATAGTATAATGGTAATTATAAAAAAGCACTCTATGTCCAACAAGTGAATAGAGGGGAAAACGAGAAGACTACTTAATGCATTTGGAAGAAAACAAGAAAGGAATGGAAAGGGAACAAAATTGGGACAAATATAAAGGAAGATGGTTTAATGGTGATTGCTTCCCTGGTGGCTCAAAGACCTCAGGTTGAATCCCTGGGTCGGGAAGATCCCCTGGAGAAGAAAATGGCAACCCACTCCAGTACTCTTGCCTGGAAAATTTCATGGACAGAGGAGCCTGGTAGGCTGCAGTCCATGAGGTTGCAAAGAATCAGACAGGACTGAGTGACTTCACTTTCACTTTCATAATGGTCATAGAGGCTTAAGTATATCAAAATTTAAATACTTGTTAATAACAGCACATAACTCAAGAAGAAGGGTAAATGTTCAGTGTTACTAAGGTCTTCGTATTATATGGGAATTAATTAGAAAACTAATTTAAAGTGGACATAAATATTTAAGGATTTATATTGTAATCATTAGGTAACAAAAAAGCACTCTATGTCCAAGTGAATAGAGGGAAAAATGAGAAGACTACTTAATGCATTTGGAAGAAAACAAGAAAGGAATGGAAAGGGAACAAAGTAAAATTGGGACAAATATAAAGGAAAATGGTTTAATTAACTCCAAATATGTCATAATTACACTAAATGTGAGGAAGTAAATATTCCAGTTACACTAAATGTAAGAGACTAACTATTCCAAACAAAAGCTAAAGATTTTTAGATTGGTATAAAAATTAAAGCCTAGCTATATGCTTCTTAGAAAATACACAAAAAGTATAAAGGTATTTAGAGGTGGCAGAAAGGTACATATTATACAATCATGAAACAAAAGAATGTTGGTATAATTATATTACTGTCAGACAAATAAGAAGTTATGTCAGGCATATGCCTGGAAAATATAATAGTTCTGAATTTAGTTGTACCTTATAACTCTATGCTAAGTAAAGCAAAACTTGACACAAGATGGGACAAATCATAGTATGATGTTTTAAACCCAGTTATTTTGGTAACTGTTAGTACTTGAAGACTAAAACCCAGTAAAGATAGAAAAGATTTGAAAAGCTCAATTTATAATTTTATTTATTTATTTTTTGGTATATAAGAGCATATTATGACTGCAGACTCTATGTTGTTCTCAAGTACATATGGAACATTTTTCTAAACTTTACCATATACTGGGTTTTAATGCAAATCTAAAGACATTTAAAAAGAGTGAAATCATACGAAGTAGTTAACCACAGTGAAATAAATAAAAAGTAACCAGAAAAAACTCCAGGATGTCTGTAATTAATAAACTCCTTAAAATTGGTTAACTAAGTTATGCAGAAAATTAGAAAACATTTGTACTAAATATTACCACAAGATGATTATGATGCTGCCAATAAAGACATGTATAACTTTAAATGCATTTATTAGAAAATATTTTAAAAAGCCTGAAAATCAGTGGTCTAAGCCTAACCTCAAGAAATCAGAAAATAAGCAGCAGATTAATCTCAAAGAATGAATAAAATGAATAAAAGTAGAGGAAAGACAATATGAGATAGAGCACAAATTAGTGTGAAATAGAAAACAAACATGTGATACAGACACAGCCATCAAAAATCAGCAAAGTTGGTTGGTTGTGGAGATAGATCCCCACCCAGCTTTAGAAACAGAGATCACAGTTGGCCTTCTCTTTGTGTGGATTCAACCAATCATGGATTGAAGATATTAAAAAAAGTTCAAAAAAAGCAAACAGAACTTGAATTTGTCATGCACCAGCAGTTACTTGCATAGCATTTACATTGTGTTTACAGCAGTTTACGTAGTGTTTACGTTGTATTAGATGTTATAAGTAATCTAGAAATGACAGATTATACAGGAGGATGCGTATAGGTTATATGCCATTTTACGTAAGGGCCTTGAGCATCTGTGGATTTCGGTATTGGCGAGGCTTCTGGAACCAATTTCCCACAGATACTGAGGGATGGCTGTGTACTCAATTTCAGAATCAAAATGGACGTTATGGACATTATAGACATTAAATGATAATAAATGAACATGATAAGCAACTGTATGAGAGTAACTTTTAAAGAATTAAATGAGCCATGTCAAATATCTAGAAAAATGAAACTTACTAGAATCGACGCTTGAAGAGACAGAAAATTAGAATAATCTTTCAGCAAAAAAATAGAGTCTATGCTTGAAATCCTCTTCCCTTAAAGAAACAAGCACAAAGCAAGACAAAATAAAACCCAAAACTCTCCAAGCCTAGATAACTTTATTCATGAATGTGCCCAGACATTTAAGAATTATGTATTTAAGAAATAACAACAGTCATTCAAAAACTTTCAGAGAACAGAAATAATCATTTTGCAATTTTATGGGTTAGCAAAACCTTGTGACAAAAATATGAAAAAGATGTTACAGCCAAGGAAATTATAGTATTATCTTTTTCAGTAAAATAGATGCAAAAATCATGTGAATCCAGCAATTTATGGAAACATAATACATTATTGGGGTTCACTTTAAGAATAAAAGATTAAATAAAATTTGACAAAAGAATAACAAAAGAATAAAGAAACAAAGGCATATATTTTTCACAAACAATGCATAGGATGTTTACATACAATTCAACCTATATTCATGAAAAACCTCTAATGCAGTAGGAATAGAAGTAAACTATTCATGTAGTAAAATAAAAACTTTATTGTAAACATTAGAGTGTAATGTTAAAAAATTTCCCTTTAAAGTTAGGAATGAATAAGAGTGGTTACTATCACTGTTTCTATTCGCCATTGTATTGGAATATCCAGACAGTGCAATAATACAATTAAAGTAAAAGGGAATAACAAAATAAAAAAGATACATAAGTAATAGTTTGCTTGATATAAGGTCAGTATAAGGAAAATATAATTCTGTATACCAGGAACAATTGGAAAATGATAATTTAAACTTAATATAAGATCAGGATGTTAAAACCCTGAGAAGTAAATGTCATGACATATATGCAGGATCTTTACATAGAAAACTCACAAACCCTGTGAGAAATTGAAGGGCCAAGTAAATGGAAGATACAGGGTTGGCCAGAAAGTTCGTTTGGGCTTTTCCATAACCCAATGTATTATGATAATTAATTGAAATACTCAGTATTGTAGAGATACCTGTTCTGTCCTAATTGATCTTTAGATTTATTGTAATCCCCAAATACAATTACAGAAAGTAATATTTTCTTTTAGAAATTGACATGCCTATTTTAAAATTTATATGAAAATTCAAAGGATCAATCATAGCTAAAACTAGCTTTTAGAAGAACAAAGCTGAAAGTCTCCACACATCCACCTAAATGGTTAAAATTTATAAGGTTGTTTATCCAAGTGTGTATAAACTGGTAGAAGTGTTTTGAAAAACCTGTTGACAGTTTCTGCTAAATTTCAATACATTCATGCACATATGTTAGAGAAGGCAATGGCACCCCACTCCAGTACTCTTGCCTGGAAAATCCCATGGATGGAGAGGCCTGGTAGGCTGCAGTCCATGGGGTTGGGAAGAGTTGGACACGACTGAGCGACCTCACTTTCACTTTCATGCATTGGAGAAGGAAATGGCAACCCACTCCAGTGCGGAGCCTGGTGGACTGCAGTCTATGGGGTCTCACAGAGTTGGACACGACTGAAGTGACTTAGCAGCAGCAGCAGCAGCAGCATACACATATGTGATATATATATCCTATGAAATAGTTTTGTAGCTATGTATTCAACACATGCATTTTTATGTATGTAAATATAGTATGCAAATATACTATGTATCATAGTATAATTATACTATAGTATACTATATATTTATATATATTTATATTATATATATAGTATATATATACTATAGTATATTATATATACTATACATTGGGCTTCCCTGGTGGCTCAGAGCATAAAGAGTCTGCCTGCAGTGTGGGAGACCTGGGTTCTATGCCTGGGTTGGACAGATCCCCTTGGAGAAGGGAATGGCTATCTATTCCAGTTCTGGCCTGGAGAATTCCATGGGCAGAGGGGCCTGGCAGGCTGCAGTCCACGGGGTTGCAAACAGTTGGACACAACTGAGTGACCCTCACTTTTTCATAAATACAGTATATATAAAGATAGTATAATATGGTATACAAATATACTATATTTCAGACACTCATTATGCAGAGAAATTGTCAAGGATAAACAACACCAATAGCACGTTCATCAGTATTTAGTAGAACAATATTAACTAATAAAATATTTGTCAAATTGTCTTGTATCACTTTTCCAAAACCTCTGACAGTTACATTTTTAGAGAACTATCACAAAATCTTGATAGTTCAATAAAGTAGCTTTGAATTATTGTTGTTCAGTTGCTCAGTTGTGTCTGACTCTTTGTGACGCTATAGACTGCAGCCTGCCAGGCTTCCCTGTCTATCACAGTCTCTCAGTTTTCTCAAACTCATATCCATTGAGTCAGCTTTGAATACTCTAGTGTAAAAATAACTCTCATTATATCAAATTTAAGAAGCTGTAGGAAATCATTTCATGTAACCAGATTAACATCATTATGAAAACGTATTTCAAGTATATGTGATTTCAGAGATTTTTTTTGAGATTTTAATATAGTATCATAGAAACATTATTGAAAACATCCTGTATTTGTAGAAATTCTCATTTCTCTAAAGTGATTCCTTTTGTGTTTTAGGATGTTTTATTCATTGGTGTTATCCTTTCCTAAGAGACTTTAAATTTGCTGTAATGATTTTGGGTACTAGGGCCATTAGGGTCTCCATTTCTTAGCCTCGTTAAATGAGATGTCTCATAATGTTTTTTTGCATGTACATGTTTCTAGAGCTTGTAGCAGGAGCTCACATCTTCATTTTTCCTCTGTGTCAAGGCTTTTCTGTAACAGTAGAGACCTCAGATTTTTTTGTCCTGTTGTTGAAGTTGTCTTCTCTATTGTTATGTTCCTTTAAAACTCAATAATAAAAGCACAGTATGTTTTAACACATAAGGAACGTACAAAACATTATCATTTACAACTTACAGCTGTAATTATAAATTTGGTATTTTTTTCCAATTTTTTTCAACTTGAAAAAAGATTTCAACTATACTTAGAAATACTAAAAAAGTACTGTGTCTTATGTTTCCTCATGATTATATTCAGAATTTGCATTTTGGCAGAACAGTAAAATGTGTTCTCCTATGACTTTTTTTGAAAAAATAATAGAAGTCTTGTAACATGAAATTCCCCATTTTAATCATTTAAAGCTTACAATTCAGTGGTTTTTATTTATTCGTAATGTTATGCTGCCATCACTAATCTCAGAATATTTCCTTCTCCCCTTAAAGAACTCCTGTACTTTCCTCTACCCTTTCCCTCCATCTCTTGGAAACCACTAATCTAGTTTCTGTCTCTATAGTTTTACCTATTCTCAGTATTTCATGTTAATGAAGTATATTAAGTATGTGACCTTTTGCATCGGGCTTCTTTCACTTAGCATAATTTTTTCAGGGCTCGTCCACGCTGTAGCATGTTTCTGCACTTGATTCTCTGTAATGGCTGGATAATATTCCATTGTACGAATATACCATGTCCTGTTCTTGCGCTCTTTGGTTGATGGACAGTTGTTGGGTTGTTTTCACTTTGGGCTGTTGTGAGTGAGGCTGCTGTGAACATTCTGTAGAGTTTAACTTTATATTTTGGTTAAAGTAATGGTTAAAGTGTTTTCAGGTTTCTCCTCTGTAAAGATACACTTTTCTTTTTGTAAATTAATAAACAACCTTGTGGGGGGTACTTTTATATTATATAAGCACAGTTTCTCACTAAATGTTTTTTAAAAATTATTTTTGACTGAAAGATAATTGCTTTGCAATATTGTGTTGATTTCTGCCATACATCAACATGAATCAGCTGTAGGTAATCATATGTCCCCACCCTCTTGAACTTTCCTCCCTTTCCCTCTCCATTGTACTCCTCTAGGTTGCCCCTGTTTGAGTTCCCTGAGTCATACAGCAAGTTCCCATTGGCTGTCTATATGACATGTGGTAATTGTGTATGTTTCCATGTGACTCTCTCCATTCACCCCACTTTCTCCCTCCCTAATCTCCCCCAGTCATATCCATAAGTCTCTTCTCCCTATCTGCATCTCCAGTGCTGCCCTGCAGATAGGTTCCCCAGTAGCACTTTCTAGATTCCATATATTTTACACTAGTTTTAGCATCCATTAATAATTCTTGTGAGAAACAGTTATTACTGTGATGATTACCAAATGGTGGTATACTAATGTTTTTCCATATAAATATCCCAAGTTGTATGTTCACTTATATCAGTATGAATTGATAGATTTTTATTTTATTCAATTTTTTATAATCTATTACTATTCTTTATTTTGGTGCTCAAAGTGTCCCAGATTTGGCCTCTGTGAACTTTTTCAGTAAGTGTTCTGTACTCTTTAGACACGTCCCCAATCATTCTTATGCCTTTCTATACTTTTTGGCACAGGCATAAAATAAATAAAATTCTTTTTACATCTTGTGGTTTCCCTGCTCGAGTAAGTCATTTATTTCCTCAAGGAACCTTGATTGCATCTAGTACATAATTGCTTTTAAAACCAAGATTAGGGGACTAGGTTTGTTTATTACTTTTTTGATGTGTTTACAGACCCTCCCTGAAGATAGAGCCAGAAGATTTACAAACACACATCTATATCTATTTATAGAAATGGGTGTATATCTTTATTACTGTATATCTGTCTGTCTTAGCTGTAAAATAATGTAATACAACATTTTATTTTAGACTTTTCCTTCATATTTGTAAATCCCAAATCCCTTTTGAAAGTGAGAAATCCAGATCCCATTTTACAATTCATGTATTTTTAAAACATTATCTGCTTTTAGGTACTGGAAGTTGGTTTATATATTGTAGTAAATAAAGGTATCCTATCTGGAAAAGCAGTTGCAGTTTTTATCACCACCACTTTATTTTCTTTTGATTAATAGGCTTTATTTTTTAGAATAGTTTTAGGTTTAAAGAAAAATGAGCAAAGGGTAGGGAGCAAGCATTCCCAAATACCCCCATATGTTCCCCATCCCCAGTCTATTATTAACATTTTGCATTAGTGTGATACATTTGTTACAATTGGTGTCAATATTGATACATTATTATTATTATTATTATTTTTTTTTTTAGGCTTGTCTGCATGAACATCTGTTTTAATCGCACATCTGTATGGGTGTAGTACTTAGCAGGGTGACCTCAGTTTTGTCTTAGAGAATTTTTTTTTTCTTTTTATTAGTTTTGCCATACAATGTCATGATATCACCATGGGTTTACATATGCTTCCCCTCCGGAACCCCCCTCCCTCCTCCCTCCCCCCCGGGAAATCTCGCTGCACCAGTCCCGAGCATCAATCCTGGGCTGGCGATTGATTAGACACATGACAATTAACATGCTTCAATGCCCTTCTCCCATATCATCCCACCCTTACCCTCATCCACAAAGTCCACGAGTCTATTCTATACATCTGCGTTCCTTTTGCTGTCTCGCATGTTGGGTTCTCGTTACCGTCTTTCTAAATTCCATATATATGCGTTAATATACTGTATTGTTTTTGCTTCTGGCTTACTTCACTCTGGATAATGGGCTCCAGTTTCGTCCATCTGAGTAGAATTGCTTCAAATGAATTTTTTTTTTAATGCTGAGTAATATTCCATTGTGTATATGTACCACAGCTTTCTTAATTAACTACAGTTCATAGTTTACATTAGAATTTACTTTCATGTTATAGGTCCAGTGAGTTTACACCATGTATAATGACATGTTCTGCTGCTACTGTATCATACAGAATAGTTTAAGTTGCCCTTGAAATCATGTGTGCTCACCTCCTGCTCTCCCTGCCCAAGCCCTGGAAGCTGTTGATATTTTTGCTGTCTCCATTGCTTTGCCTTTTCCAGAATGTTATATAGTTGGAATCATACAGTATATACCCTTTTTTAGATTGGCTTCTTTCTCTTGGCAATATGCTTTTACAGTTCCTTGAAGTCTCTTCATGGCTTAATAGCCTATTTTATCACTGAATAATATTCTGTTTTATGGATGTGGTACAGTTGTTTATCCACTCACCCACTGAAGGACATCTTGGTTATTTCCAAGTTTTGATGATTATTAATAAAGCTGCTATAAATGTTTTTTTCATCAACATAAATTTTCAACCAATGAGCACCGTTGTTGGATTGTGCGGTAAGTGTGTTTAGTTGTGTATGAGTGTGTTTAGTTCTGTAAGAGTGATTGTGCAATTTTTCATTCCTACCAGCCATGAATGCTGCTCTGCATCCTTGCTAGCATATGGTGTTAATGCTTTGAATTTTAGCCATTCTAATACGTAGTGGTGAGTCATTATTTTAATTTGTAATTCCCTAATGCCCTATGATGTTGGGGATTTATTCATACACTTACTTTTCCATCTTTATGTCTTCTTTGAAAGGCTGTATTTTCAGAACTTCTGCCAATTTTTAATTGAATTGTTTCTAATTGTCCAGCTTTAAGAGTTCTTTGTATGTTTAAGATTCAGGTCCTTTATCAGATATATGTTGCAAATATTTTCTCCAAGTCTGTGGCTTTAATGTTTCATTGTCTGAATGATGTTTTTCGCAGAACTTAAGGTTTTAATTTTAATGAAGTAGAACTTAGCATTTTTCTTTTATAAATTGTTCTTTTGTTGCTGTATCTAAAAAGTCAGCAAACTCACGGCCACCCTGTGGTTGTCCTATGTTACCTTCTAGGAGTTTCATAGTTTGGTATTTTACATTTAGTCTTATGATTCATCCTGTGTTAATTTTTGTAAAATGTATAAGATCTGTCAAGCTTTCTTTCCTTTTTTTTTTTTGCATTTGAATGTCCTGTTGTTTCAGCACCATTTATTGATATGACTATCTTTCTCTGTTGAGTTGTTTTTGTACTTTTGTTAGAAGCTAGTTGACTATTCAGTTCAGTTCAGTCACTCAGTCATGTCTGACTCTTTGCAGCATGCCAGGCCTCCCTGTCCATCACCAACTACTGGAGTCCACCCAAACCCATGTCCATTGAGTCGGTGATGCTATCCAGCCATCTCAGTCTCTGTCCTTCTTTTCTCTTCCTGCCTTCAATCTTTCCCAGCATCAGGGTCTTTTCAAATGAGTCAGTCTTTGCATGAGGTGGCCAAAGTATTGGAGTTTCAGCTTCAACATCAGTCCTTCCAGTGAACACCCAGGACTGATCTCCTTTAGGATAGACTGGTTGGATCTGCAACTGGTTGGTTGCAGTCCAAGGGACTCTCAAGAGTCTTCTCCAACACCACAGTTTAAAAGCATTGATTCTTTGTTGGTCAGCTTTCTTTATAGTCCAACTCTCACTTCAATACATGACCACTGGAAAAACCATAGCCTTCACTAGACAGACCTTTGTTGACAAAGTAATGTCTCTGCTTTTTAATATGCTGTCTAGGTTGGTCATAACTTTCCTCCCAAGGAGTAAGCATCTTTTAATTTCATGACTGCAATCACCATCTGCAGTGATTTTGGAGCCCAAAAAATAAAGTCAGCCACTGTTTCCACTGTTTCCTCATCTATTTGCCATGAAGTGATGGGACTGGATGCCATGATCTTAGCTTTATGAATGTTGGTCTTTAAGCCAACTTTTTCACTCTCCTCTTTTACTTTCATCAAGAGGCTCTTTAGTTCTTCACTTTCTGCCATAAGGGTGGTGTCATCTGCCTATCTGAGGTTATTATTTCTCCCGGCAATCTTGATTACAGCTTGTGCTTCCTCCAGCCCAGCGTTTCTCATGATGTACTCTGCATATAAGTGAAATAAGCAGGGTGACAATATACAGCCTTGACATACTCCTTTTCCTATTTGGAACCAGTCTGTTGTTCCATGTCCAGTTCTAACTGTTGCTTCCTGACCTGCATACAGATTTCTCAAGAGGCAGGTCAGGTGGTCTGGTATTCTTATCTCCTTCAGAATTTTCTACAGTTTATTGTGATCCACACAGTCAAAGGCATTGACATAATCAATAAAGTTGACTGTATGTGGGTCTATTTCTGGGCTCACTGTTCTGTTCCATTGATCTGTGTGTCTGTTCTTTCCCAGTACCATGCTATTTTGGTTATTGTATCTCTATGGTACGACTTAAGTAATGTCAGTTTTCTGAGTTTGTTCTTCTCCCACAGTATTGTGTTGACTATTCTTTCTAGAATTTTGACTGGGATTGCAGTGAATATGTAGACTAAGCTGGGAAGAAATGATATCTTAATAATAGTAAATCTTCCTGTATATATATATGGACTATCCCTTTATTTACGTCTTTGATTTCTTTCATCAGAGTTTTGTAATTTTCCTAATACAGATCTTATCTTCATTTTATTAGATTTATACCTGTTTCAACTTGTGTGAGTGCTATGTAAGTGGTGGTGTGTCTTTATTTCAAGTATCCATTGTTTATTGTTGGTGTGTGAGAAAGTGATTGATTTTCATATATTAACCTTGTATTCTGAAACTTTCCTATAATTACTTATTAGTTCCAGGAGTTTTTAAATTGTTGTTAATTGTTTGGTATTTTGTACATAGATGATCATGTTATATGTGAAATAAAAGACAGGTTTATTTATTCCTTCCCATTTTGTAAATCTTTTATTCCTTTTTTTTTTTTTGGCTTATTGCATTAATTAGAATTTCCAGTAAAATCTTGAATAGGAGTGGTACAGAATATATCTTGTCTTTTTCTTTGAAGGAAAACATATGTTTTCTTGCCATTAAGCATAAATTTTGGATAATGTTTTTTATCAAGGTGAGGAAATTCCCCTCTATTCCTAGAGTTATTATTCTTAGAGTTGTTAAAGTACTTTATGTGTTCTAGATATAATTTCTTGATCAGATACATGATTTACAAATATTTTCTTTCATGCTGTATGTCATTTTTCACGTTATTTTTAGTGTTCTTTGAAGCTCAAGATTTTAAAATTTTTAAGATCATTACATTTTGTCACAGTTGTGGTGTCATAGTAAGCATCCACTGTCTAATGCAAGGCAAGGAATATTTGCTTCTATAGTTTCTTCTAGGAGTTTTATTCCTTGTAGCTCTTAAATTTAGGCATTTTATTCAATTTGTAGTTAATTTTTGTATATATTGTAAGGGAATGGTTCAGTATCTTTCTTTTAGATATGGCCCTAGCACCATTTGTTGAAAAGAGCATTCCTTCCTTTCTTTGAATTGGCTATTTTGGGCTCTTGAATTTCCACTTGAATCATAGGATTGTTTTTATTGTTCAGTTGCTAAGTGGGATATCATGACTGAAGGCTCCTCTACCCTTCATTGTCTCCTGGAGTTTGCTCAGATTAGTGTCCATCAAGTCAGTGATGCTATCCAACCATCTCATCCTCTGTCATCCCCTTCTCCTCCTGCCCTCAATCTTTCCTAGCATCAGGGTCTTTTCCAGTGAGTCCACTCTTTGCATCATGTGGCCAAAGTATTGGAGCTTCAGCTTCAGCAGTCCTTCCAGTGAATATTCAGGATTGATTTCCTTTAGAATAGACTGGTTTGATTTCCTTGCAGTCCAAGGGTCTCTCAAGAGCCTTTTCCAGCATCACAATTAAAAAGAAAAAGTTCTTTGGTGCTTAGCCTTCTTTATGGTCCAACTTTCACATCTTTATGTGGCTACTGGAAAAACTGTAGCTTTGATTGTATAGACCTTTGTTGGCAAAGAGATGGTTCTACTTTTTACTATGTTGTCTATGTTTGTCATAGCTTTACTTCCAAGGAATGTGTCAGTTAAAAAATAGCCAACTGGGATTTTATAGATAAGTTGAATCTGTAGATCAATTTGTAGAGTATGACCATCTTAACAATATTTTGTTTTTCAATCTAGGTAAAAAGGTATCTTTTCAGTTTTTTTAGGCTGTCTTTAATTTCTCTCCTCAATATTTTCTTGTCTTCCTGATATAAATTTTATATTTCATTAAATGCATTATTTCTAAATGCTTTACTGTTTTTGAATCTGTTGAAAATTGAATTGTTTTATTAGTTTTATCTTAACATTTTTCATTTCTTTGCAGTTTATTTTTTGCATCTTATTTTTTTAACCTCTAAACTTGGTAAACTGACTTATTAGCTATAGCAATTTTTTGTAGGTTTATTTGAATTTCTGTATGCAAGATCATGTCATTTATGAGTAGAGTTTTACTTCTTCCTTTCCAATCTAGATGCATTTTATTTTCTTGCCCATTTTCCCTTCTATAATCTCAAACACAAAGTTGAATAGAAGTGACAAGAGCAAAAATCCTGCTTATTCCTGATCTTAAAGGGAGAACATTTTCTTCCCCCTTTCAGTATGATGTTAGCTGTGTTTTTTGTTTATTAGTTTTGTAGATATCCTTTGTATTAGGCTGCTGTAACAAATTACCACAAACTATATAGCTTAAAACAATGAAAAGATATTCTGTCACAGGTCTGGAGGCCAGGAATGCAAATCAAAGTGTAACCATGGGCATGCCTCTTTCAGAAGTGCTGGGAAAAGGCCTTTCTTTGCCTCTTCTAGCTTTGCCTGTTAGTGTTCCCAAAGTTGTGGTTGAACCACTCCAGTTGCTGCCATAGTTACATTCTTGTTTTTGTTCTTGTTCAGTTGCCCAGTTGTGTCCGACTCTTTGCGACTCCATGGACTACAGCATGCCAGGCCTCCCTGTCCCTCACCATCTCCCAAAGTTTGCCCGAGTTCATGTCCATTGAATTGGTGGTGCCATCCACCCATCTCATCCTTTGATGCCCCCTTCTCCTGCACTCAATCTTTCCCAGCATCAGGGACTTTTCCAATGAGTCAGCTGTTAGCTTCAGATGACCAAAATACTGGAGTTTCAGCTTCAGCATCAGTCCTTCCAGTGAGTATTCAGGGTTGATTTCCCTTAAGATTGACTGGTTTGATCTTTTTCCTGTCCAAGGAACTTTCTTCTCCAGTATGGCAGTTCGAAGGTATCAATTCTTTGGCGTTCTGCCTTCTTTATGGTCCAGCTCTCACAATCATACATGACCACTGGGAATACCATAGCCTTGACTATAGGGACCTTTGTTGACAGAGTAATGTTTCTGCTTTTCACCACACTGTCGGTGTTTGTCATAATAGCGTCATGCCAAGAAGCATTCGTCTTCTGATTTCATGACTGCAGTGATCTTAGATTCCAAGAAGAGGAAATCTGTCACTACTTCCACCTTTTCCATCTGTGTTTGCCGTGAAGTAATGGGACCAGAAGCCATGATCTTAATTTTTTAAATATTTAGTGTTAGGCTGCTTACCTTACCTCCTCTTGTTTCCTGTGTGTGTCTCTTAAATGGACACTTGTCATTGGATTAAGTCCACTGGATAATCCACTATGAGTTCCTCATCTTTAAATCCTTAATTTAATTGTGTCTGAAAAAAAGACTTTTTCCAAGTAAGGTAACATTCCCAGGTTCTGGAGATTAGAACATGGGTGCTTCTTTTGGGGTGGATACCATTCAGCCATACCTGGTTGAGGAATTTACCTTCTATCTCTCTTTTGTTGGGGGTTATTTTAAATCAGGAAAGGGTGTTGGAACTTTTCAAGGCTTTTGCTGTATCTATTGGGCATATATATATATATATATATATATATATATATATATATATA